>CM042146.1:87189562-87212123 GCA_023376005.1 Doryteuthis pealeii | reverse complement strand
TGATGTTGTTTAAAGAAGAAAGAGTTCATAATCGGGGATTACCCTTAAAAAACTTAAAATTTAAAGTTACTCAGTAAACGATCAGAAGTGATTGTCAAAAAAATATGGCTTAATATTTATCGTCTTCGAACTTTACAATTTTTGCGACCACATCTCCACCATGTCACTTCGCCTGAAGAAGAAAATACAAAACAATTATTGAATACAACACACATTTAATTGAAATTTCAGTGTTGAAATCGTTAGAGAATAAAAAAACTAATAATGCACGAGTTGTTTTTATCTAAAAACGTTTACATTTTCCATTTAAGTTGAACTTTTAACAACGTATCTTGAGAAATCTGTGTTACACCCCCTCCTCAAAGATACGTGTTTCAAAGTTAACTGACTTTAGAAAAATTGAAAAGTTTTTAAATTAAAAATAACTAGTTCCATTATTTCCTTTATTCATCAATATGATCAACACTGCAAAATTTCATCAACTTCGGTTGATCCCTGCATTTTTTGGTATATATTCTTTTGACGAGGTAACATACGATGTGGAAACTCAGGCCTGTTAACGTAGATTTAAGCAAAATTTCTGCCAAGGCACCGATTTTCGAAAAACTAAGTCTATTAACCAACTTGATTCTTTTAATAATAGAGTTAATATATTTTAGGATTAAATTGTTCCATCAGATCAAAAAGCATTCTAACGAATAAAAAATTGGATTGGATGATTTCAGAAATAATGATAAGAAAGATAATTAAAGAAACCATTGAATGAATTACTTTAACATAATTTTTTTCTGAATTATAGATATTGTATTAATATCGTATATGCTTATGTGCAAAGATCATCTTCTTGTTTATGGGGTGTTGGAGAAAATTAAAAACATACCAAGGTGTGCAATAAACAACATGAATAAATTAAAATTAAAAATAACATCCTTCAAATTACCGCCTGACTATTGAAAAATCACGTACATAAACTATCTAAATTACTTAAAACTATTAAGAATACACTTACGCACGCACGCGCGCGCACCACACACACACACACACACACACAATTATATATATATATATATTATATATATATATATAGAGAGAGAGAGAGGAGAGAGAAAGAGAGACAGACAGACAGACAGGACAGAGACAGAGAGAGACAGAGAGAAAGTGAGAGAGAGAGAAAGAGAAGAAGTGGCATGTTGTTTCCTCTGCTCTACTATTAACTACCGGAAGTGCTCAAAACTACCATAAATACAGAACCAACGAGAATCTACGTAAGGCATCTGTTCCACCCAACTGTAGATAATATGTTTCAGCGACACGCAGGCGTATCACAAATAAACTGCCACTTTTACGGAACAAGAATTCCAACTACATTTGCCAATTGTCTTTACAGAACAGAATCCAACTAGATGCAAACACAACAGGAATAGGACCTTCCTTGTCCCAAGGAATATCCTGCGCTAACGATACATGATAAACTGCCTGCAGACAACGTGTCATCTGTTCAGCAATTCAATTGTCCATTTGAGGGATATAAATCCGACCACATGTGAACTTTTTTTTCCTGGACATCTAACTATATTATGCAACTGTCATTTTCCAGGACCAAAAATCCAACTTATCAATTTCATTTGTCTTTTGACCAAATGAAATTGACGGATTTTGACCAAAATCATTTTATTTTATTTTTTTGGACATTGCATTAGCTGTTGTAATTTATTTTTAAACGTTTGTAGGCTCGACATCATAATCGACCGTGTGCAACAGGTGTTTATCTCATGAGTAGTTTAGTTCTTGTTAGATATTTTCACAGGCGACTGCATGAAAATACAATTAATGCTTAAGAACAATAATTAAGCACAGATCCGTTCTATTTTAGTGAGATGGTTTCTTTTGCATGTCAATGTGGCTTAGTTTAAGACAGCGAAATCCAGAGTAGGATACCAAACTACGATTTGAAATCATTCCAGTCGTGAATGAAATTATCTCAATAGCTTTTAATCGAATGCCAGGTTCTGTTATAGTAATAAAGTAAGTCGTGGCGTGGTTTAAAGTCGGCATCAGCCAGACAGCAAGGGAAGTCTTACGCTTTTCACTAACACTAAAACCAAGGGAAATTGTTTTTAGCGTCTGAGGTGGATCGCCACACCTACTAGCAGTTCTCTCTTCACCGGACAGATCCCTGTGCTACTCATACGCTGAGTTGACAAGGACGGTATCGAACCAAGAACCTTGAGGCCCCAGTCGAAAACTCTACCGACCGAGCTAACCGGCCCTACTTTTAATTAATGTCTTTACTAATTATATTTCCATTGACTTTCACTCCTAACTTCCTCATATCCATACGCTTTTTATCCGATACGAGATGTATCACAATGTGTAACTCACGATACGATATTTATCACAGTACGAGAAATACTACAGAAAAATTATCCTTAAAATTACATGTATATGCTTCTCTTTAATGTTTACCCTTCCTATTTTTTAATTTATTATATTTCTTTAAGAAAATATGTCAGATTTCAAACGTTCTCACTTGTAACAATAACATAACTCTTCTTTTAAAGAATGAACGCTGCTCACGGATAGGAGCATTTTTCTCTACACACTCTCTCATCTCATCTCTGGTTTCATTCTGAAAAGATTTCCATCACTTTCCACACTTTTTCGATCCTAATGTCCTGATAAGGTTTGATTAAACACAAACGTCTTAACGTCAGTTTCACCATCTGTATACGAATATATTTTTTCGGAATACTGTTTTTACTATTTTTCTGTATACGGTCGGATTTATTTCATATTTTTCTTTCATGTATACGCTTCCAAAATGATACTAAATAGAATATGTGCTCCATTGTTTATTTATTTCAAATAAATCTTTAAAACGATTATTTGTCTTATAGTTTCTGTTTTACAAGACAAACATTTTCTCATTTACATTTTCAGATAAAGAAAAAACAAAAACATGAAACAAGATCTTTCAAATTTAAAAATAAGCTAAAAAGTGTATTAGTATCTTTAAGGAAATGTAATGTTTGATGAATAGAAAAATTGAATAATATCACGGTATACTAATTCCCTGGTGAATCGTTGCATCTCAAAAGAAACATTCATATAATTATTGATATTTTGAATGCTGTGTATTAATCAACAATGAAATTGTGATGTGTAAGCTGAAAAGAAAAATGAAATTGAAATTGATAATATCAATGTAATCAATAATGATGATCAGAGGGGCTAATTGTGAACAAAACTACTAGGAAGCACTGCAGGCGTACGTCAAGTCAAAACACAGGTTTCCAGCAAAACTTAAGTAATGACAAATTAGTAATAACTTTTTGGTACAGTAAGTACGTAAAGACCGTGTGACATATTAAGCAATTCTAATTAAACAATAGGACACCCTGTGTGTGTGGTGGTTAGCAAGCCATACTATGCCCCTGAATAGGGTGTTTGATCAGCAGTGGCTTTCCCATACTTGCGAACTGTTGCTAACATATACTCTGGGTTTAATTTATAATTGGTACTCTAATAATTATGGTCTCTTGCTTAGTGACTTAGTAAATTGAAAATAATGTAATGAAGTAGACGCCACACACCAGTGAAGTGAATGACTGTATGACCGACAACAACGAGTCGACTTAGATATCTCTCGCTGTATGTATAAGAAACGGTCACACGTTAGAATTGGGGATTTTTAAAGAGCCATTTAGTCAGTTAATAAACAGCAAGGGACAAGTTACGAATTAAATTTCGACGATAGCAAAACGACCCAGAGAGTGGGATAAAATTTAAACAATTCATTCATCTGATGAAAATACTTGTTCAAGTCTTTCTTCTTTAAGACTGGTAGAGTGGGTTTCAACTCAGTAATAATGTAAGTGGCATTTTTTCTGTTGCCACGTGAGTGGCCTTTTCCATTTTCCCGATGTGAACTTGTAGCCATCTTTCCAACTTATATTTGTCCCAAGTAACTTTCAGAAAGACCCGGTCACGCGAAAATAAAGAGAAGAAATTTCAATTCGCGAAGGTCATGGTGGTTGTGTATAATGAATAAATTTGGACCCTTATAGAACGATACAAGAAGCGTCAGCACCGAATAATAATAGTGAACTAGGTTGCCCTTGGTCATTCGGAACCTACTCATGATTAACGAGACTTTACCGATTCTGAAAAAAAAAACAACAACAAAGAGACTGAATCCACATGAAAACAACGCGCATTTTTCATCGTTAGAGAGAGTCGAACACCCAGTCAAATCATACAAACAAGCCAAAGTTCCTACTTAAACAATTTGCCGCTTCCTCTCTACACAAAGTTTGTGTTATCTCAGAACATCACTATTGGCGAGAAACAATTATATTTGCTGCAACTTGTCACGCGAGACCTTTTATTTCACAACGAGTGTTTTGGAGACGATTTCGACCGTTTCATCTGATTCTGTGTCCAGACTCAAGCGATTATTTAAGAAGCTACATCTACAAGCTGACCAGATGCTGCTCTAAACCACAATGCCGCAATTGCTAAGCTGTTCATAAGTGGAAAAGAATGGATCAACAGGAAATAAATTTAACGTCCGTGCACACAGAATTCTGCATACACGTGCTCAATTTATTAAGCGAACTTTAACGGGTTTGAATTCAGTCTTCCTGTGCCTAGAGTGATTGTTTAACCAAGATTCTAGATTCCAGTGCCATACTATTTACCTATTGCTGGAGGGAGAATATTTGGACGTATATCTTGTACAAAGGTAATAGCGTGGCGTGGTCTTTACTACTGCAGCTGTAACTGAATGCACGCACTAGCCACTGGCCGCTGGTCTGAGGATGTTTACAAGGCACGTTGTCGCATACATAAACCTTTTGGGGTTTCTGTTTACATACACAGTTACTTCAATTAGTAGTCGCTAGTATCAGCCTTCAGCCGACCCCAACAGAATCCTCCCACCCTTTTTTTCATCGGTCAGCGGATAACTAACTGCCAGGCGCGTGCCTCTTTTTCGTTCCGGTCAATTTGACTTGTGTTACAAGTATCACTCTCCTTAGGGCAGTCGCGAGTATCTGTTCACTTTGTTTGGCTAGGGCTTTCATTCATAAAAAACTCGTACTATTTTCGCTGCGTTAGTAAATGAATAGGAGAACACGAAGCTTCTTTTCACAAATTTATTTAATTAAATTTCGGCTTCTTAACTTTGAGAGAGAGTAGTCAGCTTCATTAATAGGTGATGTTTTATATTGGTCGACTTCGAGTTTTAGCGCAGTAAACTTTTGGTGACATAAACTTTTCCAGTCGTAAATATATTAAGCGGACCTTTTCGTCCTCAGCGACATAGATCTCTTTCTCCGATTCGTACGTCGCTCGCCTCGACTGACACACCAAATGCCTCAGCCCAACTGCCTTGTTATCCAGGTTAGGATTCTATTTATTTATTTTTTCTAAGAGTTGTTCTAGAACCATGTATATTTCTCTAGAAAGAAAAGGATCTTTCTCACACATTCCATTCGTTTCGATTGTAACTATTTTTCCACGGTCATTGAAAGGTTCGTGCGACCAGATCAAAGAAATACGAGTAGCCAAAAAGTCTAAAATCTTCCGTACAACCAGACTTTGAGACTATCGAACCAAGGCCTATAATCGTGGTTTATCATTTTATTGCGATAATGAGCATCCCATTATCTTCTGCTCGCCCTCCACTATTCCGTTACATACCTTCCATTCATCAACATTGAAATTATACATAGTATTTTTTTTTAAAACAAGCTCTCCCTATCATTCAGGTGTTTTACTTCCTTTTTTTCGTTTTTTTTTTCACTTGTCGGTCTATCTAATCTACTTTACTCTGACCTCCTCTCTCTCTCTCTCTCTCTACAAAATACAAAACAACAATAATAAAACAAATACAACAACATAAAACATATACAGAATCAGTGTCTTATACAGCAAATTGAACATGAAATTAAAATGATCTTTGCATAATTGTTTCTATTTTTTCCACGGTCGTTGAAAGGTCAACACCGTTTGGGCGACCAGATCAAAGAAACACGAGTAGCCAAAAGTCTAAAATCTTCCGAACAATCAGACTTTGAGACTATCGAACCAAAGCCTAGAATCGTGGTTTATCATTTTATTGCGATAATGAGAATCCCATTATCTTCTGCTCGCCCCCAACTCCACGAATCCGTTACAAATACAAATAGCCCCATCGTGGATTCGAACTCATGTCGGCGAGTCTATTTCTTTCGAAGATAAAATTACACCACGCGCTTTGAAATCTACTACATAAATGTCAATTTCTGTCTATTTGTTTATAAACAGGTGGCGCCTACACCAGCGATCCGATCATGATGAAACTTTAGACAGTTGTTAAGCTAATATTCAGAAACAAGACTAGCTAGAATAATTTATTTAAAATCAACAATAGAATCCCTGATGCGCATCTTTATAATGGAGGAGGAAAGAGACGGTTGAGTGAGATTGGGAGAATGGAGAGTAATAGTATGCTGAAATCAAGTAACAGTGAGAGATAAGTTTGTTGAATAAGTTTGATACTTTTCGAGCCCAAAAGCCTTTAGTTTATTCGGCGTGAATGAAGAAAACTGGATAAAAGAAAGACTTAAGACTGAAACAGCTATTGAAAATTCCACATAGAATATTGATCTGGCATGAACATATCTAGCGAAGGTTGTTATTAAAAATCCAATATAGGCACCCAGGTTACCTAGCATTTTAGGCGTACTCTGTAAACTGATAATAACCCCACATTTCCCGGGTATTGCTGGGTACTGCAGCTAGTATTTTATATAAAGAGAATATATGGAAGAATATATCTTGTCATAATAGAATCCAATATTGGCACCCAGGTTCGCTAGCATTGTCAGGTGCCTCTGGGAACTGCGAATAACCCCACTTTTCCCGGGGATTACCTGTATGTTAGGTAGTATATTAAATAAAGAAAATACATGTATAATATAATTTGTCCTAATGGAGACAGTATTATCATGTTTATAGAAGTGTTAATGAAATCACCTTTACGAAATATGGAAAACATATTAATGTTGGTGAGAAAATTAGAAGCTAAATAACAAAAATATATTACAACTTGGCAAAAGTAGAAGCCAAGATGTATAGAGAAATAAGAACTATATATGTAAAGAATTTTCATCATAGCATTTATTACGCATTCTCTGGGTTGCTGATTATGCGTCATCCGAGAAACAAGGAATATAAATGGATTAACTTATTATGGTTTCTTCTTTCCAGTTAACAATATCAAACACCCACTTATATTTATATACAGTTTTATCAACGTTGGCTCTGGATGCGTGTAAAACAGTCAGTTCATGTTTGCCCCTCACAATAAACTTTCAATTGAACAATTTTGCATTATTATAGACTAGCAGCGGCTACCCGGCGTCGCCTGGGTAGAGGGCAATTTTTTTAAAGTGAGTCCCACAAAATTATTGGTGAATCGTGAGTTGAATCCTTGTGGGATGCCCCATTTAGCAAATATTACTACTACTACTACTACTACTACTACTTGTTTACATGGCAAGTATTATCTTAATGTTATTCTATAATGTTGTTTAATTTTTTAAATGTATTCGAAAATATAAATCAAATCTTCATTATTTTTGCTTTAAAATCCAAGCCTAGTGATATTTAATGCGTATATTATTTACTTTGTCGTTAATTGTTTTATTTCGAAGTTTCCTCCGACAAAAATTAATTCAAATTCCTTTATATATAGAATAGAGGTTCTTATAATCAAGCGTCTCAAAAAACGAAACACAAGATAAAATTCAGTGTCAAACTATATGTCATGTGAAAATAGCATCTTAAAATAGACTTACGGACATCAAGTTATGGCCAGGAACATCATGTTTTTACGTAGTACAAGAAACATTGCATAAATCATTTTTCTGGTTACCCAGTCACTTCACGAACTGTCAAAAAGAAATGCTCTCATATGTTTATTACTTTGTTGGTTGATTGGATATTACAGCATGTTTAATTTTTTGCCGAAGATGATTGAGATTTATTCCTTCCTGTTGGGTATATCAATTTGTTTTGTGATGTATTTTAAGACAATTTTAAAAAATCTATTTAACCCATAAACGGGACACTAACAGGTACTGCAAATCGGTGTCAGAGTAGATTTGGGATTAATAGTAATGAAATAGTACTCCACAATCACCAATGCTCCAGAACTGGAACCTCACCACCAGAAGCAATTTAGCATCATACCCAGAACATTGAGCCTAAACCACCGCCTTATATGATAAAAGGGTTTGGGGATTACCATAAGAGCAATACGATTGGGGTCATCATTTAAGTGCTTTGACTCAACGTGACTAACCGATTGATCGAAGTGTTGCTCTCTGACTCCCCGTTTAGCTCAATTAAAAGCCAAAGTATAGTGTTGCATGTTATCTACTACTCAGCCACCAGGATTCCGTACTTAAGCATCATGGTTCGCCATCGACTGCCAAAAGTTGGCTTAATTGGGGGATGGGTCTTACCGCTCTGCAGAGGTGCAGTCGGTATATTATACAGCCTCATCCAACATGGCTTAGTACTTTGTATAAACACAAAATAAGTAGATTGTTAAACAAGAAAAATTGATAATTACGTGGGAAATTTAAGAGTTTCTTCCGATCTTATTATGATTTCTTAAGTCAAAATAGATGTTCTGCTAGTCTGTTACAAGGCCACGACGAAATAACCTATTGATGATAGACCTCACAATAGTAGTTTTAGTTAGCAAGATAATAATTGTGGTGTAATGGTTCTTGTTGGGGGAAATTGACATGGTGAAACGAGTACACATCCAGAACGAGGCTTTTTGCATTTCACATAATGTTAATATCCTTAGAAAATGTATAAATCCAATTATTCTCTCTCCAGTTGTGGTAGAATTGATCAGACTAGGTTCTTTAGCCTTGGTATGGTGACTGGTCTATGAGAAAGAAAACTCTGAATTCAAGCTATGCCTTTTGAAATGAGGCTTGTTAATTTCTATTATTTGGATTATTCGGACTATTGTCCTCATCTGTATTATTTTCACCACAACGTTTCGGCCGATGTGCCCTCCGGCCATAAGAAAGGCGGAATGCACATTATAAAATACATCATAAAATAATCATTGAATAAATATATATCAGGCTAATAATTTAAATCCTTGAAATATATCATAAAATGAATACATATCAAGTTAATTTAATTTCCTGATATTTCGACATATAGCCATCACCAGAGAATGTTTATTTCATAACTTTTTTTACTTTTCAAGATTGACAGTTTAATCAATAATAATCAGTTGCTTTACGTTTTCAATATCCAAATTGTGAACGAATTATTCGTCCAAAATAATATTTCTATATTAACACATCTATTTTATTCTTCTAATTTCACTTCTTGTGAATAAGAAACGTCTTCATAAATCAAAACCCACTTCTGTGGTTGATATTAGGGATTTTTTTATCACATGCAAGAAACAGCGATGATCTAATAGAAGTCAGCGTCAGTTGAAGATTTTAGCGCCGTTTCCAAGAGTGGAACAACGTCCGTCTCGGTGTGTATTAATCTCAAAATGAATATTTGACGTAAGGAACTTAATTTGTAATTAATAATTTGTAATAATTATCTGGTGATAATGGTTTTAACAGTATCACCTTCATTATTTAATAGAATGAATTCGTACTTTGAGAGAAAATATTACTCAAATTTTAACAAAAATAAAATAGAAGGCTTACAATGTTCTTTTTATAAATGTTCCATTTACTGGAATTTATATTCACTTTAAAATAACGAACGCTTACGTCAGTGCTACAAATTATATAATTGTATATGTCATGTAAGACGATGTTTATTTGAAAAAAAAAACGCTTTTAGACATTAGACTAGAAGGTGTAATGAGGTACGTCAATTAACATTTTTCCCTTGGGACTGATGTCAAACTTGATAGGAAAATTATTAATCAACTAACTATTGAACAAAAGACGGACAGAAACATAATATTCATCAGGTAAAGAAAAATTGCGTGTCTTGTACAAATGGAATGAAGATTAACACTTTGTAGTTCTTAGATTCTTCGAAGACAGCTAATAAGAACCCAGCCATTTATTACGCTATATAATAATTCGAATTTTAAATAATTTCAGGAAATCCCATCGACATGTGTTAGGATCAGTCCTAAAAATATATATATAGAAAGAGAGTTGCCCCAATTAATGAGTTTGGTATAATTGCTTCTCACAACAGGTTCATTGTGAGAAATAGAACTGGAAATGGGACTTCAGTCATGACACATATGTATTGGTACACGAAATAGCAGGTCGAATACTAGTTGAGCTTGAAGTTTTGTGATCGGAGCATTCTTTACCACCTGGGACAATCATATAGGTACTAAGGGTTGATATTGTTGTACCGGCCGTTCCTGCAGTGGAGAACATGCACCGGTTCTCACTATAAATAGTGAGACACCGAGTGGAAAGGGAGGACTGTTCCCGTTAACGACAAGCTAGTCGTACATGTACCATTAATTGTAAATACACTTGTCTTATTTTACCCATCTCGACTTGACTTCTTTTTACTGTTGGGACTAACATCACAACAGATATAAGCAGCCGATTGATTGGAGGACCTATCAACCACCAGTCTAGCCCAAGTAACGGTCAAATAGAATGTGGCTTGTCATGGACTGCTCAGCCACCAGGATGCCGTCCCAAAACATCACGGGTCACTACCCACGGCGAACAGGTGGCCCAATTGAAAGGTGGTTTTACTCAGTAGAGTTGCCGTCGATGTATTATACAGCCTCGGCCGATAGAGCAAATAAATAAGGATACAGGTTAATACTTGGCTCTTTCTAATTGTTACTTTTTAGAGATAAAAAATAAAATAAATTAGATTAATATTTTTTATCACTTTAACGCAACAAGCAATTAAGAAAAACAAGCAATTAGGGACTCGATTTAAGTTTTTGTCATAAGTACAAAACAGTTTTTGAAAAATAGAATTATGTTTCAAAACACTCAAAAGTGAAGGATTACATTTTTTTTAATTATATAAATTATTTTACACTTATTCTCTCTTGTGTTCTTAAAAAAGATTAGTCTGGGCACAGACTGGGTACTTTTATCCGAGCTACTAGTGTGACCTGATGATATATATATATATATATATATATATATATATATATATATATATATATATATATATAAGGGTGTATATATAATGCAATATCAAAAACAACATTAGTAATGGTTGAGTGATTTTTTAATATTATTATCAATGCACTTTATACAATGTGCCACATTTGAGCTTAAGAAAAGTTTGTGTATTGGTGATACTAATATTTTCTATGGTGCTTATAAACACGACAACTAATTTATATCTCTGATTCAAACCCAATACATGAGATGAATGGCAGCTGTGAACGGGAAAAAATGGCGACATAGCAGTTTTTATCGTCATAGCATATTTTTGATGCTGTATTTTGTAAGATTATCACTATGCAAAATTCAAATTCTATTTCTACCCTTAGATCTTTTATAAGCCTTAACTTACAGTAAGACATACATATTTACGCATCAGTGTCTTTATTCTTACTATTTGCTGCGCATTTCTACGCTAAGCTTAGTTAACAAAAATAAGATAAAATAATACTAAAACATTGATTTGTTATTTTCTGTGACTCTAAGATGTGTCGCACTTCGCGGAGTTTTTTTAAAATTTAATTAGATTTATTCAACAGATGCCCGTTTTCCAAGTGACGTTTCACTTTCTGATTTGAATAAAGAATTAAGGAACGGGTGGGTGAATTTTACGCCTAAATAACTCAAAATTTGCTGAAATAATTTTTTTGAATGTGATTATAAAAACTATGTTTTTTTTATTTTTGTTTTTCAATATTTTTTTCTTGAAAAAAGGAAATGTTTTTAAAATGTAAATTTCAAACTAGATTTGAAAAAAATAAATCTCCCAAAAATTTGATAAAATGGCAGGAACATTTGACGAAAGAAAAAGATAAAGGAAGAAAATCCGAAAAAAAAGAAGAAGAAGCGAAAACGTGAGAATATTTCTAAATCAAAGACGAAAAAAGAGAAAAAAAAGAAGATAGAATTAAGAAAAATAACCTTTGAAAATCGAACGGTTTTCATTAATCTATTTTATTTAGGAAGCTTTGAAAGTACCTTGTTGAAGTGTGTTCCCGCCAAGCATTTCTATTAATAAATTGTCACAGAGAGATAAGAGACACTTCTGAAACGTTATCGTCCCGTAAAAAGAAGCGGATAGCCCGAAGCTATGAAACGTACTTACTCTCCTACATATTGTGGTATTGCATGATCTCGGAGAAAAAGACTAGATCTTTATATGACGCCGTGTTCAAAACAGAAAAGTAGAAATATAGAAAAAATAGTCCCTGTTATTATTGGTGTTGCAATTTCCATCCGGAACGGTCTCAAAAACAGGGGTCGGGAAATGGTATTCTTGAGTGGATGAAGGAAATGAATCGTAGCACCCCTAATTGGGGATTGGATTTCCCTAGCGCCGAAATTTAAACTAAAATTCTTTCTTTGACTTGTTAATTCTTCAAATGATGTATCAAGTGTTTTGAAATACAGAAAGTAGATTTGAATGAAGCATTCCCTTCAAAACCTTTACTGTAACCAAGCGATATTCCCAATCTGTTAATTCTATTAGAATAGTTCACTCTGAAATAACCCTTCCATGTTTTCTTTTTGTTTAATTTTAAATCATTTCAAGAAAACAACCAGGCGTAGGAAAAAGACAACTCATCAAAGATATCGGCGTACGAATTGTCAGTGGTGTTATATATAAGAGTCTCTATCTTTTGTCATTACGGAGTTTAAGATTGACTACAGTCGTTCCAAATTTCCTGACTTTTTGTATTCATTAATAGAAGAAAAGTTGGTATTATAGTACCACCACTTTTGTTCGACAAGCATGGCTTTGACCTTAAAATATCAACGAAAATTAATATATCATTAAACAAAGAAACCGAAACCAAAATAGATATTGGTTTGGATGGCTTATCCGTTTAATGGTATATCGTGATATATTTAATGCCAAGTCCATCATTGTAGAGTAAAAGTGGTAATACTGTTTTAGATATGATTAGGAGGTGTGTTATATACTGTATCAATTGACAGCGCTGGTGTGTAGTACACTGGATTAAAAAAACAACACAGGTATACAAAAGAAAGCTGGACTTTATTTTCTTTCCTAAGTTGGCGTGAATGAAAAGGAGGTGTGAGTCGTGATAGCGCCTGCTTGAATGAGTGGTGAAATGAACCGTAGTTATAACAAATCTCTTCTTCGGAGAGTCGACGGGAGTGACTGAACTCAGCGGCTACCAAATCTCAACTGCTGAACTCTCGGTCTAACCGTCACTTTTTCAATGTTTACCCAGCATGCTCTGGTCTATTCAATTTACACCGTAAATGTAAGGCGTGACCTGCAATCCTAGATTTGTCACCAGTCAATAGGAAGTCTTTTTGTTATCCTGCTATTGTTGTTTTTCCGGAAAGTTTGTTTGACCCGGTCAAGCAGCAAGCCTTAGATGTTTATCACTTTTCTTCTTTCTTCTATCCAGACTTCTGTCTGGAACATCCTTTGTTTCTCAATTTCTTTGTCTTTTTGAATTTTTTTTCGCGCCAAAAGAATTGAAACAATAGTTAATCTGCAACAGGTGTTCCTATTTTTCCCAAGGTTACTAGTCCAAAAGTGAACGTAATTGCGCTATTAGAGTTTGAACTCGCTAACTGCGATATCGCACTCCACCACGGGAGCCAAGTTGGACCATATCAAGAAAAGAAAAATACCAAAAAATACCCCCCTCTTTATTATTGCTGTTGTAAGTTCTATCCTGAATGGTCTCAAAAACAGGTTAAGTGATATTCTATTATTCTTTTATTAATAGTAGCATAAACAATAATGGTTGGGATCCCCCTAACTCGGAAATTTACCTTATTCTTTGGCCTCTGATGGTCACTAACGAACTTTAAAAAAATTAAATCCCTAACACTCACGTGAGTCAGTTTCTCGCCGCTACCACAATAGTTTTCGGGATTGAGCCCTCGATGTCGGACACATAGCCGGGTATCAGGTTCCCCGAGGGTAGGAGGTGGTCCCTACATTGTAATATTCATTTCCAAATTACAAAAAGTAAAACAAAGTTGGACCACTTTTTCGAAGTCCATTTAATCCGTCAAAAAACAAAATCTAAGAAATGGAGGAGCCACAAAAATTTCAAAATACGCTTGTAGATACAATTAATGAAACACAATTTTAACAGTGATCTTTCAATTATCATCGTCATCTTTGGGAAAAATAACTATTGGGATTTGAATACTAATAAGGCATTGGAAATTAAGAACACTTCATCTCAGAATATTAGTCAATAAATAGAGAACGTGATCATAAAGATTGCAGTATAGTCAACCTAGGTATTGCCTACATCTTTCACGTCGTATCTTTAATTGTATGTATATTTACCAACCCCTCCGCACGAGCAGGATGTGATACAAGGTAAATTTCTTACGTGGAGTTTACCAGATTTGAATTAAGAGTTTTCCTTCTCCTAGCCAGGTTACCTCGCCAAGGTTAAGAGCCCAGTCTGCCCTGCTATTCACCCATAGCTGGATGAAGAGTATTTGTATGCATACCTTTTCCAACGTTATTTTTGCTATGTGAAATGCAAACAACCTCGTCCAGGATTTGAACTCAGGTCGACAAGTCCATTTCCTACGACTCTAACCATTACACTACGCACCTCCTACTTTAATTATATGTTGCATTGCTATAGCAGCACTGGAAAAATGGTCCATAGGAAAACTTCATCGAACAAGGAAGAACATTAACTGCCATTCGTAAAAGTTGTAACTAATTTGATAAAGAATATTGTTTTGAATTACTGTAATCCATACTTGAAATAATTAAATCTGTTACAAAAGCTCAAGAATGAGCAACTAAGTATTAATTCTGTTTTTTTTTTGGGGGGGGGTTGTTAAAGAATTCTGTGTTTTCCTCAATATGGGGGATTTCCATATCTTCCTCTTTATAGCTTTGATAAAATTATACCACTAATCTAAATAGTTTAATGCATTTTGTTCAAGGAATATCTTATGAAGCTAAGAATTCTCAGCTTTTAAATAAAAATTCTTTGCGTCTTATTTACAGCAAAATAATAATAATAATAATAATAATAATAATAATAATAATAATAATAATAATAATAATAATAATAATAAAACGGATCACTTTATCCCAGCAAGAAGACCAGACCTAGTGTTGATTAACAAAAAAGAAAGAACTTGTCAACTGGTGGATTTTGCAGTGCCAGCGGATCACAGGGTGAAGTTAAAGGAAAATGAAAAAATTGACAAATATCTGGACCTTGCCAGAGAACTGAAAAAGTTATGGAATATGAAAGTGAAAGTTATACCAATTGTAGTTGGTGCACTTGGAACAGTCCCAAAAGGATTAGAAAAGGGTTTGGAAAGTTTGGATATCAGAGGAAGGATTGAAACCATTCAGAACACTGCACTGCTGCAATCTGCCAGAATACTCAGAAGAGTCCTGGAGACCTGAGGAGACTTGCTGTCACTCAGACTCCAGTGAAATACCATCAGCTAAAACTGATGTGAAAACTCAAAAGGAATAATAATAATAATATCCCAGCAAGAAGACCAGACCTAGTGTTGATTAACAAAAAAGAAAGAACTTGTCAACTGGTGGATTTTGCAGTGCCAGCGGATCACAGGGTAAAGTTAAAGGAAAATGAAAAAATTGACAAATATCTGGACCTTGCCAGAGAACTGAAAAAGTTATGGAATATGAAAGTGAAAGTTATACCAATTGTAGTTGGTGCACTTGGAACAGTCCCAAAAGGATTAGAAAAGGGTTTGGAAAGTTTGGATATCAGAGGAAGGATTGAAACCATTCAGAACACTGCACTGCTGCAATCTGCCAGAATACTCAGAAGAGTCCTGGAGACCTGAGGAGACTTGCTGTCACTCAGACTCCAGTGAAATACCATCAGCTAAAACTGATGTGAAAACTCAAAAGGAATAATAATAATAATATCCCAGCAAGAAGACCAGACCTAGTGTTGATTAACAAAAAAGAAAGAACTTGTCAACTGGTGGATTTTGCAGTGCCAGCGGATCACAGGGTGAAGTTAAAGGAAAATGAAAAAATTGACAAATATCTGGACCTTGCCAGAGAACTGAAAAAGTTATGGAATATGAAAGTGAAAGTTATACCAATTGTAGTTGGTGCACTTGGAACAGTCCCAAAAGCATTAGAAAAGGGTTTGGAAAGTTTGGATATCAGAGGAAGGATTGAAACCATTCAGAACACTGCACTGCTGCAATCTGCCAGAATACTCAGAAGAGTCCTGGAGACCTGAGGAGACTTGCTGTCACTCAGACTCCAGTGAAAGACCATCAGCTAACACTGATGTGAAAACTCAAAAGGAGTAAATAATAATAATAATAATAATAATAATAATAATAATCTTTAGTGAACATCATCTAAGAGTGTTATACATCATATTCTGCCTCTTTTAATGTTCACAGAATTTGTTCATAGAACTGAGTACCACAGGTTTAGGTAGATCACTGTGGTATCGTGGTTAAAGCTTTGGATTTCGGCACCGTAGTAAGCGACTTCAAACTCTTGTCCCGCTATTCGAACTAGTACCCGTGGGAAATGTATGAAATATCTCCTATCCCCAGCTATGGGTTAAAAAGTACTACTACTGTTCTTCTAAAAGGATGATTTTGACATTACATAACTCATGCAATTTGATATGTCCTTAAACAAAAAAACAAAATCATGAGATTATTTTATCAATAATAGATACTAAGTGAAAAAGAAAACTCTCTATGGAGGTGTTTGATTTCTTTGTATCCCTTATGAAAAGCCTAAACAATAAAGAATAATTTTTTTAATCACCATTTTTTTTAATGAATTCCTAACATGTATTTCTAAAGATTTCTCGGCGAAACCTTTGTACATTTCTAATTTTGAGAAAGACTTCAAACTTCACACCACATTTCATCAAATGGCGTGTCACGTGCTTTGAACAAGTAAAAAAAAAAACATTTAAAAAAGCATGCAATTCAAAACCTTCACTGTAACCAAGCAATTTCCATAGTCTGTTTAATTGTATTAAAATAGCTAATTCTGGAAAAACACTCTTTGTTTTTGTTTTTTTCCCTTTCTTTTAATCTTAAATTGTTTCAAGGAAAACTACTGGCGGTAAGAAACAGACAACTTATCAAAGAGCGAGACGTATGTATTGTCAGTATTGTCTGAAGTATGAGAGTTTGTATCTTTTGTGTTTACGGAGTTTAAGGCCAACTCTACTCGTTCCAAATGAGCTGACCTTTTCCATTCATAAATAAAACACAAAGAAGCTGAACAAAAGTTGGTATTTGGCCGGCAGTGTTTAGTCCGGTCAAAATGCATATGAATCGTCTTCTGAATGCCAGATAGGGAAAACGAACATACAAAAAATCAATTTCCTTAAATAAGACTCATTGATTATCGATATTTACAGCGTCGGTTGTCTTAAAACCCTTTTGTGTTTTGTGATCTCTATTTGTACATAGACATTATTTAGGTAACCAGTATGGGAGAAGGAAACACTGAATACAAACCAACTTCACTGAGCGTAAAATTTGACCTTGTATCCCGTTCTGTCCATGGCGGAGGTGGTTTGGTAAATACATAGTCATATACAATCAAATGATAATAAGAATAGACTATTACACAATGCTTATATATTATATATATATATATATATATATATATAATATATATATATATGTGTGTGTGTGTGTGTGTGTGTGTATGTGTGTGTGTGTGTGTGTGTGTTTGTGTGTGCGTGCGTGTGTGTGTATAATACACCTGCACAAGAACTACTGCTGCATAGCCAAGCGAAGATGTAAAGAAGCATTTGCGTCCATGTAAACTTACATAAAACTGAGTTCACGTGACTTAAACAAGATGGAAGCATCTCCACACTGGAAGATAACCCCCGAACTTAGAAGACCAGATCATATACCGAGGCGGTAATATCTCTTCTACCGAATTAAATTTACTCTTATGATAGGCATGGACTACGATAGACAGATTTTCGATCATATGGAAATCTGATGTCACAGATAAGATAAAGTAAACGTAACTCCCCAAACTGTAGCCGTTGATTTTGCTGTCTCGATGGATCACTGAGCTAAAGTAAAAGAAAGCGAAAAGACAGATACTTAAACCTTTGAGAGCACTGGGAAATATGTGTAACATAAAAGTAAAGGTTGTAGCAATCGTAATTGATACCCCTGGGAAAATCCACAGAGAGACAAGAAAGGAGTATGAATGAATTTAGAATCAGAGGAAGAATTGAGACTATCCAAACTAAAGCATTGTTAATATCAGCTTGAATACTCAGGAGAGTCCTAGTGGCCTGACGAGACTTGCTGTCAATCAGTCACCAGTGTACGAATGGCTTAATCGAGTGGGAATAACTCTTATGAATAATAATAATAATAATAATAATAATAATAATGCAGGATGTTTAGAGACAGACACGAATCTTTTAATCCCATAATAAGTGAATGCAACTACCTCGTACTCTTCTTTTTAAATTTAAGATTTTGATTTTTTTTGTCGCTTCGTGTAGACTTTGATGCATAGATAACAAAACCACCGAAGAAAATGGGCAATTCGAAGAATCGGTGCTGATGTGAGGCCTTAAATCTCCCCTGACTTAGTGCTTTTAAAAATACATATTTTCGTATAAATTTAACATCGCGATTTTAATGTCTTTTCTGGTAGAGTTGGATACGTAGTTCACAATTCCACGCGATGGAATTGGTCAATTCTAAAGATCTAATTTTTAAGAAATATTAAAATTATTCTATACTTAGCTATACTTAGACACTAAGTTGGTTGGTTGGTTGGTTGGTTGGTTTGAGGATTTGTTGATTTTTGCGGCATGCCAACCATGGGTTTATTTTGCACCGAATACGTTTTTGTTTTATTCCGACTTGTTACGTATTCACATGTTTTAAACTAAATTTTGGTCTATTTAACATATAGAGGGTATAAGAGGTTCACCGAGTATTATCTCGGGTTCTTATAAAACATTGGGTTACCTGAAGGATAAATACCCAATGTTGAACACTTCGGTTAGGAAAAACGACAAACACGTTAGTTACGTTTAAAAAGCTTTAATACAACATGTATATAGGAACGAAGTTCCCCAGACTATGAAATGTCACAAGAGTCCCAACAACACAGTAATGTTCATTTACAAAAGGTGGAAACCACTTACTGTGAGCAGTGTCGTGTCTGTGGCGTCTGGCATGCACCATAGGTGTCTGCTGGGGAGAAGTGACGAGCACGTCCAGGCTTGTTCAGTGGCATCAGAAGAAGAGGGTTCCCTCCTTGGGTTCCTGTGTCACGTGACCACACTAGGGTCTCCAGACACAGGAGATTTACCAAAACCCTCAGAAAAGGGAGACTGCCCTTACAAGGGATACCTAATTGGTACTACCACTCCGAGTTAGAGTAGACCTGGAAGTAATGGAAATGAAGGGGTTATTTACATTCTCCAAAGCTACAGGACTAGAGCTTCTAGATACAGTATATCGTCATATCCAGGTAACTACCTCCCTTAGTCACCGCCTTCTAGCACATATATAACTGGGTTGAGGATTTACCATTAGGGAAATAGGTTCGGGACAATCATAAGTGCTAGGGCTTGACGTAGCCAGCCGATTGATTGGAGGGGGCTCCAACCGCCCATCTAGCTAATGTAAGGGCCAATGTGAAGTGTGGAGAGTCATAGCCTACTCAGCCAGAATCCCGTGCTTAAACACTAGGTGGTCCCATTGGCGGGGTCCTAATCCTCTAAATGACTAGCCACGACAGGGTGAGAAAGGTGATCCACTGGATCGGGGTAAAAATGAAAGAAAACAAAACCATAGACAAGTACTTGGATCTTGCTTGAGAACTGAAAAACTGTGGGACTTGAAAGTAAATTTCATACCAATTGTCGTTGGTGCCTCAAAGGTTTGGAAGCGTGTATATATATATATATATATATATATATATGTGTGTGTGTGTGTGCGTGTGTGTATGTGTGTGTGTAAGCACACACACAAACACACACACACATATATATATATATATATATATATATATATATAGGGAGAGAGAGAGAGAGAGAGAGAGAGAGAGAGAGAGAGAGAGAGAGAGAGAGAGAGAGAGAGAGAGACAGGCGTGCAGTGTACTAATGTTTATATTTATTATTAATTATCATTCATGTTATATGTTTTCATCATCAAATGTTTATAATGTTGTCATCCTGTTTACGTATCATTCTATTCTTTGTGCATATTTGCGTTTCGGGTTATCACATAGAAATAACTGTCTACGCGAAAGACAAATGTAATTTCCTTTTATTTCCTATAATCTGTATATTAAAGACAATAAAGTTCTGAGGGGGATGCAGCTTTGTTTTTGTTTTGATTCTTTTAATTTCAGGATTTTAATGAAATACTGTCACGCTATAAACAATATTGCAGGAGGCTGAATCACTGCAAGATCACATAGAAAATATGTGTATAATTAAAAAAGAGAATGTTTTAAATGTTTAAAATTTATTACAGATAAAAAATAAATATTTGATTTCTTTGTTTAAGGACATCACGATTTCCAAGATTTATCTAATAACAAAGCCTCCCTCTAAAAACAGTAAGTTGACATTGATTATTTTCGATATCGTCCGGATAGCGAGGTAGTCTGTCCCCCATTCACTAGCGCTAGGTCAAGGTGGTTGTTTTGCATCTGAGGTGGAGCGCCACACCAACCATCAACCCCTCACTTTACTGCACATATCCAAACTACCCATGGGCTAAAAAAAAAAAACTTCAAAAAAAGAAAGAAATCCAACACAGATTAATTGTTTGATTTTTTTCCAAAATATTAAGATCCATTTTTTTTTAAATATCTAAATCCCTTTACAAAAAACAAATAAAATCCAATTTTCTGATGCGTTAATTTTCTAAAAAAAATTATTTTCTACAAAAATAAAATCCAAATTTAGATTTACTTGTATTTTAGAAAAAGATCTTAATTTAGTGAGAATGATATACGATAACGGGGTTATAGACCAGGTTATATAGAGGAAGCATTAATTGAAGTTAAGGAAATTTCAAGAACATTTTAAAGTCCGTATTCTGACATGTTAAACTGTATTTAATTATTTTTGGTAAACTGAACATTTATTAAAAATCGTTCTGACAGTTTAATATGAACATTTTAGATAATAATCACATATTCGTAGTAACTGCTCAAATGTTTTGATGTTTCGAATTTTAAATTTTTTATTTGAAATGTTATTGAGTTCCCTTGGAATTTGTGTCCCCCAGTGGAGATAAATAGGTAGAACAGAGTGATCTGTCCCTGCTTTTAGGCAGATTACAGTGATCTGCCCTCGGCCATTTGCATACTACTCTGGACATCTGAACCACAGCTTTGGTATATAATACCCCTTATAGGTAATACTCTTGCAACGTGCTTGCTTCTGACCACTGCATCTATTCTTCTGCAAGTAATTACTCTTTTGCGTACTTGAGTTGGTGACCCCGGTTGTAAAATATGCAATTTTGTCTTTTAACAGGTTATCTAGATTTGAAATAAAAAATCATATAAAAGTTACATTATAAGTCACATTATTTCAATTGTTTTTAAATGTACATGGTCTTACTGTAAATTGATGATGAAGAAAAAAGCTAAAATAAGTTTTGAAAAGAAAGTCTAAAGTCTTTTTTCTTAAATAGTTTTAGTTTCAAAATCTTTAAAGAGTTTACATACAAAATGATATATTTGTTTCTGATATAATTTTATTCTCAAATAGAATCAAATCTAAATTTATATCTTATATCTTTATAAAAAGCATTTTATTATTTTTGAAAGAAACGACTTATTAAAATAATTAGATTTTATTTCTCTTAGAAATGGGTTCGAATATTTTTCAAATGGATCATAATATTTTAGAAAAAAAAACATGGGAAATTGGTTTTGGATTTTTTTTTTTACAGATCTGATCATTTTTAAAACGACAATATATGAAAAAATTGCATATTATTTTTTAGAAATAAATGTCAATCTCATTGGAAGTGAACATAATAGCGAGAGTGAAGTTCGAACTCACTGACAACAATGTCGCAATCCAACATGTGAGCCACTACGGCACGTGGACTCCTCACCTAAAAGGAATAAATTTTAAATAGAGAAGAAAATGCACGTTGTAGAGTATTGAATAAAAGGCATAAAATGAAGTAAAATCAATAAAATAAAAAAACACAACATTTGTAATTGCAAAAGGATTTAAGAAAAGCCTGATTGGTGGTGTCAAAGATTCAAAGAAAAAAATAAACATAAAAGCCGTAAAGAAAAGAAAAAGAAATAGAACAATCGAGCAATAAAAGAGAAAGTGTTATGATGTAATGAGGCAATCAGCTGATTTAAA
>CM042146.1:87182062-87184562 GCA_023376005.1 Doryteuthis pealeii | reverse complement strand
AATACATTAGAAATATTAGGCTAATCCATAAGGGGGTCATATTTTAGAATTTTTCGTTAAATCTTACGAGTAAAAATTGCTTATATTGTTGTTGCTTGTGTAACGAGTCGACTGTAATGCACATAAGCCAATATAAGCATTTAAAAAACCTTAATGCACGACTAAGCAAAGCTTTGTAAGTAATAACTGGAATATGATGCGTGAGCATGAAACAATTTAAGGAAATGCATATTCATGTTTGAATAATGCATTGCAAGTAAATATGTTTTCGAACATAGAATGGACTTCTGCTTTTGCTGCATGACAAAATATATCCGTCCATTGCAAAATTTACGCGGGAAAATTCTAAATCGTTCATGTGGGAAGTTTTATAATCTGAATGTACTGGTGTTACATAGTGACGTTTTCACTGTACCAAAGTGATATATGTCGAATACCCTTCTTCTTACTTCTTACTCTAGTCGTCTTCTCCTCTGGCCGGCTTTGGTTCTATCTTCTAACATCTTGATCTGTTCTCTTCTATGGGGATTTCGGGTCTGGTTTCTGTTAGGGATCTCTCCTTATCAGAAGCCCTGTGTCATTGTTAGTTTTTAGGTAATAAACACAAGACTTCGATTTACGTTGATGTTACTTTATTCCAAATCCCCAACCAGACAATCTGCGCAGATGACAGGATGCGCATAGAAATGCGACTTACACCTTCGAGTTCACTGCTACTGATTGAGTTACTTAGTATCCTTAAACCGGAACAGGGTCTTCTATGCCTTCCGGTTCTCACGATTTATCCCCGGAAGGCAAGGTGAGAGTGAGACCAAGCGCTGTCACTCACTCTCAAGGCCATCAGCTGCACTAATCTCCATTATGATTTCTACACTATTGCCATAATCATTAGGTATCTAATAATTATGTAACACTGGATGAGGCAGTAATACCTCCGTTTTACACTTTCACCTCTAAGATACAATTGAACTTAGCAAGTGGTAATGGTAGCTCCATCTAACAAATAGCTTCTTATTTGTTTTCACATATGATAACTTACGAGCATGGCTTAGACCGGTGTACGCTGTGCTTTTGCTGTTGAAACGTTTCTTAAAACTTATGAATCTGAAATTGGTGCAGACATATCGTCTCTTGCTTATTTAATGTTACGTCGAAATGATGCTGATCCGGATAGGAATTCGATGCTGCTATGGGTCAAAAGTCTATCTGGAACATCATCATTATCTCCTAACATGAAATGAGCCGGTAAATTGTTCTTATCAATGATTAATGATTGAGTGGTTTTAATGGCATGATAATGCATATAGGATTATTTTATTGATAGAAGTTAGGGAATCATCTTCATTGTTCAGTTATATTTATATTTTTTGGAGTTTTTTAACAGTTTTTATTTTTGCACACAGTTATGGAATATCAAGTATTCCTATCTAATACAAAGTATTTCCACACAATTATATGGTTTCAGGTATTTATATATAGTATTAAGTATTTATATAATATAAATTTGTATTTATATATAGTATTAATAATTGGATGGTTCAAAGTAATTATTTCTATTTAATAATATTCCTCCGCAACAGAATGCTCCGGGAGAAGTGACAATACAGGTGAGTAAGCATTTAACCCTCGGGCAAGAGGAGAGACATCATTTTTATAATCATAGTAAAATAGGTTTTAATTCATATGGTTCGTTCTTCTAGACTGGTTGTCTTACAATAGCTAAAGAACCCAATCCTTTTTTTACTATTTACCAATACCTGGGTTGTTATCAGACAGATTCATGAATTTCCTAAGAGAATTAACGTGCAGTAAAATGCCAGCGGCTTCGTTTGGAATTTGAACTCGGTACGCTGATTCCATTTAGTACGACAACCCTTTCCTTTAAACGTGAGAAGGTTTCTATAACATCATGTTTGTCAATTTCTTTCATCATCGGGGTCAAACGACAAGCTTTTCGTCACCTCTTCGCTTGTTCGAAACCTTAGCGAAAGATTCAATCTCTTTATAATAGAGAAGTTTCAAATTGTGAAAATGAATAGGTCATGTGCTACGCCAGATGTCCAAGGTATCGTTACAAGGTGTCGTGTCAGATGCTGCGTAAGAGAAGCCAGAGTCTTCAAGAGATGAATGACTCTTGAAATTATAAGATTATAATATTGTAAGTTACACGAAGGAAGCCGCAAATTGTTGAAGATGTCAAGATTACCTATGGAACATGACTTGTTAGATCCGTCTTCAAAGAAGCCGGAGAGTTCGAAGAAACCGGAGAGTTCGAAGAATCAGAGAGAGAGAGAGAGAGAGAGAGAGAGAGAGAGAGAGAGAGAGAGAGAGAGAGAGAGAGAGAGAGAGAGAGATGACTCTTGAAATTACAACATTATAAGAAAATAAAGAAAGAGATTCCTGAATTTAAGAATGATAGTCTATGTCTTCTCCCTATGCTTTTCTAACGGCACACGATCTACTTGTTTCTCGCGGCCACTGGATTTTGGCTCTATTCTTA
>CM042146.1:87127062-87177062 GCA_023376005.1 Doryteuthis pealeii | reverse complement strand
GGATGGGTAAATACCTACTTGTATTTACTATTCATTTAGAATGTTAAATACATATAGGAGGATAGATGTGTATTATCAAGAAAAAATGTCAGGATAAATTATATAATTCGACATTGCCGTGACTTGTAGAGAGGCAAACATAATTGTCTTCCCTTGAAGTGTAGACATGGTTTCTCACATCATGTGACGAACGGACACGTGATAATTCAGCCCCTAGAACCGTTCTTTATCACCGCCTTTTTTCGAGAAGAAAATACGTATCTCGTTTCGATACTCGCTTGTTGAGCGAAAACGACATTTATCTCAGCTCTTTTTATAGAAGAGGATAGAGACAATTAATCTTCAATTTCCCCATAGCCTTTATTGTATCCACTGAATAACCATGGAAGACACTGCAAGTTTTTACTAACCCTTTCTTTATTACACCCCGTTTGTTCATGGATCATATTGTACAGGTAGCCGGTGTGTAACATACATATTCTGTTATTTCATGTTACATGCCACGTTTTTAAACTATTCTATGTATAGTGATCTTTTTAGTTAGTTATCCTTCTTTTCGTACCGAATGTTCAGTGTCATTGTATCCTTGGATGCACTAAAGCTTTATAATAACTAATTCTCATAGAATTAAGGTAGGTTATTTTCACAGAGGAAACCACGTACAGTAAATATTTACAAATTTAACAACGTAATACCCCTATCGAAAAATGTAAGTCGAATAATAGGGTTAAGAATCAGGATTAATGTTGCATAGCCTCTTCATTGGCACTAGATAATTATAATGTTGCATACCTCTTTCTTTAATTCTATTTCTTGGCCGTCTTTAGTATTCTGATCGTCTTTGGTATTTCTTCTATCATCTTGACTTGGTCTGGCATCTTCTAAGGTCTGGACTTTCTTGGGGACTTCGGGTCTGGTTTTCTGTTAGGGATTTCTCCTTATCAGAATCCCTGTGTCATTGTTAGTTTTTAGGTAATAAACACAATACTTCGATTTACTTTTGATCTTATTTTATTGTTAAATCCCCACCAGACATCTGCTAACTAACATAGCGCGCGTATGCAGAGTGAGTCACAGTTCGGCAATACATCTTCACTGCCTGACGTCCAACTGCAAACTGGGGACCGAACAGGTCCCACGTGACTTCACGTATTTTGGCGGGCTTCTGTAATTTTCCATTGAAGGACCCGGCCATGGTATGAAAAGGGTCATCCCCTCAGAATTACAGGGGATTAACAATAATCTTATGCAACCGCATAGATTATGTAACATTAATATCACAAGATCCAGAACCCTATTGCTGAGCGACAGCAGCCTGGAGAGATTCTTTGAAAACAAGTCAAAAATCTTAAGCAGATATGGAATTCGCACAAAATTTACCACACATTCCGTGCTACTCAGATGATAGCGTGATATCAAGGACAGGTAGTGTATAAAGGTTAATACGAGTGTATAATGTTATCAATGTGGGTAAGTAAACACCTTTTGTTAAGAAAATCACAAACCGTATTCATAATGAAACTACGAATATCAACGAACATTATTTATTTATTTATCATTTTTTTGGTTGAGCTAGGCGTGGTATTCCCGCTTCTAGACACCGAAACTTTGTTCTCACCCATGGTCGAGGGCTGATGGCAATCGCATGTTGTATCTATTACACATTGTATGATAAAAGTAAAATGTTTCTTATGATTGTCCCACCCCTTTTGCCGATATGGCAACCCCTACAACACTAGAAGGCGGTAGCCGAGGGTCTTAGTGCCATGACGTTAAACTACGTCTTATGATGAAGTTTCAATTATAAAACTATGGAGAATGCGGAGTACCCCTTTATTGCCATTACTCTTGGATCTGCTCTGACCCGAAGTGGTAGTACTTGTTAGGGTCACATCTTTTGGTTTAATATATAAAAAAATAAGTATCAAAACTGTATTTAAAGAATTTAGTTTGAAAAAATGCCGATGAAGAATGAATAAAACAGTATTCGGCATTAAATAACTGAACAAGTGTTGACATGCCGTAAAATCCATCGAAGCAATTCAACAATTTAAATGCATATGCATAGATGCAGGGAAACATGCATTGACAAAATATTCCACCTATTAACATAAGTTAGACTAGTTTGTGAATATTTAGGAAGTCAGATCTTTAAGCTATTAAAAATATTTTGCGTATCATCAGTTATTAGTTACTTTACTGCTAAAATTTAAATGAACATCCTGTTCATTTAAATTTTAGCAGTAAAGAACTAATAACTGATGAGACGCAACATTTTTTTAATAGCTTAAAAATCTGAGTATGTTAGTTTCATAAATTTGGGCTGGGTAGTAAAAAATAATGAAAATATGATGTGAGCTAGAACTGCTAATGGAAGGAGGAGGAATAAATAACAAAGGCTTAAAAATAGTGATGACCCAAAAGAGGAGAGCGATGGTTTTGACCGTAGCATGACCCCGAACGAAGAATTGAGGGCAAGCGGAAGTCGGGTGTTGACCGGAAGTCACGTGGTGACGTGGGGGAAGAAAGAAAGGTTCAGCCTCTTTTTGCCGGCGTCCGTCGTGGGACAGACCTGATTAGAGCCCAGGGAATTTATCCTCCCTGGTAGAAGCCACTAGACGAGCACGTTAATAAAGGCTGGAGTTGTGACGACATGTTTCTCGGTTATGATTTTTTATCGGAGTTTTAGTACAAGAAAGAAAAAGGGACTACGGTGCATGTATCGTTTTAGTACCGTGAGTATTACAACGTAACACTGTGAAGTTCTAAATCAAAACACTTTTGACTCGGGGGACACTTCTTACAAACACAGGTTGGTCTACGAACTGAGGTATGTAGACGTTGGTTTAAAGAAAAACTCCAATTAAAATCCTGTCTTCTGTTTTTCCATTAGTTTTGGCGCCACATCAATATTCCCAATCATTCAATCACTTTAAATGACGTCAGACAATTTTATTAATTTTGACTAGTCTTTAAGCTTTATATCTTTATACTCATCTTTATTCTTATCATTATTTTGTTACTAATACACATCGTCATCATCATCGTCATTATCATCATGTCGCGCTGACAGCACGTATTCACATAAATCTTTCTCACCACCCGTTCCTATCGGTCATCGCTCCTGGGAAGTCTTTCTCACGAAATCCACAATCCGCACAGAGCTGATCAATGTAAGTCTTTGATTATCAGTCGACATTTGGTGTGCCCATTTTGTTGTGTCCATGTGGAGGTGTCAAGAGAAAAACGTCACTTATTTGTACGCCCTCACTTATCCAGATATGTGTCACATCCTCTACTTGATTTAGGGGTTGGTAAATACATGCACTGATCATAAACAAAAATGCATGGACCAAAAAGTATCAATCCACTAGTAAATAACACTGACTTTTGTATCAACTGATATTTTGTTAACTGCATTCAAATTGCTAATACTAAGAAGTTATCAGGATGAAGTAAATAGTATTTGAATTGAAAAGAAAATATTAAAGAGTGGTGCTTATAATTCCATTGTATTAAACCAGATATTTGTAGGATAATTATTATGTTCTACGGAGCATTTGGGGAGTGAAAAGAAAACGGTAATCGGATTTCTGGAGAAAGAGAAGAAAAACAAATAAGAACAAAAAGAGGTTAAAGTTTGGAATTGTAAACACTCGACGGGTGCCAGCCATTGACCAACCAATGACCCCTGAACAAGATTTAAAAATGTCTGCACAGGAGCGGAAGTTGATGTAAAGGGATGACAAATGGAAGTAGAAGAAAATCAGTCTTTTATGGGGCTGGGTCTTCGTAAGTGGCAGACAGGGCTTCCCGGGTTCCCCCGTGATGTTTCGCATAGTAGTACCGAATATTATTTACGATAGAACAAGGCTTCTCTCTCTCTCTCTCTCTCTCTCTCTCTCTCTCTCTCTCTCTCTCTCTCTCTGAAACCACAAGCCTAGAAAGAAATAAACATCCCCTTTTTGACTATACGACTTTGTATGTTGTTACTCTGAACCAACAACCTCTAATACTAACGACTACTACTACAACTCGACAACATAATATAAAATGGGGATAAGGGATTTGCTGCTTTCTTGAAAATACTGATGATTTTTAAGGAAAATAAGTACTCATATACAGTGTTAACTTGATTTACGAGTAACCCAACTTACGAATTTCCGACTTACGAGCTGTAATTTTTAAAGCTTTTGCTTTTTATTGAGCGCTAGAATTATAAACACGAGCGAGCTTCAGCTTATGTTAATAAGTTCACAAAATTTATTTTTTCTCAAAGAAAGACATACTACGCAGAAAAAATATAATTAGAAAAAAAAAAGAAAGAAAGAAAGAGAGTCGGGAAATTTATATAGAGGGGTGAGAGTTGGGGAGAGATGACGTTAATCTGTTTCAATCAAACATAATGAAAAGATGAAAAGAAGGACAGAAAAAAACAGTAAGTGAACGAGATAAATGAAGATTATTACACTTTTTACATATTGAACTATTTTAGCAATAGCTCTTAAGTAAACATATCAAACATTGTAATAATTAAATTATCATACTGTGATATATTCACAGGTCCCGCTAGTATTTATGAAAATATAAAACAGCACTCGGGTTTGATACCGGACCTCAGCAACTGAGGCTATGAGTAGAACGACTTAAATCTTTGTTGTAAAAATGGGGATTTATAGGTAGGCGTGGCGTTCCGCATCAAATGAAAAAAAATATTCCCGGTCTAGCGTTAGTGAACAGGGGATAGACTCACCTGCGGTGCGATTGATACTGACAATAGACCTTGATAAATTTACTACTTCACATAATGCATTGCGTTAAATTCTGTTTTATTATATTTTTATACAATACAATGCAGTGGTATTTTTTTATTAAATAAACCTAACACAATTTTTTGGAGTGGATGCTTGAACGGATTAAGTGCATTTCAGTTTTCTTCAGTGATGAAAATTGATTTAACATACGAGTAAACTGAGTCACCAGCGCAAGTAAACGTAGTAATGTATATTTGAGAAATAGATAGTTTGTTCTTTTTTTATGAACCAAATTCGAACGAAAACAATTTCTGAAATAAGAGTGCATGAAAAAAAAAGCTTTTATATCTTTGATATCATCGGTGAGGATATGATCCACAGGATCTATTTTGTGATCTGAGCATCATAAATAATTATGAGGTTTCCATTGCAAGAATTCTTTTTATTTGCACTTATCTGTCTTCCTAAGAATTTCCTCGGTATTTCTTCTCTTTTACAATTTCAACTGTGCGCAAGCAGCGATTGGAATAAGTAAACAGTAAGGGAGATAAATTTAGATGTAGAGACACATGGTGGATAAACGGCGTGGAAGCAAAAATATAATATTCCGCTTCTAGGTCAAATTGGGTATATATATATATATATATATATATATATATATATATATATATATATATATATATATATATATATATAATGTAGTAATCTTATTGGTAAACACTTGCGGCAAGAAAAAAAAGGCAAATAGTTTGATAGTAAAGATATACTACCAAACTTCACCTGGGGAAGAAAAAAGAAAACAAAAGACCAAGAGGGTCGTACCAAATTAATACTATAACACTTGGCCAAAAGAAAAAAAACTATAACACTATAACATATATATATATATATATATATATATATATATATATATATATATATATATATATATATATAACACTGAGATTGTTTAAAGCTAAAATGTTACAAGTTCTCGATATCTACGTAGACCAAATAAAGTTAAATCTAATGAGTTAGATATATTATGTACTAATCAGATTCTCGTCCTGATGAGCCACTAAGCAAAACTATTAGTAGGTATACCTGACTCATTAGGTTTAATATATATATATATATATATATATATATAATATATATATATATATATAGAGAGAGAGAGAGAGAGATACACGCTGTCATAAAAGTATCGAGATTAAAGCTAATCACTAAGATAGAAATGAATAGGATATGGAACTTTTTTTTTAGAATACAAGGTGTGTCATAAAAGTGCCGCGTTTGAAGCTCTATTTGCCAAGATAGAAATGAACAATGAATGGAACTTTTTTTTCTGAATACAAGTGTCAAAAGTACAAAAATCTCGATATACTCGATACCTTGATTACTATATATATATATATATATATATATATATATATATATATATATATATATATATATATATATCTGCGACAAATAAACATAATAAAGTGCGTTTAGTTTGCATTTTATAAAGAATACAATGCTATAAAATATTAATCATTTATCTCTGACAAAATATATTCAACCCCTTCAATAAAAAAAAACATATATATATATATATATATATATATATATATACATATATATATGTGTGTGTGTGTGTGTGTGTGTAAATGTACAATATATACATGTATATATACAATATATATATATAATATATACAATGTATATATATATATATATATATATATATATATATATATATATTACAACAATTTCATGTATATATATATGGTATTTGTGGAAAAGGTGACTTACCGGGGGAAAATCACAATGTTTAGTTGATGCAAGTTTCACAATGATAAGACAGAGATTATATGAATGCTCACTACGTGAGTAGCACATTTATATTATAATAAGCTACTCAAGTTTCACCATAAGGATCTTCAGTGTTAAATCCACTGGATTAATCAAGATATTGATTAATTGCAGTCGATTGCAAGTGTATATGTTTTTTACAATTATATATATATATATATATATATATATATATATATATATATATATATATATATAAGGCGTAGTAATTTTTTACTACTATATTTTCATATTTTTGGTTACAGATGTCAAAGATGTTGAGTTTGCTTGATTGGTTAGTTGAATTTTATGGCATGTCAACCCTTGGATTATTTATGCAGACGTTTTTTTTATTCGTTATTGTTGGGTATTGAACTATTTTTAAACATATTTTAAAGTAATTCTAAATAAATATATTTACCCTTAGATAGGACCCTAAAAGGTACTAACGGCTTACAGAGCGGACCTGGGATAAATAGCTACAACGAGTGCTTCACATTCCCCACAACTACAGAATTGGACATTTACCATTAGATAAAGTTTAACGTCATCCCGAGGATACTAACACACGATACTAATACATGAAGAGCATTTCCCTGTATATTATCTCTTTCACGCCTGAAACACATTTAGTTCCACCGCAGAGGAGGAAGACCCCCAAGAAAAGGATGACATGAATTTCATACTAAAATGTTTCTCTGAGATTTGTGGATTGTAGTGTCAGTCTTTCGGGTTATCCTCGTGGCGTAGTGACTAACGTGATGGACACTGTATTGAGCGAATTCGAACTCCAGTCGCGTTATTACGTTCACTTTCCGAGAAATATCCCTTGGAAAGAAATGAATCCCCTCCTTTACCCTTCAATTGGTTAAATAGTACTGCTTCCATTAATTAAATGACATTAAATACTAGGGTGAGTCAAAAGGTAATGCCATTTATTTAGGATATAATTTTATGGGCATCCTGGCTCTCATTCGAGAGTGACGATGTGGAGAAGTAGGGAAGTGAACATGAGAGGAACAGCTTCATTCTGATGTATGATACATGTTCCTATGTTGGTAAATATACCTGTCCTAAACAAAATTGCATTACTTTTTTACTCACCCTCGTAGCTCACGATAGTTGGTATACTATTAAATAAAGAAACGAAACCAAAAATTCATTGTCATTACTCCCAGGTTCATTCTGACCCGGAGTTTTAGAACGTCTTATGGTCCCATGAATGGGTAAAAAAAGATAGGTTTAAATATTAGGTCCGTGTTCACAAAACAAAAGAAATAACTAAAAAAATGTAAATATGAACATACAATGAACAGAATTTCCTAATATTTAGGCATAAAATAACCCTAGACAGGTTGATAGTTCATTAAAATGAAGCAAGCAATCAACATATATGTAAGAATCATTACCGAAATACTTTGACCTTGAAAACTTATGTCCTGGGAATGACATTAAACTCTATCTGATAGTGAGGTTCCAGTTTTGGAGATTTGGAGGTTTGGGGAATGTAGAGCACCCCTTCATCAGCATTGCTCCCTGGTCCACTCTGACCCGGATGGTAGTACCTGTTAGAGTCCCATCTATGGGTTAAATAGAAAAAAATGTATTTATAAGAATATTGTATTATCCATTAAGAATTGATTTATTTCAAAACTGTATCGGCATTAAATGACCCACTGAGGTTGATATGTCGTAAAACAAGCCAAACCAAACCAAACTTGAAAAATTACACAGCTGACATAATGTTATATATTGTACAAACGGAAATATGAATTTCCGGTTTTATTAAACAAAGAAGTTTAACAACTGCCCGTTATCAGATCAAGAGATAAAAATACGTGGGAGTAGCTATGAATATAAAAGAACCGAGGGCTTGAGACAGGTCAGTCGTCAGTTAGCCCCGGAGGCAGTCACCCGGAGAGAGAGTGAGGTGATCGGGGTCAGTAGTCGCCGAGCGGGACCTCGTATAGTTGGTGTCGGAAAAGCTAGCCTTAATATTTACTTAATATTTATTGTCATCCCTTACAACGAAGATAAAACTATGGCAATTTAGTACAGTGACGACGCGCTATGCAACAATAACAAAAGAGAAAGGAAGCTGGGATGGAATTTGTGAGTGAAGCAAGCATATCACCATCCAAATTATCTAAGAACATTGTTTCCACGTTGGGAATGATGTATCCTGAAAAAGGTTATTTGCGCGTAAAGGTTTTTTTTTCTACTTTAGGAAAATCTCTGTTCATTTTTTTAGCCAGGAAAAAGGCGCACGAGAGTGTATGTTTGCGCATGCGTGTGAAACCTCCCATTGGAAATGTAACAATCACAGACTGCGCATGAGTGACGCGAAGGCCGATGAATGCGTCACATGAATGGATATGCGTACGCACGGTGATTTACCTATGCTATTCCAGTGTTTTATTTCACGGCCTTCATTTTTCTTAGTACTCACAGATGATTAGTGCAGTGTCTTGGAGACCACTTATTATCCTCAAATTAGCAGCGTTGGGAGTTTTGGTTGATTTTCACTAAAATTCGCAAAGTATCACCGTAAAAGAAAATGATAGACGTTCTCTGAGCAGCCAGTTTAGACATCTGTGTAAATCAAAAGTAGGTGGATACTCTGTATTTTAATCTCTTCCTTTATATTTTCACACTTTACCACTCTCTCTACCCCCCATATATATATATATATATATATATATATATATATATATATATATATATTGTCCTCCCTTAATAATCGACTTGGATTTTTCAACATATCACCGTTTTTAGCTAAAATAGTTTTAAATAGTTACAAAATTCCTGGCTTTATTTAATTATTTAGTTATCTTTCCCCAATTTGTTCCCATTGTTCTCATAAAATCAGTCAATTAATACTTTTTCTTGTCTTTCATTGAATGCATTTCTTCGAGTTACGTCATGCGTCATGACACCTCGTCTTTCAAAAAATATAACGCTGAACACATACAGTTACAAACTTTTAAAATATTTTCTAACTCCTGTCATTTACAAAACATCCATCAATTTCTTCATCCCATAATCAATCCTGATGAAGGTTTAAATAAACTGAAACGTTTATGCGGCGATAAATAAATTCATTTATTTTCAGAACGCTTCGTTTTTCAAATTTCTTATATATTATATATATATATATATATATATATATATATATATATATATATATATATATATATATATATATATATTCTGATTGTAAAGATAGCATTGAGTAATTCTGTAATTATTTAAACTGTATAAAAGATACAGATACATTCATAACAGCGATGAACACATTGATTGAAGGGTGTTTTTCATTCTTCCCGCTATTTATCCATATTCTTCGTCTGTCGCTCCTAACCTACATTTGTCTTAAACGAAAAATTAGAATTAAACAGAACGATAAAATCAAACTCGAGAAGATTTTTAAACAATCAAACCGAACACAAATTACATGAAATATTCTCAAAGGTGCTCTTTGTATTGTAGCGAAGTCATGTGTAGCGTCAGCCGGAGAGTTTAGATTAGATCTTATTGGAAGAATATGTTAAATAGTCACTTGTTACTTTCTCTTATGGTATCCTATCTTCTAACCTTCTTATATTCGTCACTGGTCGTGCTGAATTTCCTGAGCTCTCTCTTCATCCTCTTGGGTCGTTTCGGGTGTTGAATATCTCCGACTTCATATTTATTAATTTTTATGAGATTAGGAACACGGAAATTTGATTTTTTGTACATAGAGCCAATTTAGTTCAGTCAGTAGAGCATCCGACTAGGAATCACAATGTTCCGGATTCGATACCGGCCCTCATCAATTCAGGGTACGAGTAGCACAGGGATTTGTGCGGTAAAGTGAGGAGCTGATAGTAGATATGGCGCTCCGCCTCAGACGCCAAAAAGCAATCTCCATGCTCTATCGCTAGTAAAAAGGGATAGACCCCCACTGTCTGGCTGATACGACTGGGCCGCCCCAATGATTTACCTACTTTACACGTGACCCACTTTAATTCAACGCGGGAGGATGAAATCAGCAGACTCAAGATACGCACCCGAACCCGAAGGCTCACTCGCCGAATCTTATCGTAACTGTAACTTTCCCATACGTTTGTCGGTTACGTGACTTTCTCAATTAATGAGAGTCCCGTTTGAGGCCAACAGGTTCAACGCCTTTCAATAAAATCCCTGGTGATTTTTCATGGGTTCTTACAGAGAATCTTTACGACATGCTTATCATTTAAACTCGTTAGTTTCGACAGAGAAGACAACATTTCATAGTCCTCTATTCCAAGGCTGTTTGGATCCGTTTGTCATTCGCCAAGGAAAAAATACGACTAAAAGAGAACAATTAAAAACAGTATGGTAGAGAAGGTACGAACCTCTACCATCTGGAGACATGCTGAATCGTATTTGAGCTACGGATTATTAAAATACATCTGAGAAAACAAATACTTAAACCAAAACATACCGGAATAGTTAAGTAAATACATACATTATGCTTATTGTTAAATTAAAAAATGTAATTTCATACATTTATTCTAATCTGATATTTTATCTTATATGTACATATATATTATCCTGATGGGGCTAATGTATCTAAATATATTAAAAAGAAATGAAACGCGGAAACCTAGGCAGAATTATGAATTCATGAATAAATACATCGTCGCAAATGTACCTGCACAAGCTGAATCATTGCTGTATAGCCTGAAGACAGTAACAAGATATATTGTTCTCTGTGTAAACTCAGATAAACAGGAGATCATGTGTTTTAAACAAGATGGAAACATCTGCACACTGGATGTCAAAACTCAGAATTCATAGACCCGTTCACATACCTATGTATCAATGGTAAGCGATATCAATATACACATAGGAATGAAATAGACATTTATATACAGTTTATCTACTATATGAAAATCTGATCTCTCTAAGATAAAGAGATAATTCTTCAAACTGTAGCCGTATCAGTTATGCTGTATGACTGCACGATTTTCACTTTCCAAAAACGATTGGAAAAAAGCAAGATGCGAATTACAGAAGGATTCTGCGTACTGTCTTCAACAAATCCTTGAAGCAGCACCCTATAAAAAAACAGTTGTAAAGCCACTTACCTCTTATCACGCAAAGAATCCAAGTAAGACGAACAAGAAACGGTGGAAAATATTGAGCAACTACACATTAGTTCTCTTGTGAACAGCTAATCAGGGACGGGTTAGCTCAGCCGGTAGAGCGTTCGGCTAGCAACCACGAGGTCCTGGTTCGATACCGTACTCGCCAACCCAGCGTATGAGTAACATGTGCGGTAAAGTAAGGAGCAGATGATAGGTGTGGTGCTCCACCTCAGATTCCAAAACAATCTCCTAGGTCCAGCGCTAGTGAAAAGGGGATAGACTTCCTCGCTGATTGGCTGATACCGACATTAGGCCACCCCAAAACGTTACTTTACTTACTTACTCATGGGCACACAAGATTGGTCCGACAAGCAAATAAATAGTTTGTTAAGTTTTGTGCGGATACGGAATTTCATAAAGAGTAATTGCCAAGAGCGATAACCGATAGAGACTGGTGGTAAAAGATAGATGGGAATCCGCGCAATGAGCCTGACAAGATGATGATAATTTTAATAATGAGGATGATTTTCTTCCTCGTCACTGGTATAATGTTTGCCTCTAAAACCCTCTTTCCTGGGACCGAAGAGATGATAGTCTGAAGGCGCTAAATTTAGTGAGTTATATATATAGTAAAGAAGTGGCTCAAAGAACAGTCAACAGAATTTTACGGGGCAAGGATACATACTCTCATCCGGAAGTGGAACATTGCTATTGAGAAACGGTGCCTGTATAGAGAAGTAGGGATATGATCCACAGAGAGTCAGCTTCATTTTGATGTATGATACATGTTCCTGGTTGGTAATTATACCTGACCTAAACAAAATGGCATTACTTTTTGACTCACCCTCGTCCTTCTAACTTCCTATCTAATTATTGGGACACGTTGTGATATATTGTTTCTAACTATTACTGAATAAATAACGATCGACTGGGACTGGCGCTTTGCTTTGAAATACTTTATGTACAATTCTTTTAATTATTTGTTTGGTAAAATTTCCTGAAAATTTGTTTGTCATTTGAGATAAGCCATCTTTGTAGCCTGTTATTCTTTTCTCTTTTTTCTTTTTTTTTCTAGGCGTGATCTTGTAACCTAATAATCATTAGGGACTAGATTAAATTATTTTCGCTTTACAAATAATGAATATAGACTAATAAATGTCAGTTTGATTTATTTGACGCTGTTGATGAAGCCAATAATCTTTTTTTTTCTTCTTCTTTTTTATTCATAATATTTGTTGGACGTTTGGGATTAAAAGAAAAAAAAAAGGTTTTCCTATTGCATCGACCATCCAATTAACGTCTATTGCTAAAATTGAATCCGCCATGAAGATTCAATTATTTTAACGGTCGCCTTATTTAATTTCCGAGATTAAAACACTAATCCTCTTTTGAATGTAAACATGCATTCAAAAACATTAACGTATCGATTATTTCCTTGATATTTCCATGCTATAAGCAATCTGGTCGATAACTGATCGATTTAAACTTTTAGTTCCTGGTTTTGTAAATTTCTCACAGAGGACATTAAACGGACACCAATGGTTACTTTATTATTATTATTATTTTACTATGTGTCTTTTAGAAAATCAACAATAGCCAAAGGTTATAGCATATTCTAAACCAATTACTACCAGTACAAAGACCGACCCTATCACTACTACTACTACTACTACTACTACTACTACTTTGTCCTGGATATGAGGCTAAACTGTTAATACTACTACTACTTCTAATAATAATAATAAAATAATAATGATGATAATACTACTACTACTTCTACTACTAATAAGGGCCGGGTTAGCTCAGTCGGTAGAGCGTTCGGCTAAAAACCAGGTTCCTAGTTCGATACCGGACCCTCACCAACTCAGCGTATGAGTAGCACAGGGATCTGTGCGGTAAAGTAAGGAGCTGATGGTAGGTGTGGCGCTCCACCTTAGATGCTAAAAATAATCTCCTTGTCTAGTGAACAGGGGATGGATTCCCTCGCTGTATGGCTCATACCAACATTAGGCCGCCCTTACGACTTTACTTACTTACTAATAATAATCAACAGTAACCAGTAATATAGCATATTCTAAAACAATTACTACCAGTACAACCCCCACAATTACTACTACTACTGCTACGAGTACAACTAATCTGTCCTGGCTATGAAGTTAGACTACTACTACTACTACTACTACTACTACTACAACTAACACTATAACTACTACTAGAAATAATAATAATAATAATAATAATACGGTCAAGTCTGATGCTGAATGCACCGGTTTTTTCTAAATCATCGCCTATGAGCCTATGAGCCTTAATTGGGTAACCAAGTGTTGTAAACAACCTGGGTAAAAATGACTTGATTTAGAATCAAGTGACCCGAAAAGGGTTGATTTGCAGTATAAGAAAGCAACCAAACTAATGATAGTAGCAATCATATATACAGCATGCAGATTTAAATTCCGTTGATAAAGTTGTTCACTTACAGACTTTTTGAAGAGAAAAAGCATAATACCCATTGGTTAATACTGGCTTGTTTATCATGTCTAAATTTGCTTTAAATGAATCCGCCGAAGAGAAACTTAATAAGCCTTCCTATTTATACAGGAGGAAACATTCATTCAATAGGTATATCATATTTATTGTTTTCGTTGGTAGTTTTAATGGCACATCAACACTTGCAGTTTATATAGTGCCAAATCTTGATTATATATATATATATATATATATATATATATATATATATATATATATATAGGTCGTGGAAACAGCACCCCACAAGGGAGCCGCTGTATGGCAACCTCCCCCCCATCTCGCAAACCATAAGAGTGAGACGGAATAGGCATGTAGGACAATGCTGGAGAAGCAAGGACGAACTCTTAAGCGACGTTCTCCTGTGGAAACCAACACATAGGCATGCTAACGTGGGCCGCCCAGAAAGGACCTACATGATTATCCGTGCTGTATGCGCGACATATATATATATATATATATATATATATATATATATATATAGAGAGAGAGAGAGAGAGAGAGAGAGAGAGAGAGAGAGAGAGAGATGTGTGTGTGTGTGATTTGTTTGAGGAATTATTTTCATTAACTTTATGTGTATTGATAAATACTGCTGGTTGACCCCCAGCCACTCTTTGCTAAGATATATAATAAAATATGTTGGTGTTAAAAACAATTTTAAGAATACGGTCAAGACAATGATATACTTGATAGGCTTGAAATGACCAACCGATTTATCATATGGGGCCACACCCTTCACCGTCTAGTCCAAATACTTGCCGATAGTTGGCTCCATCGGGTTGGGTCTTACCCCTCTTCAGAAGAGCAGTCAACGTAATCTACAGTCCTAGGATATCGTTTTCAACGTTTGAAGCCTATGTATATATTTACAAACCTTTCCACACGATCAGAATGTGACACAAGGTCAATTTTTAGGCGGAGTTTAACGGGTTTGAATTCAGAGTTTTCCATCTCTTAGACTGGTTGCCTAACCAAGGTTAAAGAGCCTAGTATGCCCTGATATTTACCCATATTTACAGGGAGATCAGGTGGATGCATACCTTTCCCAAGGATATCAGCGCTATGTAAAATGTAGACAGGATCGTCTAGGATTTGTACTCGGGTTGACGAGTCCATTTCTTACGACTCTAGACATTACGACTCCATTGTATTAATTTAGGCTGTCTCTGATTTGAGTTGTATTCTTTTTTAGAGAGACCGGAGACAAAATATTTTCGATCTGAGATCAAAATAAACCTACTTAATTTTTTATACAAACAAACAATGAATATAAAGAAATCATATAAAATATGTCTAAGTATCTATCTGCTCTTTTTTCTTCTTTTCATTTCTCATGAAAGTGAGGCTGATCAGCTTTAAAGTCAATTTCAATTATATCCACACATTTCTATTCACAAATTATCAGATGTGTTTTTTTTGTGTTTTTTTTCTTTTTTAAAGATCAAAAGCAAGAGCGGCTGTATTCTGTTTTGTCATTGGATTACATATTTCTTTTTAAAATTGTCATATCTTCCATTGTATATATCTTATTAACCAGGATAAAAGTCACGAATTACAGGGAAAAAAGCATGCTATTTTATTTTTTAGAAATAGTATAGTATATAAATCACTCTATGCTTCTGCCTGGATCTTTGATGGTTGTGTCCCCCATGACGTATTGGCTAACATGACTGTGACATCGTAGTAAGCGAGCTCAAACTCTGTTAAGCAATTACGTTCTACCGCAAGGTACTACCCTCGAAGAGGCATAAAATCCCTCATTCCTCCAGCTATGGGTTACATAGTAATAATACTATTCTTCTACATGGGTGCATTTGACATTAAATAACCTACAGTGGTTGATATAAACAAAGCAACCAAACGAAAGAGCTTTCATGCTGGCTCAAGTCGTCAATGGAGAACTATTTGTGAATCTCTCTCTCTTTCTCTCTCTCTCTCTCCCTCTCTCTCTATTTCTCTCGATATATATATATATGTGAGAGTAAAACAAACATTGTGTTTATTGGATATGGCTTTTTTAGCCGACAATTTTTTGAGGATATGTACTTAATTGAAGTCATACCTAATTTTGAAAAATTAATTAGTTGATAATTAATGAATTGAGGCGGGCATATATATGTTCAAATGTAAGGCTAAAAAATCGAGAAAATGTCAATCCCGAATAGGTCGAAATATACATTCAGGGATTGACATTTTCTCGATTTGTTTAGCCTTACATTTGAACATATATATGCCCGCCTAAATTCATTAATTATTAATTAATTAATTTTCAAAATTACATATGACTTCAATTAAGCATATATCCTCCATATATATATATATATATATATATATATATATATATATATATATATATATATGATTTAAATACTAGTTTTTAAACTTTAATAAAATTCATAGATAAATTATATACCATATCCTTAACTATGTTGTATGGTTTCAAATATTTCTATCTAATAGGAATAGGTTTAAGCACATCTATTTTGTCAAATACTTTTTGTTTCTAAAATAATGTAGATCACCCATAAATATGTTTAAACACATAGAAAAGAAATCGTTCAGATTTGTGATAAAAGGATGCTAAAATATTATTACAGTCAATTAAGATTTGAAGCCCTGCTTTTTTCTTTAAAAATAAAATACATTTGACTAAAATAACTTGTTGGATTATTTGGTGGTATATAAGCCGTGCTGCAATCCACCACTTAAATTTATAGACTAAGCGAGACCACGTGGTTTAAACCTCATCCAATCAACAGCCCGAATACGTGGTTGGTTCACTACTTAATTGACAGACGTCCATTTGCACTGGCTGATATTGACGAACGACTTGCAAGACTGAGGAGCACCAAGAAACAACCAAAGGATCATACCCAATATTAAGGGACACTAAGGAGCAACCACAGGATCCTTTACTAAGGATCATGCTCTTATTAACACAAAGGATCTCCGCAGGACATCACTCTTTCTTGAAAACCTCTTGTGGATGGCCACAAAAATCGTAATTGTGATCTACTATCTACGAATTTTTGTTTTAATCGCAGTAAAATACGACATTATTTTTGTAAACAGTAAACACTTTCCTAGTAAGCTTATCACAAATATTAGCATTTATGAAGTTATAAATTTATTGTTTTGGTATGTTTATATATATATATATATATATATATATATATGTGTGTGTGTGTGTGTGTGTGTGTGTGTTTGTGTGTGCATCGTCGAGAAAAATAAAAACAACAAATATTTCCGAAAAGTTTAATTTATTTTAGATGGTGAATTATATATATATATATATATATATATATATATATATTTATGTGAGTGTGTGGGGGGTATGTTTTTGAGTTTTTCTGTGTGTATGTGTGTGTGTGTTGAGAGAGAGAGAGAGAGAGAGAGAGAGAGAGAGAGAGAGAGAGAGAGAGAGAGAGAGAGAGAGAGAGAGAGAGAAATAACAAAAAGATAAATATATATTCGATTGAGAATTCTACGTGAAAAACATTCGTTTTTAAACCTTTATCGGGAATTTAGGATGAAAAACCGTTGTCAACACAGTGATAGAAATCTTCTATATATATATATATATAATAGATATATATATATATATATATATAGATAGATATAGAGAGAGAGAGAGAGAGAGAGAGAGAGAGAGAGGGGGGAGATGGAGAGGAAATAGATAATGTAGTGTAGATATATTGGTAAGTATAAGGACAAAGAGAAAGGAACATAAAGGACACCGAAAAATGGTCAGAGAGTGGGACCAGTATATATATATATATATATATATATATATATATATATATATGGATAAATAGATAGATAGATTGGCATTACGACGTGTCTACTCTATTTTGCTTATTCAATGACAATTGGATCTTTTTGTAAGTAAATAGCATGGTAGTGTTAATAAAATGTCCATTATGGAGCATATAATGACAAAATATATCATTCGGAGTTACTTTTATACCCCTATATACTCTTTCTCTCTCTCTTTATATATATATATATATATATATATATATATATATATATATATATGTGTGTGTGTGTGTGTGTGTGTGTGTGTGTGTGTGTGTGTGTGTGTGTATGTGTGTGAAATTTAAATTATTAGGAAGTGTATGTTTAAAATGGTTATGTGAAAGGGATTTTATGATTTCTGAGTACAAGTGTCGCTATGTAGGAGAGACTTCTAGATCTTTGACTAAACGGGTCTCTGAACATAGATATCATATTAAACGAGGTTTTCTAAACAACGCCCGAGCTATATATATATATATATATATATATATATATATGTGTGTGTGTGTGTGTGTGTGTGTGTTGTCTGTGCGTGCAAAAAGTGAATGTGTGTATGGGAGCTATAGAATTGAGATGCATTTGAGGTTATAGGTATATACTTTATATATAATAGGATGAAATTTATATAAATCTATGATCGTTTGAACTTATCGATAGAGCCGACATTGTTTTCGAAGAGATTCCGTAAGAGACCATTTCAAATTGCTCTACACGTCATTAAACTTCAGATATGATCTTGTTATTCGCTTGACGGAACTGAATCTGATGGTTTGGTTCGCGTTGAAACTGCAGTAAATGTCGCCCCTCCCCTACCTCCAATTGAAAAATTGTGACCATTTCCAACACAAAAGCTGATTCAACAATTTTACTCGGAGAAATTCAGGCATATCACGTCTTATTTAATCTGATATTTTCATGCATTGTGCTTTTGGCCACAATAGTTCGACTACATATTTTATCACCCACCCACGTTCGTGTATAAGTCCAATGCTGAAATATTGCTATATTCTTGTAAAATAACACATTTGTGATTTAACAACCCTTCCAAATGAGTAGGATTTGACACAAGGTCAATTTCTTAACTTCAAATATAGTTAAAAAGTGGTCATGATTGATTGATCTTTGACGGCATGTAAACCTGTCTTGGGTTATTGTATACCTATGGTTTAGGGAGGGTATCTCAGTGAGATGTAATGGTTAGCAAGCAAGTCTCGTAGATTCATTTCTAATGAATAGTAAGTTCGATTCTCACTGGATGCCCAATGCTATTGATCCAGTGTCACGTTCTACCAGTAGCAGATCAGTTGGACGAAAGCCTACCTGTAGGTTAGCAAACTGCATTTGATGTATATTAATATTCCTTTTTTTTCTTGATACTTTTAGAGATCTTGGAAGTCTTGAGTCACTTCCATATTGTCATTAATCCTAGTGAGAGAGAGAGAGAGAGAGAGACAGACAGACAGACAGACAGACAGACAGAGACAGACAGATAGATATACACACATGCACATATGTCAATAGATAGGTTTCGTTTGGTTTGCTTAATGCCATATCAACCTTTTTAGGTTATTTAATGCCAAAGTCATACTTGTAGAACGCAGGGTATTATTTATTCTATAGATGACAGAAATAGGAGGTGCATACATGTCCCATGGGTATTAGACACACAATGAACATAATACCGTAATTGGAATTCGAAATCGTTTACTGTAATATCGCAGGCGAACGCGAAAGCCTTTACACCACGGGGAATCTCCTCACGATAGATAGATAGATTGATAGATTGATAGATATAGAAACAGCATGGAATTGATAAAAAGACAGACGGACAGTGAGATATATGTACTGAACATAGGTTTATAGACAGACAGATAGATAGACAGATAGATATAATCACTACCCGGCAATATTTCTAATATCATGAAATAATGACATGAAAGAACTAATGTATGAGGGAAAGATAAATATACATTTCACAGCAATATCAGTAGACAAGAAAAATCTTTGTTGCAATATTCACTTGTATAAAATGTAAGTCATCGTCAGAGTGGTCTACAATCGGCATCAGACAGACAGCGAGGGAGTCTATTTCCTTTTCACTAGAGCTAGACCAAGGATGTTGTTGTTACATGGAGCGCCACACCTTCCGTCAGCTCCTTACTTTACTGCACATATCCCTGTGCTGCTCATACGCTGAGTTGGCGAAGGCTGGTATAGAACGAGGAACCTTGTGGTTTCTACTGACTGATTTATCTGCTATTTTCAAAAATAACATTAACCCATTCAATATGTACCGATGATAGTGTATATTTCTTTTCTCGTCCAATCTTACTGTAAAACCTATGTAGCTTTAAAAAAATAACACTTAAGTTATATATTCTAATTCCAAACCGTTGACAGTTCACAAAAAGCTTCGCAAACACTATATTTATAGATCATAGTAAAGAAATGTTTCATCTTAAATAGATCTCCTGAAAACGTTTATATTCAATGGAAAACCTATTCTATATTTTCTCCTCTTACGCAGCGAACGTAATAAAAGAAAAAAAAACGTGTTACCTAGTTTCACTTCAGACGAAAATTTAATATAAGCAGTCATATATAATCTTATTATTTAATGAAGAAATTAAGCTCTCTTTTTTTAGGCAACTAAAAAATTGAGTTGATCGATATAATATAATAAACACAAAGGCAACAATACTGAAATTAATCTTAACACTTCTACTTTTTATGAGACATTTTAAAAATGTAAGCAACCTTATATCTCGGAGGATTTAGATTGACTTATTCATACGATTTAACCAGTTTTCTTTATATTTATACCTACGTCTATAATAAGCAAAACCTATTACTATCAGGATTAGCAAGTTGTTGTTTGGATGGGTTTTACGTCAGGTCAACTATGTTGGGTTATTTTATGCCGAAGACATTTTGTGTTATTCATTTTTGATTGATATTGTAAATTTTATTTTTTTAAATTCAATTTTTAAAGACATTTTTAGAATTAATTTTGTTTATTTAACCCATAGATGGGACCCTAACATACACTGTCACCTCCAGAACAGAAACTTCAATATTGGATGCAGTCTAACTTCATACCCAGGAGACTAAGACCCTCAGTCACCACGATCTAGCACATATGAAAAAAAAAGGTTTGTAAGTCTGCCATAAGGATAATGTGGTCGGGACAATCCTCAAGATGCTAGGGCTTGACGTGACAAGCCGATTTATCGATGGGAGTGTAGGGGATTATCTTCCTTTTGCCGGAAGAGTTATCTTCTCGCTGCGTTGCTGTTTGTTCCCACTTCCTTTTTTAGCTGGTTAAAAATTCAGCAGCTCAGTATGCTTTTACCCGAGATCGTCAAGGTGACGAAGAGCACTGGACTGTGAGATACTGATATCGGCTGATGCTCTAGGAGGACATGTTTCTATGGGTTTTAGTTCCATGTCTGTAACATTTATATGTTAGGTACATTTGGGTATCTTGTTTATACCTAAATATTGTATATGTATTTACATGTTCTATTCTTCTGTAGTTTATGTATATTATCGTTTCCATGTGCTGTTATATATATTAAATGTTTTGTCTCACAACGTGTCGGAATTGTATGTTCAATTAATGACTTTGAATCTTACAGGAGCTTCGCCGACCGCCCGTCTAGCCTAAGTAAGCACCAAAGAGTAGTGTTGCATGTCATGGACTGCTCAGCAACCAGGATTCCGTAGATAAATATTAACACATATTACAGCACATAATTCATTATATTCCGTATTATTATGTTTATATACAATAAAGTGCTATTTTTCTTATTTAAAAAAAAAACGTACAAAATTAGAGGTTTTTGGTGGAACGGAAATTTGTATCTCTGTTTATTTCAATGGGGAAAATTGATTTGATATACGAGAAAATTTATTTACGAGCGGGGGAAATTAAACTCGTGAGTCAGTGTACTACTGTATTTAGACAATTAACATAGAAAAAGTTTCACCGTTAAAGTTTTGACAACACTGGAGATGAGGAATCAATATTTTATATACTGTTTGCCAAACTCTTTAATATTTAATAACATTGGAGATGAGATAATCTTTTAGCGACAGAAAAAAAAATCTACCTCTTGGACCGCATTGTTCATGGAATAACGGATGAAATAAAGTTTTGTTGGTTAAGAGCAGTGACTATTTCATTTTGTATCTACTGAAAGAAATAATCATTTTATTTCATACCGCAGAATAATAACGGTAGTTCAATTAAATTTTCAAAGGAAACTGCGATTCGTTGAATTTGAAGAACTTCAGCTGCTTTTTATTTTGGTTATTTTTTTATTCGTTTCTATTGCTGGCATGTGTCATGTTAATGCATTTCAAAAGCAAAACGGCAGAAAGAAGACTTAAAACGCCATTTGATATGACTTTTAATGCAAAACCCATTATTTTATTTTATTTTATTGATCAACTTTTTTGTTTTCTTTTTGTCTTAAAAAAGCTAACTGTGCATTGTTAATCTTTAAATAGCTAAGCTGTTAGATATGTCAATTTTGCTGTGATCTTAATATGTTTCAATACAGATCTGAAATTAATTTGTCATTAGTGTCGCCATAACCTGAAATAGTTCGCCGAGATATTTCTGAAATGTTTTAAAAACAGAATAAATACCCACTCCTTTAAAATCGATGGGATTAGTTGAGTACATGACCTGAAGATATTGGACAACGTGGGTTTTTTTTGTTTTTTGTTTTGTTTTTTTTCATAGATCACTAATTAGGCCTGAGCCTATTCAAGTAGTTACCACCCCAAACGGATTTAACAGGTTTGAATTCAGAGTTTTTACTCTCCTAGACTGGTTGCCTAACCAAGGTTAAAGAGCCCAGTCTGCCCTACTATTTACTCATAGCTGGAGTGAGAGTTTTGGATTCACACCTTTCTCAAGGGTATTAGGGCTATGTGAACTGTAGCTTCGCCCAGGATTTGAACTCGGTTTGACAGGTACATTTCCTACGACTCTAACCATTAGACCACGCACCTCCAACTAGTGGAGATCTTATATAGTAACTATTAAACAATTTTAGCTTAACACTTATATCTACATAGTTTTTGCTTTTATTATAGTGATTCAATTGATCTGTCCTTTCGATACCTTGTGTGTCTTCACATAAGTTTGTTGGTTTTACGCAATTCCTAAACAGAATCATTACATTTTAGTATTATCAGTAGTTACTCGAAACCATATACCACCCTCTGAATGTGGCTTAGAAGATGTCGACTTTAGCCCTTGCAGAATGGGTCAGACCTTTCAATAAAGGGGTATTTAAGGTGCAAAATTAAACACCATTTGATGGTGTGGCTCCAGTTTTGGAGATTTCGATATTGGGGAATACGCTTTCGTTGCCATTACCCCCATGTTCAATCTACCCTGGGATTATAGTACCAGTTAGTATCCCATCTATTGGCCAAATAGATATGCTTGGAAATTACTAATATTTGATAGAAATACCTGATACCATATGAATTTGTATGAATTATTTATATTAAACAGTTAATTGAAGCTAAAATTGTCTACTAAGGAGTATTATTATTATTATTATTATTAGTAGTAGTAGTAGTAGTAGTAGTAGTAGTAGTAATATTAGTATTAGTAGTAGTAGTATTAGTAGTAGTAGTAGTAGTAGTATCATTATTATCGCACCTGTTATATTTTGACACCAGCTTTAGGTGATGGTCTTTTACTGGAGTATAAGTGACAACAAGACCTCAGATCTCCATGACTCTTAATATTCTAGCCGATTTCAACACTACTGTTGTCTGGAGGCTCTCTCAATTTCTACTCTGATTTCTAGTTCCTCTAGTCATTTGTCTTAATTTCTGGGGATCGCACCAAGTGCACCAACTACAATTGGTATCATTTTCACCCTCATATTTCACAGTTTTCTTTTTAATTCTCTAGCAATGTCCAGGTATTTGTCTACATTTTCGTTATTCTTATCTCCACCCTGTGGTCTGCACATTAAATTAGATTTAACAAAATTTCATAAAATGGTACTAGGATGAGTCAAAATCTTTGCAATATTTTTCTAATGTGGTGCACAATTCAGCAGCTCAGTATGCTTTTACCGATATCGTCAAGGTGACGAACAGCATTGGACTGTGAGATACTGATATCAGCTGATGCTCTAGGTGTGCTACTGATCGGACATGTTTCTATGGGTTAGAGTCCGGCCTAAGAATCCACCTGAATCCACTTAAATCTACCTAACATCGCCGGATCATTGTGGTTCTTGCAATCCGGGCGAATTTCTTGAAACATCTGGTTATGGTACTGTGATCAGATGCGGTGTCACCTTTTGTACAACATATGTTTTTGTCTGATTCCGCGGTATTATGCCCCGGTTCGAAGACTAAAAGCATAAGTTCCAGAATGATAATACTTTGCACGTCCATATTTGTGGCTTACAAATGATACACAGAAGCAAATAAGACACAGCATGACAGTGCTTTAACTCCTACGATACCACCAACTACGGTGGGTAACTACCACGGCTTGAACAGCTCCAGTCACGTAATATACGCGACGCAAACTATTGCAAAGTTTCTGACTCTCTCTAGTATATTTGATATAGAAAAAATATTTTCTCCATTAAACGTTGGTAATAAGAGGGTGAGTCAAAAAGCAATGCCATTTTGTTTAGAACAGGTATAATGATCAAACACAGGAACATGTATCATACATCGAAATGTAGCTGATCCTCTGTGGATCACATCCCTACTCCAAAGAGTCACCGTTTCTCTCAATAGCAATGTTCCAGTTTCGAATGAGAGCGTGTATCTCTGCCCCGTAAAATTCAGTTGACTGTTTTTTGAGCTACTTCTTCACTATATATATCACTTGCTTGTCACTGTAATGATGTTTGCCTCTCAAACCCTGTTTCATGAGGCCGAAGAGATGATAGTCTACTGCAGGCCCCGACATTAACTTTTTTCATGACCGTCTCGAACAAAAATTATCAACCGTCCCGAATGAGGTTTAGACCGTCCCGAAATCAAAATATTTTGTTTAATTCATTAGCATCATCTATACTTGTCAGTCTTCAGTAGCATAATAACATGTAATAAAACATTAAGAAAAGTTGAAGCAGTAATAATTTTGGATATTTGGAAAAAATTCCATTTCCTAGTGTGTTTTGAGCTAAAAATACTTTTTTACTTTAAGTTACCCTGAGTAGGGTTAGTAGTACATATTTCGGTGCTTTTAAACTATCTCCCTCGACCATTATTCATTACATGGCTTTGAGAATAGACCTGCGGTGCCGTAACCTCATTTTGAGGTCATCATTTGGGCAATTACTGGACGGCCATTATTGGAATTTAGTACTAACCTTCAGGAAAAAAATTTACCATCCCCGGGAAACTGTCCCGGATGACGTATTGATCGCCCCGGATGTCACTTTTATCGTCCCCGGGACGACGGACGGCATTAGTGTCGAGCCCTGGTCTGAAAGCACCTTATCTGGTGAGTATGGAGGAAGATATAAAGGTGTCCACACGAATGAGGTGATTGTCTCCTTCTCCTGATGCGTGTGTGTGGTCGAGCCTTGTCATGCAGAAGAAGGACATTGTCGATTGGCAAGTTGGGTTGTACTCGTAAGATTCTTGCTCTCATCCACATTAAAGTTTTAAAGTTTCGGTTAGCTTTAAAAAAAAACCTCCTATGAAATAAAGAAAACGGCATTACTTTTTGTCTCACTCTTATACGTACACGGTGACAACAAAAAAACGTGTGTGTAAGGCCCGTTGTTTTTGGGGTTGGTGAGTCACACTGAGGTTTGCCTACCTATTCATTTGTGAACGTAAATCACTTCTACTAAATATAAACGTATTAAGATAAGGCTCCATTTAGTATAAGAATGTTGCTAAGATAATTTCACACGCATTAACAAATTGATATCCGGTTAGGTTCATTAAATCTCTATTCCCTTCTCTCAAACCGCTGCCGTCATTCCTTTCTGCTTCAGTTATCAAATAAAGCGCGAACCAAAGGAAAATACGAAGTACATCACATTCTTAGAAATCAGTGCTTCGTCATCAATGCAATTTCTTGCAGTTTCAGCATAAATCGAGATCTACAAAGAGAAACTGAAAGTCAAGCCCGCTCTCCTAATTTAATCGTGTGCTTGTCGGTACAGAATGTGTTGACGGAAAACTACACAAACACAAAACATCCAAAGGCTACACAGAACTGCAAGCAATGAATAGCTTTATTTCTATATCATTGCACTCAGAAAGAGATCAATCTATCGATAGGCAAACACGTTAACATTCTCGCGGCGACGGTGGTGTAATTCGTTTCTCACACATTTCGCTTGCTTTGAGCACTGCTGCTTTCGTTTCATTTTGAATTTTTCCTGTTGTTCTTCTTCTTCTTAACTTTCCTTTTTGCTTCGTAACACAAGGTCGTTTTTATTTGATACGACTTCTAAGTAAATATCTTTGATCGAATGAAAAAAATAGTGAACCCCGCAGTTTGAGAATAACTACTGAATGAAATTAAAGAAAAGTGAAACGAGATTGAACTTGGCAAGAACACAGAGAAAAGATAGAATCATATGTAAAATAAAGGTGGCATGAATATGAATCTGCAAAGGTGACCTCGTAACAATCCGAAAAAATCGAAAACGGTGAATGAGAGCACTGGAGGCCAATGGTAATATTAAAACCGTCAAGAACACATCACTACTCATATCGGCTGCGACATTGATAAGGGTCCAGGCGAACTAAGGAACGTTTTGACCATACAACAAAAGGCTATAAGCACAAACCAGAATTTGCTCTTGAGAACAAAACAGATCAAATTCTCTGGGGGGTTTGAGATAAAGACAGATCAACTTATTTCACCAGACATAGTATTGATTAACAAGAAAAATATAACTTGGGAATTGGTAGATTTTGAAGTCCTAGCAGATCACAGGATGAAGATGAAAGATAAATAACATATAGACAAATACCCGGACATTTCTAATGAAAAAGAACCCCCCCCAAAAAAAAAAAAAAAACAGTAGTATATGAGGGTGAAAGTGATACCAATGTATTTGGTGCATTTGGGATGGTTCTGAAATGTTTAGAAAACCGACAAGAGAGAAATAACTCAGATTTTCAGCTTTGTGAAAAACTCACAGTTAATTCCAGTGAAAGAATACTCAATCAGCATCATCAGCAGTGTGTGAAAAACTCCAAAAGTATAATAAACCATAAAGTAACATCTGGGCAATGCTACACTCACAAATAATAATAATAATAATAATAATAATAATAATAATAATAATAATAATAATTTGCATAGAGAAACAATACTATAATATTTCGATAATAATAATCTCCAATTAAGAAATAAACAGGAATGGCTACGAAGAGGAAATCTAAAGAGAGAAATTGAATCTGTATTAATAGCAACAAAAACTAATGTCAGTATGACTAATTATATCAAAGAAAAAAATTGATAATACACAAGAGAATATCAACATAAATATATCTTATAGGTTATATCTATATTACCAACACCTCCAGATGAGCAGGATGTGGCACAAGGTCAACGTCTTAAACGGCGTAAAATTGGTTATGTGTTATACTGAGTAAAGTAGATTGAATAGCCTATTGTCGATATCGGTCTGACAGTGAGGGAGTCTATCCCCTTTTCACTAGTACTAGACAAGAATGATTGTTTTTGCATCTGAGTTGGAGCATGACACCTACCACCAACTCTCCTATTTTACAGCTCACGTCCAAGCTGTGCTACACATACGCGGAGTTCTTGAGGGCCTGTATCGGACACGGAACATTGTGGTCATTAGGTTGATGCTCTTCCGACAGAGCTAAACCGAACCCTTTATAGTCAAATAGAGGACCGCTTGAAATATCAGGCTAATGGAATTTAGTAAAAGTAAATAGTAGCCAGTTGCAGGTTTCAAATAGTTAAACATCACAAAATTATCGGAAACGAGACACTAATATTATTTGGAATAGCATTAATTTCCTACGTGTCACTCGAGTGGTGTTCTAAGAATAATATACTCACTAATGAACCCTTTTGGGTAATTCCATGTCAAATCATTCAGAAAAAGTAAAATTGTCACCTTCAATTTTCAAATCTGTGTAGTTATTTAGCTCAAATGTTTGATGCAAAAAAAAATATGGTAAACTATTAATAATGGTATAAATATAATGTAAATAATATATATATATATATATATATATATATATATATATATATATATATATATATATTTATATTTATATATATTTCTATTATTAAATAGAAAATAAAATTTGTCATAGATGCTCTGCCACATTAGGATATTGATCTGGCCATGAAAAATCCAGAAATCATCAATAACTTAAAACTTTAAGTTGAAGTGCAAAATTTTAACAATATTTTGAAAAATGTTGTACATAGAATTACCTCTTTTACAAAACCCGCACAAGACGTAAGGTTTCCTAATAAAGTATTGTATACATCATTTTAAACCTTGGAATAGAAAACATTATTAATATCTGAAAAGAAATAAAATACTATCCCACAGTTTAAGGGAGATAGCCTGCAGATAAATTATGATGTTTTTAATGTCACATTTTCAATGCTATATCAAAGAAAAAATTGATAATACGCAGGCGAATAGTAAATGTTGTGTGAATCAACTGAACTCAGGGATTCAGTCCGCTCGTCCTCTGTAGAATCCTCCCTTCTATTCTTCACCATGGGACGCATTCAAATCTTACACTGCTTTTAACTTTCCGAAACTGCAACTCGCCCCTCTTCATCCTCTTTACTCCTTTCGTAATAACGTCGTCCTAAGACTCCCACCACGCTAGCTCAAATCGCTGCTTTTATCGTCCCGGGATTCGCGCATTTTCTCCCATCTTCTCGCAGACAACGAGAAGCAAACGATTAAAGCAGTGCTTCTCTTAACTCCCGGGTTTCGATCGTCAACAGAGGGTGAGTGCACGCTTTTCTTTATATCCCATGTTGACTATGATGCCATAAAGTTGAAACAGTTAACATTAATTAGTGAATACAGCAAATGGAATAGAAGAATAGACACAACTGAGTAAGTAAGGTGATCAACTGGGAATTGTGTAATAGACAGAAATGTGATCATGCCATGAGTTTGAAAACAGTTTTAGTTACAGTAGAATAGGTACCAGCAAGAAATATCAGGTTGACAGTAAATACTATATAGTATATATTCTGGTATTCAGTTTGTAGAATTCAAGCGGTTAAAATGGAACAAATTTATCGGAAGCGATACACAAATTATATGCTGAATATCATTAATTTTGTGTGTAACACAAGAAGTGTGTGCTAAGAATCAGATAATCACTAATCAACTGTTTTATAACAAAAGTTCAGGTTTAGTTTATAAAGTATTTAAACAACATTTTAAAACTTAGAATAGAAATCATTATTAATACCTACACGTAAATGAAATACCCTCTCACAGATTAAATGAGAAAGCCGCCACATTAATTATTATGTAGAAGGACACTAGTGGTACCATTTAACTCATAGCTAGTTGAATTAGGGTAGATACATTCAGTAATAAAGGTGCCTCTCTTTGAAGTAATCTTGGAAGCAATTACTTTTGTAATTAATTATACCGTCATATTTTCCCGATATTATTGACCTTATGCCATACTAATCTAACTAAATAAAGATCAGTATACTTGTTAGTATCTCCATGTTTTGTCATTCTGGAAAATGGTAAGTGTTGTGAGGAATAATAAGAATTGAATTGACCACAACTTGATTGTTGGCCAAAGTTCTCAACACTTCATATTTTCATCATATTTAATAACCTTTTCGTTCTATGGTCTTTACTGAGGTATTTGCGTAGTTTCTTCTTGCAGTAGTTGTCAGTTTTTGAAATTAATATAGGCTAGGATTTTTGAATAGTTAATGAAAGCCAAACTAGCAATCTACATTGTGAATACTGTCAATCATTAATGAATCATTAATGTATCAATCTTGAAGGAATGTCAAAATGTCAAATCTTGCAAGGGGAACTGAAACGTCTTTGGTCGAAAATATAACGATGCAATAAGTGTAGTTGACGATGAGATAACGGTTGATTTAGCCGAAAGCAGATTCCTCAAGCCGAATTCAAATTCCAGAGGAGATTGTGCTGTATACTTGGCAGATTAATATATTTAGAAAAAAACGTATATATATATATATATATATATATATATATATATATATATATATATATATATATATATATATATATATATATATAAATAAATCTATAAAGGTTTTACATACTATTCTATTAGGTGACAAAGGAACAATCACAACCATATTGGTTTCATGCGATGCAATCATCAGGTGAAGATGTTTCAAATGTAAGGAAATCGAAAAACTTTTCGATTTTCCTTACATTTGAAACATCTTATGATGATTTTGTAATAAATAGATTATAAAAACTTTAATTATTTATCTTATTATATTATATAACAGCTCTATTTTATATTGAGCACTCTACCAATAATACTGCCTTTGGTAAACCATTCCAGCAAAAGCTGAAACAGTGACCATCTCACACTATAGTATATATATATATATATATATATATATATATATATATATATGTGTGTGTGTGTGTGTGTGTGTGTGCGTGTGTGTGTGGTTTCTAAAGACATTAATATGTATATATAAACCTGCATATATATGATGAGAGTGTACACATCTTTTCCAAGAACAGATAGTTTATGGAATTGCATTCCATGTACATTTATATTTCCTTTTTTGTCTAGTTGTTTCTGGAGATCTGGGAAGTGTTGAGTCACCTCTATATTGCCATTAATCTGGGATGGGGAGAGAGGGGGTATATATATATATATATAGAGAGAGAGAGAGATAAGATAGATACAGGTTGATACAAACAATGAGAGACACACACACGCGCAAACACACACATTTATAGATAGATATATATATCTCTTTGGTTTGGTTTGCTTGATAGCATATCAACCTTCGTAGGTGATTTGCTTCCAAAGTCAGTCATGCAGAAGGTAACTACTGGTACTATTTAACCCATAGCTAGTTGTATTAGTGGTAGCAAACATCTCTAAAGACATTAGTCCGAAAGTGAACATAATAGCATTACTGTAGTTCGAACTCACTAACTAGGATGTAGCAGTCAAGCAATTAGCCACCACGCCAGAGTGTCTCTCCCCTTGGGTAAGTGACTATATTAATGTCAGAATTACCAATGCTGAAGTTTTAGGAACACTGCCAAAAATCAATCCACGTGGAAGATTGGCTCAGCAAAATCTAATATTATTTCCCTTTAGCTTCGTACCTTATTCAGCAAAGCTTAGAGAATATCTCCAGAAAATCGCTCTCCAGCAGACGCTTAACCTAATATGCAAGCTTAGATCACAAATTTTGTTTGAAAAAAGATGACACGGACGAATACTTTAAGTATGATATATCTACTACGTCTCTTTACGGTGTAATATTCATAACGTGTCCAAGGCAAACCGACTAGACGTGACCTCGAGTTGAGAATCCAAGACTTTGTTTGACTGTTTTCGTCTTTGGCCAGGGGATAAAAGACAAATGAACAACACAGATTGACTATGATTAATTTTTCGAATAGAGAGACAGTACCCTTTGATGAAATTCTCATATCTTTCCTTGAAGTTATCATCGAGTAATCATTTTCCACCCTTCTGAATTGACAAATAAACGGCGTCAACGTCTCTGCACAACAAAAGAATTCATTTCCTCAAGAGTTTTCTCCCTTTGATCGGAGATTCATCTCACAGTTTTATTTACAGATAATGATATTGAGTTTCAAACCATTTCTTTCTAATTCTAACCTTTCCTTTTTTCTTTCTATCCTTTTTTGTTTTGAAAAACGTTTAATCTTGTTATTTTCTCTTACACTCTGCTCATTATGGTCTGTCACTTTTTAACTACACTTCTTTCTACTTTCTCTTTCTTTCTTTCTTTCTTTCTTTCTTTCTTTCATTTTCTTTCTTTCCATAAATCTTCAAAATGTATCAATCAACCATGCTATCTTTTAAATAATTTCCTAGAAGTCTTCATTGTCTATCGTACTTTCCTTCTGGGTGCAGTTGCTCGTGGTTTAATAGTTATTTCAGAGGAAATAGACACAGGCACACGAGTTCAAGTCATTGACACGGGTGGTTAAATTTCACATAGCGCTAATACCCTTAAGAAATGTAATAATCCATTAATTCTTGCTGTAGTTATGAATCTAGTAATTCTTTTTGCAGCTAGACGAATTGGGATGCCGATAAAGCAGTCAATTAATCAAGCATAAATACATACATGCACGTACATGCAGATTTACAATTGTACCTAAATATTTGCATCTATGGAGAGAAGAGCTAATAGTATCACAATTATTGCATCTTGTTTTAGTCTTTTCTGTACTTGTTTGTTTTTTCTCAGATACATTTTAGTAAAGTGTAACTAATAAATTTAATATGAAATTATCCTCACTAAATTCCAACAAGTGTAGCGTTCATTTCATATGTTTGTTCGGTTGATTGGTTGGTTGAATTTTACGACGTTAACCCTTGTTGGGTTATTTTATGCCGAATACATTTTGCTTTATTTATTCTTGATTGATATGGAACATTTTTAAAATCATGTTTAAAACACATTTTTCTTAACTCATTTTATTCTATTCGTCCCAAAGATGGGACTATCACAGTTACTATTTGCCAGGACATAGTTGACCTGGGAGTAATTGCAATGAAGGGGTACTCCACACTCCCAGAGATCAAAAATTGGAACTTCACCATTAGATACAGTTTACCGTAATACCCAGGGCACATTTCATACGTTTCGGGATACGTAAGTTTAGAAGATTGAAAGAACCCAAGGTCAGATTTAGGTTTTCCTGCTGAAAGTAAAGTGTATTATGGCAAACACCCACCCCTTTTTTTATCATATTTATGTTAGAAGTTGGTAGCTGAGAGCAACCAAAAAATTAATAAAAATTATTTCTTTAAAAAATAATATAAATAAAAAAAACAAGGTTTTGCATTAAATTGTTACGTTTTTAAGGGACATTCTTTAGCCTTAAAGCAGAAGCGATTATCCAGTGGAACTGGATCCTTGATAAAGAGTCCCTCGATAATGAATCCTTTTGGTTACTAAAGTGTTCTCAGTTACTGGTATATAGTCCTTCGATAATGAATCCTTTAGTTTCTCTGGTAATCGTATAAGTCCTTCCTGAGTATTGGTAAAGATCCGGCAATCCGTCCTCAAAGAGTGCAGTTTTAATTATGACCAATGTGGGGAGTTTAAATATTCTATCCTGCATTATTGCTAAGATTGGGTTGATATGACATTAAACCAACCAATCATAAAAAAATCATGTGATACTCATTTGAAATTATGAGATCACTTAAATTCTACTCTGGATATTGCGGATTTTTAAAAGATGATTATTTACCTACTGACACATTTTGGATTTCTACTAGGGTGAGTCAGAAGTTTAGCAATATTTTAATACTTGCTAGTTTGCGGCGGGTATATCATGTGACCAATGAAGTTCAAGACAATGGAAGCTACCCACCTCACTCAATAGCTGGTCTACCCTGATGTCAAACCATCAACTTTGGGATGAAGCGTTTTTGAAATCAGGCGAACGTTTTAGCAGAAAACAAGTCTGTAAACTCATGGGGTAAGGCGGAAATTACTTAGTAGGGCCGCTAAGAATAAAGATAACCGGCGGACAGTTGATTAATAATATAACTCCTTAGACAGGAATTTAAATTTACTAACTACAAAAGGAAATAATTGTAATCGTCGTTTACAAATGAGAACCACGCTTCTAACTTCCGGTAAATTTCCGGTAAAATAGTTGTTGGACTATCTGGAGGAATACGATAAACGCCAAATTGTCCTCTTATTTATGAACTTTCCCCACAGCAGTAGGCACTTCCGGTAAAATTTCGCCAGTGTGCGACGAAGACAAAGATTGTTTGCGACTGTCCTCAAATCAATTGCTAAGTTGAACTTTCTGCGAAGTGCTCCCTTTTGGATCACATCAAGGAAGCCAAAATCACAGCTGTACCTCAACTCAATACATACTTGGATTTACATATTTGCGAGACATATAGTCTGGAATTTACTCACTGGATTCTGTTAACAACTAAACACCTAAAATGGTGACCAGGATTTTAACCGTAGTACTTGTTACGGCCCACTATGTGTTTAATATATATATATAAATGAGTTTTAGAAAATGTCTTAAAATGGGTCTTTTAAAACATTTGAATACCCAGAAAAAATTAATAAAACTATCGTCTTCTGTATAAAATAACACAAGGATTGACATACCGTAAAATCCATCCAACCAACCAACCAGCTAACAACCAGCCAACCAACCAATCCTACTCTATCTCCCAAGATATCTTATGCTTTTAAACTTCATCTCGGAAATCGAGTCGCAAATTCACACACTTGAGTCACAAATCCAGTCCTTCCCAGTTATGAGTTATAAATTAAAATTAATACAAGGCTGCCTTTGGCATTAGATAACGCAAAAAGGATATATGTCATTAAACAAAACAAAAAAAAAAAAAAAAAAAACAAATCAAACTTAACCAAATCAAATCAGTCCTCATTTCAGCTGCCCTTCCTCTTCTTCTCACTCTCCCACCTGATGCTGTTTATATATGCAGGTGTTACATAATCTATGCATAGAATATTGTCAACCCCCTGTATTTCTGAAAGGATGGCCCCTTTTCATATCACGGGCAGGACTTTCCATGGAATATTACAGAAAGCCCCGAAATACGTGAAGTAACGTGGGATATGTTTGGCTCTCAGTTTCAGCGTGGACGTCAGGCAGATAAGATGTTACTGTCTTAGCTGAAGCTCACTGCACACGGGCGTTATGTTAGTTACATGAAATGTTTAGTTAAGTAAATAAAAGCTTACATGAATAATATGGTTTTGTGGTTGATGAATGTCTTGGCAACAAGACTGATCTAGAAGAAGAAATGAATTAAGTGCGACCAACCACCAAGACTAGGTCCAGACGCTGGAAGAAGAACGTAAGATACCAGAGATGAGCAGAAGAAGAAAAGAAGTAAGAAGGAAAGAAAGGGTATATAACACAGGCCTTGCGAAAATGAAACTGACCGCCTTTATTTTTAAAACGTTCATGAGACTCAATACGTGCCAACCATCGCTACCTCCTTGCTACCTGTATGTCAGTCGAACGTTCTTACAATATACCAAATTATTTGCCGTACTTGTGTACTGTCATTTAATTAAACCTTACTAATTAGTTGTACACGGTCTCCGCCAAACCTTAGATTTAAATAATTTATGGGAATTCTTCGTTAATTAGGAAAAAAACTACGAGAACAAAAACAAAACAATTTACATCGATTAATCTCGTGTTTGTAACTTCATCAAAGTAACATTATTTCTTAATAAATCTCTGTGAGGACAATATTAGAAATATAATTGGTTAATCTATCTTCTGCTTATATATATATATATATATATATATATATATATATATATTATATATATATATATATATATATATATATATATATATATATATATATATACAAACATATACAAACATATACAAACACACAAGCCATTGCACACCAATGATTGAATTGATTTTACATATTATTCATCACCATGGCCACAAAACACAAATACTCTTTTTCATTCGCACATAAACACGTACAAAATTCTTAACTTGCATTTTACAACATACACACACGTACAAACAAAATAAACGAATTCACGCTCACACGAGAATACGGTTATTTAAAAAATAACATCATTTTCAAAAAAAAAATTCATTTGGGAAGAAATGCCATAGCTGGACTGATTCAGTTCAATTCTTTTGATAAAGAGGTATTACTCGAAAATTCATAAAAATACAGGTATTGTTACCGTATTATTATTTTTTTATTTATTCCAAACTGCATTGTGATAGCCTTCTAAATCAACCTCCTATACACAATGCTTCAAGCAAATTATGAAACTCTCTTATATATATATATATATATATATATATATATATATATATATATATATATATATACGAAGTTTAATAAAAAAAAAAGTAATACCATTTTGTTTGGACGGGTATTTCCAATACAGGAACATGTATCATAGATATAAATGAAGCTGGTCCTCTATGAATCACATTCCAACTCTTCCTCATAGTCACTGTTTCTCTCAATATCAATGTTTCAGCTTTGAATGAGAACATGTATCCCTCTCCATAAAATTCTGTTCTTTGTTCTTTGAGCCATTTCTTAACTACAGATCACTCATCAGATTTAACGCTTCTAGACTATCCTCTCCTCGTTCCTAGGAAAAACGGTTTGCGAGGCAAACTTTATTCCAGTGACGAGGAAGTGAAATCTGTAGGCTAAACCTTAGTAACGTTATTTGGTTGCCAGCAGCTTTTATTGCTCTTAAAAAACTATTAGCCAATTCATATATATATATATATATATATATATATATAAGGATATCTACTGAGTCAGACGAACCTACTGTTAGTTTCGCATAAAGCTCTTCAGGGCTAAAATCTGGCTAGAGTCAGATTTTAGCCCTGAAGAGCTTTATGCGAAACTAATAGGTTCGTCTGACTCAGTAGATATCCTTATTACTTGGCTCTACTTAGGTATCGAGCATTTTTACAAATTAGCTTCTCCTATTATATGAATATATATGTATCTTATATACATATATATACATATAAAAAATACTATACCTCAAATTTTTTTTCTTCTTGGTTGATGTTTGGTAGTATATTTTTACAATCAAATATCTATATATATATATATATATATATATATATATATATATATATGTGTGTGTGTGTGTGTGTGTGTGTGTGTGTGTGTGTGTGTGTATGTGTAGAATATTAAGAAAATTGAAAAGACACAGGTTTAAATAAGTTGTGTGGTAAGATTATTGGCCGACGCTGCAGTGTTTTGATCTATTAATTAGATCATCTTCAGGGCATTTGTTGTATATGGAAGGTGATAAACATTTTTTATCACAGAATAATGAGAAAAGCAAGTTATAGTCCTTATTTATCAGTCTGTTCAAAATTGTAAGTCTGAAGAAATGACGCTGAAAAAAGTGGACGGTTTGAAATATGACGTCAAATATTCTTTATCACTTTCCATATACCAACAAATGCCCTGAAGATGATCTAATTAATAGATCGAAACACTGTAGCGTCGGCCAATAAACTTACCACTCAACTTATTTAAACCTGTGTTTTTTCAATTTTCTTAATATACTACATACCGTCGGATTCACTTTCTTTTCTTCACACACACACACACACACACACCACATATATATATATATATGTGTGTGTGTGTGTGTGTGTGTGTGTTTGTGTGTGTGTCTGTTATCATCATTATTATCATCAGGTTGCGCTGTTAGCATGAACCCCCATGACTTTCCCTCGCTAAGTTTCCCTCTCAGTCAGCAATCCTAATAGGATCTCAACACAGCATCAAGAATCTACAAAGAGTTGATCGATGTAGGTTTTTGTTAGTCGACCTACCCCTGTGTAGGTATCCATGAGAGAGGGTCAGTTCGTACTTGCTTCTCTAGAATTATTAGGCATGTCTTGTTCGCCTTCCCCGTAGTATTTGAGTAATAGATTGCTGGTGCCCGTACAGCAGTTTTCTTGTGTTATGCTGCTATTTTGATTTGTTTAAGCCAGTAAGCAGCATCGCCTTGCAGCTTCTGTCTAGTTTATGCTCCAAGCGCTTCGTTAGGTTCATGTAGTGTTCCCGTACAGTAGCACTTTTACGGTTACTGTTTGGAAAAATTATCTCTTAATCTTAGTGAGAAGATTTCCATATGATTGATAATCTGTCCATAGCAGTCCATACATTTTCTATGCGTGCTTTTAACGTCAATTTCATTAGATGAGATATTACAGAGGTATGTATCTGTCTTGTTTAAATCACAGGATCAACAATGTCAAATTTGAATATCTTGCATACATTCTAGTGGATAATCCTTCCCACCCAGCCGTACCTAATATTTTATTCGTTTCGTGTCAGTATGCTGAATTGGACTATCAAGTGATTATCTGTTCAATTCATATCACCATTGATTCATACTGATGTTAGAACTGTTACATATATGGTTGGATTTGGTTTGGTTTGTTTTGTTTTACGGCATATCAACCTCGGTGGGTCCTTTAATGCCGACAAAATTGTGAAATAAATTCATTCTTAATGCATAATAAGATTTTTGTTTATAAACTCATGTTTTTCTATTCAACCCATAGATGGGACCCTAACAGGTACTACCACTCCGGGTCAGAGTGAACCAGGGAGCAATTGTGATGAAGGGATGCTCCACATTCCCCAAACCTCCAGAACTGAAACCTCAACATCAGATAGAGTTTAATGTCATTCCCAGGACATGTAGACCCTCAGCCACCTCCTTCTAGCATCCATATGATAAGAAGGATTGGAGGCTGCCTAAAGGGCAATAGGGCTGGGGAAATCATATAGGTGCTAGGGCTTGACGTGGCCAGTCGATTGATTGGAGGGGGCTTCTCCGATCGCCCGTCTAGCCCAAGAAAAGACCAAAGTGGAGTATTGCAAATCATGGAATGCTCACCCCCTGGGTTCTATCCTTAAGCATCACGGGTCGCTACTCACGGCCAACAGGTGGCCCCATTTGGGGGAGTCTTACGCCTCTGCAGAGGTGCAGTCGGTGCATTCTAATGTCCTGGGCGACAGGGCGGTTACATATATGGATTATTTTTTCTATAATTTGCTATGTCGTCGGTTCACCGTCCCAAGTATGGTACGAGCAATAGAGATTACATGATGGCACTCATCTCTTCTAGAAGTATCATGCCAAATAAATGTCCTGGGTATGACAATAAATTGTATCTAGAGGTGAAGCTCTAATTCTGTAACTCTGGGGAGTGTGAAATACCCTTTCGCCGCCATTATTATCAGATAGCTCAGTCGGTAGAGCGTTTGACTATGAACCACAAGGTTCCGGATTCGATACCGACCCTCGCTAACTCAGCTTATGTGTAGCTCAAGGATATGTGCGATAAATGGAGAAGCTGGTGGTAGGTCTGATGCTCCACCTCAGACGCCAAAACAATCTTGGTCTAGCGCTAGTGAAAAGGAGATATACTCCTTCGCTGCCTGGCCTTTAGGTTTCCCCGACGACCTTACTAGCAAGTCTACTGTGACTCGGAGTGGTAGTACCTGTTAGGGACCTATCTATTGGTTAAATAGAAGAAAATGAGTTTTAAAAAATTGAATACCAATCAAGAATGAATAAAACAAAACATCTTCGACATAAAATAACTCAGCAAGGTTTGACATGCCATAACATCCAACCAACTTCAATCTGCATAAATAATAACCTATGTAAGTTGTGATTTTTGGAAAAAAATTGTAACTAAGATTAAAAAGATGAAGGAAAACAGTCGTCAAAATTAATAACGATAACGGTTTTGTGATGCTCCTTTACTTCATTAATCATCGTCTTGACATAATTGGTGCTTTATTATTATTTTATTGTCTTTTTCTTTTTGTACTGATGGCCATGATACAATCAGAATATAACTAATTATACACATGGCAGTTTATAAATATTAGCATTTCTCTTTGAGGTTCTCTCTGATCAGTTATCATAATTAGATCATGTTTTATCTTTATTCAATGCAGATTGGAGTTCATTACTGATAAATCCACGAAAACAAAGAACCAGCTGAATCGATCAAGTGATTCATTTTATTCTAACCGGAATCTGTTTATAGATGTGCATGGAGATAATAAAAGGGTAGTTGATTGAAATAAAATAGTTTTTTAGTCAGCAAAATCTCCGTAAAGACTTTCGTAAAGTTGACAAAACTTGCTACATGCTGTCTCCAAGCGATAGTCAACTAAGGTACATGATTTCTACGAGTGGTTATCAATTTGGTACACACTATTCTAGAGTGACAATCAAATTAATACCGTGTTCACTCGAAAATAAGACCTACATGCAAAATAAGACCAGGTGGGATTTTTCAGAATGATTTTGATATAATCCCTCCTCTTAAAAAGCCCTAGGTGAGAGCTGCAGACATACGTAGGAAGTAAGTATTCTTTACAATCACATCATGACGCAAACACTCGTCTTCATCAATGATCAAATGAAGATTGTTTTTCGTAATTTCTGTTTATTTTGAAATTTCGTAATTTTCTACTTTTTAATGTATTTCGATATATGAAGAAGGAGAATTCCCCTCAAAATAAGCCCTTGTGTTATATTCTGGTGTGACAATTAACATGAGCTCAGTCTTATTTTCGGGGAACATATTATATGCTATCTCAGAGCGACTATAAATTTCCTACATCTTGTCTTCCATTGACAATCTGCCTTGAGTTGCCCTCTCCGAGCAATTATCAACTTTCTCCATGTAATGTATGTATCAACCAGGGTACAACACCTCCCGGTTCACCGGACACTTCCGGCCTGAGAACTTATGCAATGTGTACCTTGGAAAAAGGGAATAAAGGCTTTAACTAACACCTGTGTTGTTGTTTTCTATGAGAAACACTACATGGCGACGAGGATGAGATCCATTTCACAAAGTAAGTGTTAAATGGAACACTTTAAAAGAAAAAAAAAGAATGTATCCCCACCATTAATGGTTTTTAAACACGGGAGACAGTCCACGCTACACGCGCGTAAGCAAAAAAATAAACAAATAAGGGCAGTCTACCCAGACCATTCTACCCCTAAAAGAATCTTGAAGGGGGAGATGTAATGTATGTATCATCACAGGGTACAACACCCGGTTCACCGGACACTTCCGGCCCAGGGACTTAGGCAATGTACCTTGGAAAAAGGGAATAAATGCTTTAAATAACACCTGCGTTGTTTTCTATGAGAAAAATCACACTTCATGCCATCACTGAAGGAATACCAACTTCCCACGGAATGCATCTGAACACTTATCAATATACTATCTGTTGCATACGAGAGAATTCCAAGTTGATATATACTATCCAAATGACTATTATTGACTACATGCTGTGTCCGAGCGACTATCAATTGGCTACATCATGTCTCCGGGCGATTATAGACATGGTACTTCCTATCTTCGAGCAACGGCTATCAGCTTCATACATGATGTCTCCGAGCGACAATCAACTTGCTACATTGTATCTTCATACGATAATAAAATTTACAATTTGTTAACTCCGAGCGTCAACAGATTATTTTAGTGCGAGTATCAACTTGTTACCTACTGTCCCCGAGCAACTACCCACACTGCTACATGTTATGTTCGAGGGATGATCAACTTCCTACATACATTCTCCGAACGAGGATCAACCTCCTACATAGTATCAGAGAGCGATAGCGATTATCAACTTCCTACATGCTGTCTTTAAGCGACTAGTAGATATTTAGCTATTTCCGATATTTATTATTTTGACTCGGAAATACATTGACAAAATTGTGACGTTTGGTTTTTAACCGCTCCTTCATTCATTAATCTTTTTTGTTCCGTTATGTTCTCTCTAAAATTACTAAATCAATGATACATAATAATGCATTTCTGTTGTGAAAATTTATTGTTCAAAAGGATAATATTAGAACTGAATTTCTTACTATGAAACCCTTGTGTTGACAATCTTGTCTGGGGTTGTTTAACTGGCTTTTAACTGGCTTAGTGTAGTGTTGCTATATAATATTTCTACGTTTTGCCAGGATCTGTCTGATTCATTTTACGCTTTTCAACACCCCTGATTCTGCTCACTTATATCATAGTAACACACACACACACACACACACACACACACACATATATATATATATATATATATATATATATATATAGTTTGTGTGTGTGTGTCTGTGTGTGACGGTGTATGTATGTGTTATATCATTATTAATGATAAGCAACTGAAGGAAAGAATCGGTAGGAAATATTTATTCATACTGCGGGAGAATAATTCGACACAGCAACTGAAGCATTGTCTGAATTCCGTCTTGGAACAAATCATTTGAATGGTCTCTGTGTACGGTGCCATTCAACTGAGATAAACTTGATATCTCACGCAAAAAAGAAAGATGAACATATTCTGTCAGTAATCCTCCTGAAACAAACAATTGTCATCGCAGAGGATTGAAAAATAGGATTTTTTAGTTATTCACTGGAAGCCCCTCTCTTCAATAGTATTTTATTTACTTATTTCTAATTTAGCATTCTGAATTTGACATTATTTATAGTATCTATTGTTCCTAAGATATATATATATATATATATATATATTATATATATATATATATATATATATAGAGAGAGAGAGAGAGAGAGAGAGAAAGATATATATATATATATATTATATATATATATATATATATATATATATATATATACTTAATTTGCTTTGGATAACTCACTTCTTTTCTAATCACAATTATCTATCCAGGGCTCAATGGCTAACCCAACAGTTTACGTTTTTCTATATATATATATATATATATATATATATATATATATATATATATATATATACGAGTACGGATATTGTTATGATGTTAGTCCAACAGTAAAAAAGAAGTCAAGTCGAGGGTAAAATAAGACAAGTGTATTTACAATAATGGTACAGGAACGACTAGCTTGTCGTTAACGGTAACAGTACAACCTTTTCACTCGGTGTTTCACTATTTATAGTGAGAACCGGTGTATATTCTCCACTGTAGGAACGGCCGGTACAACAGATATATATATATATATATATATATATATATAATATATATATATATATATATATATAAGAATAAACAGCAGATAAAAATGTGTTTGTGTGAGTGCATTTATGTGTTTTATTTGTTAATGTGCCATTATTATTATTATTATTATTATTATTATTATTATTATTATTATTGCACAGACTGATTATGATTCTTCGAGTTTGTGGTTATAACTGATTTAAGTTGGATAAAAAGGAGACGTGAATGGAATGCAAATTTACAACCAATAAGCAAATGGCAATTTTGAAACGAATTTTAATACTAACTGCACCTATTGATTTTTACGATATAGTAATATTTCATAATAATATATTTCGCACTTCAAATATAGATAAATAAGATGTTGTATTGGAAAGTCAATTTTCAATTATCAATTCCAATAACTTGATGGGGTCTATTTAGCTGCAAAACGCACTTATCTTCTAATTGAAATGGCTATCTGGTTTGTAAATTTTACAACAATGAATTTATGTAGACTTTATTATCTACAGTCAATCATATTTATCATACTTTAAAATATTATAAGTCATAACTTCATACAATGATTACTGATTGCATAGCAGCATTGCTTCCAACAAAGTGTTCATCAGATGGTTCAAGTATGGTTTCGGGGCTGAAGCATCATTACTGTTAAACTAGAGAATCTCAGGAGTGTCTTACGATACCGCTAGATTGTGTTGGATTATCGTCAATCTGTTGGACTGCCATATGCCCGTTGATACAGTTAGAGCCTTATTTTTTAACTTTTTATTTATTTACTTTTGTCCTATGGAGAAAGTCCTAGATTAGTCAGGGAGTCGGGGGTTTGGTTTGTAATGAAACTCATCATCCGACCTCGATAGGACATTTGTTATTTGGTCAATTCTGGCCGATTGTTATCGCAGATCTTACGCCGATGTGTGCAGTCAAAATTTTTCCAAAAATGGACCGTTGACACAATGACAATATCTTGATGCTGGATCGTTAACGTTATTTCAGTTGGAAATAAGAATTGATGTTCCTAAATCGGTTACAACGTTCTGGTCTGCCCCCCCCAAAAAAATGATGACCTGTGCCTATTCTGAATTATTTCCTTCTTTAACGAGGTCTATCGCCCTATTGGTGATATCATTGAAAGTTTTATAGACAATTCCATCTCATCTTTTCAAAGCATCGGCAAATTCTCCAGGACATCGTTGTCTCTCCCACGTGTAGCTTCTTGAGCATACTCACATCCAGTAAAAATATGGGTGGCAGTTTTCCACATGGTCTGCATAGGTTGGATGTTGCTAACCCCAGACATGTAAGTTGATGATTGTTGGTAAGATGTCACAGACTGCCTTTATAAGGAAATTTATTTTCTGATTATATATATATATATATATATATTTACCACTACTCCACACGAAGCAGGATGAGACAGAAGGTCAATTTCTAAGCGGGTTTAACGGATTTGAATTTCTTTTCCTAGACTGGTTACCTAACAAGAGTTGAAGAACACAGTTTGTCCTACTATTTAACCATGACTGGAGAGAGAACAACTGGATTCAAACCTTTCCCAAGGGTATTGATTATTGGTGAAATGCAAAAAGCGTTGTTTAGGATTTGTACTCGTGTCATCGTGTCCATTTCCTTTGACGGTATCCATTATTCCAAGCGCCTCTATAATACGTAAATACAAACATGTCTTCCAAAATTGACTAGAGATGATCATGGCTGCTGTGATGAAAGCATATCTCACACATTTCGTAACATGGTGTCTATAATGGAAGTCCTATTACAGAGTCTAACTTCATCGTATTACATGACTGACAGATTGCATGTTAGGTCATTGTAAATTTAAAGTTAGATTGTCTATGTAGCATGACTAGTTATAATTACGTAAATCATATTCTATTTCTGGCACAGTGTCCTGTGCAGGGGGTCTTCCGTGACTATTAAGCGTCTGGCGTTTTGACTGGCGGGAAAAGACCTGATAGCTCGCTATTGTAAACGCTGAGAAATATATTTAGAAAAAATCCCTTATATGTTCAACCAAGCTGAATAAAAAAAAAACAATGAATTTCTCTTCGTCGTCTCAATCTTCATGGCATATTGGTAATAAATAATGTTTCTTCAATAAAAGACTAGGAGTTTTAAGTTTATATAGATAACTACTAGAAAAATGCTTGTAAAATAATAGTGAGTGTGGAAGTCAGGGAGTGACGTTAGCAGTGGGTTGACGTGTTATGAAAATGTAAATGATACTGGAAAAAAATTAGAATAGTTTAACGTATGAATGATGACTTCGAAATCACTGCCTTTGATTTCTGATTGGTTGATCTGGGAAAACATCTAGAAAGGTTAAGATACGAAGTATTTACGCAATTTATGAATGAACTTATTTCAGAGTAAATCAGTTTAAGCAAGAAAAGCTTAGATAAGAAACGAACACTAAAACAGTAAACAAGAATTGAACATATCTAAGCGTATGCGATTTAAATATGAAATTTGCTAGTTTTATGCAATAGATAATAATAACAATAATATAGGAACGCTACAGTCGATCTGATCAGACGTCTTTTTCGTGCTCTAAGAAAGCTTAACATTTCTACCGTTTTTTAAAAGTAAACAAGGGAAGTGATGATTTCTTTTTCTTCTCCTTTAAAAAGAAGAGTGAGAAAATAAAAAACATGCGTAAAAAGTACTCCATGCTATGGTGACAGAGCAGGTATAGCACCTAATAATTCCATCTGCTTAGAAGGACAGAAGGATTTGGTGATTAATCACTCACGTGACAAAATGCGTATGCACGAAACACGCATACAGAGAAATAGAAATCAGAGAAGTTTAAACACTGTATAACAAGTTGACATTAGCCTGGTGCTAAACGAAACACGAGAATGTATTGATATGTCTACCATTAAATATTAATTTAGAAACATATTCATGTCTACTTTTAGAGTTCGATTCTGTGCGATGGTGAAAATAAATCACTGAACAAAAAAGCGAATTGATGTCTAAGTGTAGACATATTAATCCTGTGCGATTTACCACTTGCCTATGGGAGTGTTACGTGCATAAACATCCTGTCATGTGATAAATTAATCACATCCTAAATGCGGTTGAGTAATTTCTTTTTCTCACATTTCCGTCGGATTATCGTGTGAACCACATAAAACTTCAAATTACTAAATTCAATTATTCATATATATATATATATATATATATATATATATATATATATATATATATATATATGTGTGTGTGTGTGTGTGTGTGTGTGTGTGTGGACTTTCTCGTCGATTTCGACGCATGAGTGTTCATCCAATGAACAACCAACTCAGTTTTTTGTTTATAGTAGGAACGCTTGTGTTGGGCCATTCCGCACCTTTTGGCACAGTCGATAGGAAGAATTGGTGCACAAGGAATGCCACAAACCCAATCAACGACTGACCTCAGGAGTTCAATAGGTTTGAATTCAGAGTTTTCTTTCTCCTAGACTGGTTACCTATCCAAGGTTAAAGAGCCCAGCTTGTCCTAGTATTTTACCCAGAGCTGGAGGGAGAATATATGGATTCATACCTTTCCCAGGGTATTAGTGCTATGTGAAAGGCAAACAACCTTGTCTAGGATTTGAACTCGGGTCGACAACATTCCATTTTCCACGATATATATATATATATATATATATATATATATATATATATATATATATTATATTACCCGGCTGGAGAAAATAATGTTTGCAGATCTATTACTACTGAATAGCGAGTTCGATCCTCGCAGGAGGACCCATAAAAATCACCACGTAAAAACGATCTTAATTTAATTCTAACTGGTGGGATGTCAGGGAATTTTCTTTTTGTCAGATTTGAGGGAATGACATCATATAGCTAAACTTGCAAATCGGTCGAAAAATTAAAACATATTACAGCCGGATTAGCTCAGTCGGTAGAGCGTTCGGCTAGAAATCACAAGGTTCCTAGTTCGATACTGATCCTCGTCAACTCACCGTTATGAGTAGCACAAGGATCTGTGCAGTAAAGTAAGGAGATGATCGTGAGTGTGGCGCTCTACCGCAAATGCAAAACAATCTCCTTGGTCTAGCGCTAGTGAAAAGGGGATAGACTCTCTCGCTGATTGGCTGATACCGACATTAGGCCACCTCGACTACTTTACTTACTTACAGGGACCTAGAAAAAACAGAACCCAAACTATTTATTTTCCCATTAAACTAACCCTAAACCCCACCACTAACCTAACCCTAAACCCTAGTTAAAATTAACAGTTTTATTACACAATTTATGTGTTCTGTTTTTTTCTTGGTCACCCTAAAATTTCCGACTGATTTGCAAGTTTTGCCCATCACATAATGATATAGTAAGAAATTTTAATTCAATGATTAACTATATTTTTGAATAAAATATAAATGACGCGATTTGAAATTTCAAATTAATATTTGAAAAAGAAAAAAAATTAATTAAATAAAGTAATCAAATTCATGTAAAACGATAAATAATCTTATAACATTATTAATTCAAAATCGTAGTCGATCAAATGTCAAATTATTATAATAAAATATACTATATCATAAATTTGATAACAATTTGAATTTTCAGGTATTTCCGTGAAATGTATTAGGTAATCTAATGGTATTATCTCTTGCGCATTATTCTACATTAATATCATGATTTTATTTGTATTTCTAATATTAAAATAAATAAATTAACGCGATTATGAAAAAAAAAACACCAAAAAACGGTTTTGTTAACAATTGACGAACCACGGGAATTTATAAAAAAAACATTGATTTGTCATTAAATGTTTTCTTTTGATTTGTTATTTAATTCGCTTTAAAAATAATTCAATGTATGAAAAGTCATACTAATTACATAATTTAGAAACATCTTTTTTCTAACGAAATAAATATTTTAAAGATAGAAACAGAAATATGCGATAAATAAGATTTGATTTTATGTTAAAATTTAAGTATGAAAAAATGGTACTACGAAATCTAGGCTGACTGATTTATAATATCATTTTTTAACTCGCTGTAAAAAATAATTCAATTGATAAAAACTCAATCAAATTACATATTTAAAGAGATTATTTAATTCTCTTTCGAATCATATAGATATCTTAAAAAAGATTGAACTGTAAATAGGCGGGAAAAAAGAATTTGTTTTTTTTCTTGAAATTTAGAATTTTAAAAAAATTATACATATCAGCTCTCTGAAGCCAATTTCATTTAACTTGCTGTAAAAAATAATTCAATAAATAAAAACGCATAAAAATTGCATATTCAGAAAGATTATATTAATTTCTTTTCAACGATATAAATATTTTAAAGATTGGACTAAGAATATGTGATAAATTCCTAGCAGAACGGCTTAGACTGCGAAATTCATTCGCTAAAATTATACATTTATGCTGTAAATCACTATAAATCGCTATAAAAAAAAGTTAGCCAGCGGACAATATTTTATTATCAGCAGGTGCTGGTATATGGACAGTTCTGTAAATTGGGTGATTTTGGCTTAATTAATTAATTATATCCCTTAATTCGTAAAAATCAATAGCTAAATTTCACGTGTTTCTTAGTTAGAAGAATATTAATCTATATGCAAGATCTCTGTTATAGATCAACACGTACATACCAAAAACTTACTCTTATATATTTAGATGTATATATAAGCCTACTGTAAAACAATATATTTTGACAACTATGTATTAACCAAGATAGACTCTACTCTGCGAACACCTCAAAGACATTAATTCATTTTCTATTTTATACCCGACGGGATACTTACAATCAGCCATGAATCAAACTATGAAAAATCTTTTTTCAGGATACAGACGTCGCTGCAATCAATATCCTAGAAAATCCGAATCTCTTTTCAGTTTAAGAATAAATAAGTATCGTCATAGAATAAAATCATTAAACCATAATAAATTACTTATGGTTGAGTGTCGTTTCCGCCGAACAGAATGCCACTTTAACAGGTACATTAAATATAAAATAATAGAAGAGAAAAAAATCCTATCTAACTATATTACATCAATATTATAAACTCATGAAGATATATTGATGCCTCGCCGAGAAAGTATAAAACCAAAATCCCTTAGCAAAAAAGAAAATAGAAAAAAAGATACCGATCTAAAAGATTATTATACAATCATCAATAAACACCCATACCAACATATACAGCCCCGTCGGTTGGGGCTGTAGAATATGCCGACTGCACCTCTACAGAGGAATAAGACGCCTCCACAATAAGGATAACTGTGGTGACCCCTGATGCTTAATGACAGAATCCTGATGGATAAGTAGTCCATGACATGCAACATTCCACGTTGACCATTACTTAGGATAAATTCACCAAAAACATTCAAGTTCCAAAATACATCACGCCAGAGAACAATATTATTTATAAAAAAAAATAAATATTAAAACATTTTACACCACATTATTATTTACATTCAATTTTATTGTGTACAATATACTGCTTTCTTTTTCTCATTAAAAAATGCAACAAAAGAGTTGGTGCGTTTTAAAGGGGTGCCTGAACAGATTACGGTCATTTCAGTTTATTTCAAAAGGGAACATTTATTTGATATACGAGTACATTACAAGCGGAATGAATTAAACTCGTAAGTCAATGTACCACTGAAGTTCTCTTGTCATGCAACAGCGAGATTTTTATTGGTCGACTGACATATGAAACTCCTCTTTTGATATGGTATGAAACTATGACTTTGTGTTAAAATTGGTTAGATCATGGTGGAAAAAATATTCCCTATTTTTTCCACTGCGTAACAGATGAATCAAGATGCTGGTTGAATCATTACCCACTCTCCAAAAACAAAATTTTATAAAATAAAAAGACGGATGACTTTCCTTTGATTACTCGGTTGGCCACGTTAACCCCAAGAAACTATATGAAAGTCCTGACAGTATTGTTCTGATGGCAAAACCACACCCTTTTATCATATATGTGCTAAAAGGCGGTGAATGAGGGTCTTAGTGTGCTGGGTATGATGCTATACTACATCTAGTAGCGAGGTTCCAATTTGAGAAATTTGGAGAGTGTGGAGTACCTATTCATTGCCCTTTCTAAGTCCACTCGGATACGGAGCGGTAGTATAAATTAGGGACACATCTAGGGATAAGATAGATAAAAAAAATAGTTTAAAAAACTGAATACC
>CM042146.1:87089562-87114562 GCA_023376005.1 Doryteuthis pealeii | reverse complement strand
TAAGAGGAAAATAATTCTTGAAACTAAAATCATTGAGAATTTGTATATTTCAGGATTTGTATTTTCTGTTTTATAGTTTAAAATTATTTCATATTATTATACAACAAATTGAAAGTATTCGTTTGTATATTTGTTTGTTATTGTTTTAAATTTTTTGTACATGACAACAATTCACATTTAGTTCTTAATTGCATGTTGAGTTTAAAAAGAAGCTGAGAATCGAAAATTTAAATTCTTCGTATTGCAATATCTATTTTTGCTAAAACCTAAGATAGTATTATAGGGACCACCAATTGATCAGTTTAGGCCATCTTGAATAAACGGAAATATTATGTTATTATTTATAATTAATTGATTTTTCATAGAATTAAAAAAACTCTTATCGTAACTTGTTTTTAGCTACGTTAATTTTTCAGTTGATTTAACAGTGCAAAAATGAAACATTGTTTTTTCAATCATAATTTTCATTATTTCCGTAAGCTGAAAAAAAGTTAAAGAATCATCAGGAGTTTATTTAATGTTTTTTTCTTTCAAATGGAAAAAACTTTTTCAAGAAAATATTAATTTTTCTGCAAGTTCATAGTGTTAAATATAGGGGGGGGGTAAATTTCACAGGGTAAAATTGGTGGTACCTAGTATTTTAAAAACATTGTTTAAAAACGTTTTGGTGGACCTGATTATCTGGACCCCCCCCCATCTATTTTTCCCCTTCAGTTGATTATTATCGATTACACACCAATCTATCAGATTGAAAAAAAAAAATCTTAAAAGTTCTTTATTATTTGAGTATTCACGGGTGCTTATTTCCTCGTATAAGTTTATAGTAAATTGATCCCCTATATCGGAACCGCTTGAACGGAACCCAAATTATTTATTTATTTTCCCATTAAACTACCCCCCCCCTAACCCTAAACCCCCCCCCTAGTTAAAATTAAGTTTTATTACAAATTTATATTAATTACAAAACATCAATTTTCATAAAAGTTCAAATGTCACCTATGAAATCTCTATTTAAACATGCCAATTTTTCAGAACTGAAAAGTTGCACTATAAACTCAGCAATGTTTATTGACTTCACAATAAAGAGTAAAATCATGAAACTTAAAATTTAATTTGTAAGGCAAATTCTGAGGAATATTTTAAATTGTATTTTGAATAATAATTTAAATGTTGGTTGTTAGTTGTTTTGTTTTATCAACTTTTCGGGTAATTTACTAACGAATCATGTCATTTTGATAAACAAAGCGCTTACAATTTTTCGTACTTACATATAATTTTTTTTTAAATATTCCAATAACTGGATATTGTCAGATAAACTTGAAATAAATTTCGTCTTACAAATAATTGACTACTTATTTCCAGTCGGGCCTTAAGATAAAACACCGGATTTTGTCCATATTAGTACCTTTGTTTTTTTTTTTTTTTTATCGTGGTTTGAGAAAATAATTAGTTAACGAACCAAAAGAAAAACAGTTTCTAAGGAAATTCGTCAATCTTATTGTTATTTTTAACCCTTTAAAACTCTAACAATAAAAATTAAATAAATAAATTAAAGAATTAAAAGTCATTTTATTCGAATTAAAATCTTAGTTTAATTTATACAAATATGTAACCGTACTTACGACGTAAACTGATTTTCATGATACTGTTATTTACGGATTAAAATATTTTTTTAATAATGTAACCGTAAAGCGTGCATTTTGATTTTCTACAATTTTTATGCATTACAAAAATTAAAATTAAAATGAGTGTACTGTACAATTTAAGAATATGGACAAACTCGCTGTAAAAAATAATTTAATCTATAAAAACACATACAAATTACATATTCAGAAAGACTAAGAGATTCCGAACTGCCGTATTCGTATTATCGCCTATACGTAGTATTTTTTTTTTTTTTAACTCGCCGTAAAAAAAAAATAAATCTATAAAAACACATACAAATTACATATTCAGAAAGACTATTTCATCTTATTACTAAAGATATAAATATTTTAAAGATTAAAATCCTAAATAGGTAAGAGATTCCGATCTGACTGTTATAGACTGCACTGCTTGTATCGCAATAATCATAGGCAGCGTGGCTATCCGAAGCCATTTTTTAATTTTTTTAACTCGCTGTAAAAAATGATTCAATTGATAAAAACTCACACAAATTACATATTTTGAAAGAGTATTTTCTTATCTTTCTAACGATATAAAAATTATTAAAGACTGGACCATAAATAGGCCATAAATTCGGAACTGAACGGCTTAGACTGCAAAATTAATTCATTAAAATCAAAACTTCGCTGCTGTTATCGCTTTAACAATAAGCAGGCAGAGACAATATTTTATTATCAGGAGGGGCTGATATACGGACAGTTCCACAAATTGGGTGATTTTGGATTAATTAATCGATTAAATCCCTGAATCAATAAAAATCAATAACCAAATTTGGAATTTTTCTTAGTTAGAACGATATCAATGTGTATGCAATATTTTGAATCTGAGTGACCTCCCGTTTTTTTGTTTTACGTCGACACGTACATACCAAAATCTCTGTTTTATATATTAGATATATATATATAATCAGTATGCCAAGTAGAAGAATTGACAAATATTTCTCTTCATGCTATTTGTTTTTATATTCGAGCAAAGTGATGTTAGCTAAGTTATTATGCTACGCAATTTTGCATATATTGTAATTTCTTCCGTCACTGCGGTCACTATCCTTTAAAGTTGACTACCCTTTTTATGTTTATGTTATATATAATTTTATGTTTATGTTATATATTTCATAAGGAGCATACGTAGACTTTCTATACTGACACACACACACACACACACACACACACACATACACACATATGCATGTACGTATGTATAACACCCCCTTAAATATGAGGATCTTTTATTTTAAGTTAAGAGAAAGGAAATGAATCCGACGGTATATGTATAGATAAAAAGGTATGAAAACACAAAATGTTGTTAAAATGAATATATTTTTATATCCTTTTCATTGCTAATATTGAAAAAAATGTAAAATATGAATGGTGTAAGTGTGTATTGGCATAATGTGAAATTTAGTGTATGTCTAAAATGGTTATGTGAAAGGGATTTTATGATTTATGAGTTATAAGTGTCGCTAAATAAGGAGATATATTAAAAAAGCCTTGTCTTTGGGGGATAGTTTGATGTGTGAGAATAACGCAAGATTCCATAATTCTCCGTAGTGTTCTATTGTATATGTGAGTTAATATTTTGGCACCATTAAAATCAATATGTTTAACTAGTGCGTTGTTTAGAAACCTCGTTTAATATGATACCTATGTTCAGAGACCCGTTTAGTCAAAGATCTAGAAGTCTCTCCTACATATTTTTTGTTGCAATTCAAACGTACTAACAAATTTAAAATTCACATTATCCCAAAACACCCTTACACCTTTCATATTTTACATAAAAAGTTGTTTTTCTAAATAATTAGAAAAATATTTCTTTTCTGAAAAAAATCCGTTACTAACCGATCATGAACGGGTTAAAACTCTTTTTTTGAAAAAGAGAATTTTTCTATTTTTGAATTTAAAGTATTTATTTTTCTTTCAAAAACTGTTACACTGAAGAAATACAATGTAGCGAAAAGTAGATGACGAAGGGATCACATGGCTTACATGTTTTTTGGAAAAACAATGTTTCCGGTTTGAAATTAAATTATTTTCTACTTCTCTCTCGATGAGTCTTGATTAAAAACATTTACATCTAAAAACGGACCTAATTATCATTATGCTCTGATGATGATTTTTTATAAGTAAAGTAAAGTCGACGGGGCGCCTAAAGTCGGTATCAGCCAGTCAGCGAGGGAGTCTATCGCCTTTTCAATAGCGCGAGACCAAGCTCCTTACTTTACCGCACAGATCCCTGTGCTACTCATACGCTGAGTTGGCGAGGACTGGTATCAAACTAGGAACCTTGTGGTTTATATATATATATATATATATATATATATATATATATATATATATATGCAGGGTCTCCAAAAAATACTGAAACATTTTTAGAAATTCTTAAACATTTTTAGAAATTCACAATTTTCTTGTTTTTAATTCAATTTATATACTATTTTTCAGATATCATAAGTAACCAATGCAAAGTGAAAATATCAATGTACAAAGTGAAAACTCAATTAGGATAATAGAATTGTCCTATTAAACTGATTGGCTTATAATCTCATCAAAAATAAAGTTTTGGTGACAGAATATTTTAAAGAAATTCAGAATTCAAATATTATCCACATTTACCTACTTTGTCTGCCAGTCTTCTTTTATGGAGTTAGTTAAAGAGGTGGATTATTTTGAATAAGTTTGAGACTCTGCTACATCTCAAGTATAATGTTCATGTTGAGACAAGAAGACTAACTCCAGAAACCTTTTTGAAAAGTCATACAAGGTGCTTCAATTAGGTGCAACGTGAAAATGGAATCAATCTACAAAATATCATTTTTCGCAAATAGGTAAAAATATATTTTATGTTTTGTAAGTCTGAAATTATTTTCTTATGTGTCAATGTCTTTATGGGTATATATATATATATATATATATATATATATATATATATATATATATATATATATATATACATGTGTGTGTGTGTTGTGTGTGTGTGTGTGTGTGATATCAAGTGTTTCGTTGAGAGTATTCAACGCAGATTGAGAACTTAAACGTACGTATAATGATTTTTCGTATATTTTTTTTTACATATACGGAATATTATAAAGTAATGAATAAATGCATATTTTAGTACAGGTATAGATTTATTTCGGAATTTCTTTGCCTCCTCAGTCTGATTTTTACTAACTAGAATACCTGACACTCGGTCTTATTGGCATGATCTTTCCGTTTCTTTGTTTTTGTTATTTAATTTTTGTTCAAATCCTTCCTTCCGCGTTTGTTAAATACACCAGCTCAGGGGCACGCGCACACTCGCGATTGTAAGAAATCTTTTTTCGCGTATTGATCATGTTTGTGACGCCGTAGTTTATAATAATAATAATAATAATAATATAATAATAATAATAATAATAATAATAATAATATCAATATCAGTGCAGGATCTTTTACTTGTGGCTTGATAATTTGTATTATTTTTCGGACTGTTGTCCTCATCTTCATGGTTAATGGGATGAGAATAATCTACCCCAATGGATTAAATAAATAGTTCGGTTCGATTACGACGTGAAGGCTCTCGAATTCGACAAAACGTTCTCGAGTTCGACGAAACACATAAAGAAGGACGGGTGTTTCGTTGAGAGTATTCAACGCAGATTGAGAACTTAAACGTACGTATAATGATTTTTCGTATATATTTTTTTACATATACGGAATATTATAAAGTAATGAATAAATGCATATCTTAGTACAGGTATAGATTTATTGGCTGAAGCCTTTTGTACATAAAAGTATCGATGAGAACAACAGTCTGAAAAATCTAAAAAATAAAGTTTAAAATTCACATGTACACCAATATATTATAATTCCTCTTGATACAAGCAGCCAATTTTCGCCACACTGGTAAAATGTTTGTTTGACAAGAGAGCAGGCATGCATTATCAAATCTCCCCATACGTAAAACAATATCACCTATTACTAATCATGGACGTTTGCTGAAAGTTTATGAAGATCAACTTGTCAATGTGTGCCCAGTTAGACGGTGAGTAATGTGTTTCAGCACGACAAAAGTGATGTGAGTTACCGGTGAGATTCAACATAACTCACAGGCCACGAAATAACGAATACCTTTATCGTGGCATCCACGCGAATAGAGCCAATGAAAGATGGACGGCATGAACATAATTTTCTTGTAACGATGCTGTCAACACTGCTAGGTAAAAGGTGGGTTGACCCAGCCAAATGCAGAACTGTACAGGGACATTTGATGGCTCTTGTTCATCGGTAAAATGTATGAACAAATATCATAGACAAATAGTATAGACTATGTGGAAAATAGTATTGCAAACCTTAACATTTGCTCTAAAGGGCCGGGTTAGCTCAGTTGGTAGCGCGTTCGGCTAGAAACCACAAGGTTCATAGTTCGATACCGGCCCTCGCCAACTCAGCGTATGAGTAGAAGAATGATCTGTGCGGTAAAGTAAGGAGCTGACGATAGGTGTGTCGCTCCACCTCAGACGCAAAAACAATCTCCTTGGTCTAGCGCTAGTGAAAAGGGATAGACTCCCTCGCTGATAGGCTGATACCGACTTTAGACCACCCCGACGACTTTACTTTACTTACAGTGAAGAGCTGCGTGGTGTAATGGTTAGAGTCGTATGAAATGGACTCGTCGACCCGAGTTCAAATCCTGGACGAGGCTGGTTGTATTTCACATAGCGCTAATACGCCTTAGGGAAGGTATGAATCCATATATTTTCCTTCCAGCTAGGGCTAATTAGTAGGGCAGACTGGGCTCATTAACCTTAGATATGTGCCCAATCTAGGAGAAGGAAAACTCTGAATTCAAACCCATTAAACTCCGCTTAGAAATTGACTTTGTGTGACATCCTACTCGTGCGGGGAGTGGGTAAATATGTATAGTACAGTGTTTAGCACTCGTGGTGTAACCAAGCGTCCTCTTGTAATGGTTATCGTCGAAACTGACACGGCGACACGAGTTCAAATCTTTGACGAGGCTGGTTGCATCTCACATAATCCTTGGAAATATCAAATATTTTGATTACTGCTATGTGTAAATATTAGAGAAGACTGGGGTTCTTTAAACTTGGTATGGCAACCATTCTAAGAGAAGGAAAACACTTAATTCAAACCTGTGATATTCTGCTTAAAAACAGAACTTGTATCAAATCCTGCTCGCAGCTGGTTGAAATTTACGCCATGTAAATCTTTAATATATTTTAGGCCAAATGTTTTTTTATTCATTCTTGTAAGATATTTAAAACAATTTAAACACATTTAGAGCTAGAGTGGTCCTGGAGTAATGGCAATGAAGGAGAACTCCACACGTTCCAGAGGTACAGAATTGAAAACTCACTACTATATACATTTTAACGTCATCATATTAAACGAAGACCATCAGCCACAGTCTTCTAGCACTTATGGTAAGAATGGGTTGAATTTTTCCATTATATCAATTTGGTTTGGGAAATAATACAGGTTTTAATACTTAAAGGGATCAGCCGATTAATCAGAGGGGCAACTACGACCGATTATCTAGCCCAACTAAGGGTCAAAGTGTTGAGTTGTATATAATGGACTGCTCAGCCACTAGGATTCCGTTCTTAAGCATCATAGATCGACACACACACAGCCAGCAGGTTAACTGATTAGTGGGGTTTGACATATTCCTCTCGAGAGTTGAAGTCGACAGGCCGGTCGAGCGGATAGGTTGGTAATTACATATGACAGTATTAGTGTACTCAAGTTATCTCTCGGAATTAAATAAGAAAATTCAAAAAATTAATTAGTTACTTTTGTATAATTAAGAATATTTGTAACTAAAAAAAAGGAAGCACTACAATGCATTTTTCACTGATTTTAACATTTTGATTTTTCGCCTAAGCCATTTACCTCAATACTTTATTCAACATTAGCCGTCTCATCCTGGTATACTGGTTAGCAAGCCAGTTTCACAACTTCATTACTACAAAGTTCAATCTTGCTGGACTCTCCATACTTGTATCCTTGTGTCCCATCCTACCAGTGGCAAATGGTTCGGGCAAATCATGTTTTTGCAAAAAAAATATTTGAATTTAAATACATGAATAAATGCTTAAATTTGATTAAATTCATACATTTTAAATGGTTATCCTAGGATTATTATATTCAGAGAATCTTTGGAACGGCATCGTTAGCTTGGAAATGTGGTTATGCTTTGGTGAATTCTAAAATAGCCAAAGTGCTAGAACTATGATAAATTAAGTAGTGTCAAGTTCATGTCGTGAGTGGACAAAGAATAAATACGTTCTCATGGAACAAGGCCAGAAATTTCAAAAAATTCCATCCAGCTTGCGAGTAGGTCTCTTTGTTGAGTATGGGAAGATGAATTGGGACATAACGTCAACATCGCTTGAGACCATAATGTGGAAAATGTGTTTAGTTTTCATAACGTCAACATCGCTTGTGACCATGGTGGGGAAAATGTGTTTAGTTTTCATCACAATCAGTACATCTCGTGAAAGACAGAGCAGACCAACAGTTGTTTACTAACTGATCCAGGCTGAAGTGTTTCTCATCTGAAAAACAAAAAAAAAACAAAGCATGTACGGTTGAAGTGGAAACTTTTTGCAGAGTCCCAGGATATCGACCTGGTTGACTTGCTGGTATCATAGCCTGGATCCCAGTATCAAATTCGGGTGTCCTTTTCTTTTCCGGGCCATCTGAATGATGCTTCCATTAGACTCATCCAACTATTTCTAAATCCTATGCACAACCGTCAAATTGACACCAAAAACCCTCTGAAATGTTTGTATTGGAGTTATCGGCGTGAATACAAAGCAATCAAGCATGGCGTTTACAAATTTCTAGAGGAGTAAATTGTGTCGTGCTGTTTGTTACCTCACAGTGGCCATCTGGTTTTATTTTGTTGCACAGTAGACAGAACGTGAAACACACAAACCGCATGCATGAAATTGTTAATGTACAATGGCAATAATTTACCCATTGCACCCATATATATATATATATATATATATATAATATATGCACACGAATATATATGCACCTTATATATATATATATATATATATATATATATATATATATTTTGTGTGTGTGTGTGTGTGTGTGTGTGTGTGTGTGTGCGTTTTAAAATCCTATTACAAATTGTTTCACAATGCATTTGTTATAAGTAACTCTGTTTCTTAGAATAACTAAGAAATAACAGTAAATTTGTTGTTGCTTATCTAGTACACACATAAACACACACACATACACACACATACACAGACACAGACACAGACACACACAGACACAGACACACACACACACACACACACACATATATATATATATGTATCAATCATCCACAGACACTATGTTTTGGCGTATCAGGTCTCCTCAGTGTGTCTAGACTAAACTTACTACCTCCAGCTGGGATCGAAAGCCGGCAAAATTTCCATCAGTTCTTACCCACTCGGCTATTAGTAGCTACAAGCGAGAAGCAGAATTGTAACTGATAAATACATACATAGGTATATATGTCAAGTTTACTAGAGATATATATATATATATATATATATATATATATATATATATATATATGTGTGTATGTGGGTGAGTTTATATCTGTATGGGTGCGTATATAAATATATATAGATATAAGCGTTCATGTATCTGTATGCTTATAAATGTGAGTGTTTGTATATGTATGTATACATATGCGTGTGTGATCGCGTATTTACATAGATATATACATGGTAGCGTATTTACATGCATAAATATATAAATACATATATATATATACATATGTATGGGTGTGTTATTATGAGTGTACACGTGTGCATATATAAATATATGGATGTGAGTATATATATATATATATATATATATATATATATACCAGTTTCTACATTAGTCTTTTTACTGTTTTCCTATTATAAATCAACCAAATATGCGACGTGCGTATTGTCTATAATTCCCGCGAAAAAAAAAAAAGCACGGAAACTCAAAAATACCTGCTTTCCACCACATCAGCCAATCAGTCAGCTTGTACCTCTTTTAAATAGAAAGAGAGCCGGTAAGTTTTTAAACTTTCTATGCCATTACCTCCCAAATTATCCACCGTCGTTTTGGGACATTATCCGTAGTTTATTTATTTAAGGCTTTCGTTTTTAGCTGCCGCACCGAGAATATTCCCTTCGGTTTTGCTGTCTATTGTTGTCTTACTAATCAGGTTACTCCACCAAATATATCCTCGTTGGCCCACTGACAGTTTTCGGGTGGGTGTGAAACATGAGATGCGAACGGGGAGAGACATGGCAACACCCCAGAATAGGACTTTGAATTAAAGAACGCCATAAAAGTTGTTGGCAAGCCACGGATGAAATACAACCAAAAAATAAGTATGTAATTTAATTTAGATGAAACAGAAATAAACTCTCGTTCAGCTGAAAGAACACTGCGACTACATGTAAGCATATGAGAATGTACAGGTTTGACTGAAAATGGTGACTCGTTCAACACAATGAATAAGAATCTACGTGTTTGCTTATACAATAAAGTAATGTAACGAGTATCCTATTTTATCTTTCTCATCATTGTATTACGGCCAGTCTCTTCTTCTCCGTTTCTGGCGTGGTGGGAGCCAGTTTTGGTACTCAATGATATTTTCTGTTGTATTCTAAATCTCTCAGCTCGTTTGTGTATTCTCAAAAGTCAACACTTATCCACTTTAGATAAATCATAGAGCCTTTTACAATCAGCCTATACGTAAGCATCTGCTAGAAGTCAGAAGTAGGGGTGTAATAAAAAGATGAACGAGGTATTAGCTTGGCGGGAAGCTTTATTCAAACATAAGTCAGAAGTGGTTAGTTTAGGCAGTGATTATTTTAATGTATACACACACACACACATATATATATATATACATACATGAATATATACTGTGTGTGTGTGGGTGTATATATATATATATATATATATATATATATATATATATATATGAGAAGTAAATACACAAGCGATGTGTTTTGATATGGCTTTTTTTTAGCCGACAATTAAGCACATATTCTCCCAAAAATTGTCGGCTAAAAAAAGCCATATCAAAACACATCACTTGTGTATTTACTTCTCATACTGTCGTATAGAAAAAGTCACTATAAGAGGAATATAACCTACTTCTAAACAAAACCAAAAATCTAAGAAAGTCCGGTTGGTGTAGAGGTTACGGTCCTCGCCTGTCAGCTTTACAGTCAGGGTTTGAATCACGCACAAGGCGGTCTTCCTATCTATAGCTCTGCTGATGAGGCCTAATAGGCCGAAATGTACATACAGAGATTGATTTTTCTCGATTTGTTTAGCCTTACAATTAAAATAGGTATGCCCACCTAATTAATTAATTATTAATTAATTAACTTTCAAAATTAGGTACGACTTCAATTAAGCACATATTCTCCCATATATATATATATATATATATATATATATATATATATATATATATATATATAGTGTCTGTGTGTGTGTGCTACTTAGACTTTAATGATATTCTTGGAGAAAATGCTATATGTTAAACACACAAGGGTGCTGTGTACTGCTATGAAGAAATCCTGAAAGCAGTAGTTCGAAAAAAAGCAGCTGTACAGCCACTTACCTCCTATCACACAAACAATTTGAGCAGATGCGCAAGACCTAGTGGACAGTGGTGGACACTGCGATAGTTTTATGTTGTTTCGATCTAAACACGTACGCATGGACACACGTAGGAGGTGCACGTCGTGTAATGGTTATCGTAGCAATAAATAGACACGGCGAAGTGGGATCAACTCTCGGTTGAATCTGTTTGCCTTTTACATAGTAAAAGTTATGAATTCAGCTATCCTCCATCAAGCTTTAGATAGAACAGGCGGAATGGGTTCTTTATCCTAAGTATGGTGACCAGTATAAGGGAAGGAAAGCTGTAAATTAAACCTGTTAAATCCTGCTTAAAAATGATCCTGTGTCACCTCCTGCTCGTTCAGAGTGGTTGGTAAGTACATACACATGGACACACCAGTATTAGCCATCCAGCAAAAACGTGCTTACAACAGCTATGTGCGGATACTGGATACCATGTTGAGGATATGAGTGATATCCGAAAGGGACTGTTGGTGGAAGAGATTCCTAAGAATACATGATGTGTGCAAGACTTGATGATGATGATAATGATGATGATGTTGCTGCTGCTGCTGATGATAATGATGATGATTTCCAACGTATTCAATTTATCACCTCAATGTCCACTAAAGATATTTAACAAATCCTCAATCTAAATCCGACTTTCCTTACTTATCTTCTAAATGTCATTTTGATCTCATAAACGGTAAGTTATCATTATCGATTCTCTTTGTAGATTGCTTTACCTACTATTAAAACCATCTTTGTTGAACAGTTGTTTTTTTTTCTTCTCTTTTATCAATAGCTTGCAAGCAATTAAGAAGGATTTTCTCCTTATTATCTCACTGATCGCATTTATGCTGAGCGCCTAATGGAACGATTGGCGATATCTTCGCCAAGAACTAATTGAAAAATAATGAGCTGAGATGTTCAAACGCTTTTATATGTATGTACATCAATGTTGTTTGCTTATCTGCAGTCAATATTAGCCATGGTTTCCATGCGTTCTCTAATAAGAATAAGTCACATTATATATATATATATATATATATATATATATATATTATATATATGCAGATCCCTCCGCTAGAGTAAGATGTGACACAAGGTCAATTTCTTAAGCGGAATTTAATAGGATTGAATTCAGTTTTTTTTTCTTCTAGAATGTTCCTCAACCAAAGTAAAAGAGCTCCGTCTGTTATACTATTTACCCATACTTGGAGAGAGAATAGTTGGATTCATACCTTCCGCAAGGGTATTAGCGCGATATGAAATGCAAACAGCCTTGTCCAGTATTTGAAGCAAGTTTGCAGATTCTATTTCCAATAACGATAATAATTACACCACACATCATCATCATCAGCAGCAGCAACATCATCATCATTATCATCATCATCTAGTCTTGCAGACAGCAGGTATTCTTAGGAATCTCTCCCACCAGCAGTCCCTTTCGGATATACTCCTTATATATAAATCATATGGTGGTAGCATCTAGAATATACCGACCGCATCCCCTGCAAAGAAGTAACTGCCCCCTCGGTTGGTTGCTTTGGCATGTCAAGCCTTATTCGATAACCCGATTGATCGAAGAGGGCTTTCTCGGCCGCACGTAAAGGTCAAAGTGGAGTTTTGCATTTCATAAACTGCTCAGTCACTAGGATTCCGTCATTCAGCCTCAGGGTTGCCACCCACTACCAAGAGGTCGCTTCATTTTCATGACTTTACCCGTCTGCAGAGGTGCAGTCGGTGTATTCTATAGCCCCAGCCGATACAGCGGTCCACTCCCAGAAACCAGACCATTCTAAATATGACAATAAACCTATCCACTAGCAAGGTTTTAGTTTTGAATATCCTGATGAGTGTTAAGTCATTCTTTCATTCACTCAAATAACCAACAAAAATGTATATCTTATTATAATGGATATTATGTAACTGTACGTCTGTAACCGAAACTACGTCACTACTGGCGTCCCGATTTCCTTAGTTATTTAAGTTATATTCTCAACGATTATGAAATAGTCATTATTTCATCTTAATTAGCATCTTATTTATTAATTAAATATCTATTAAACAATAGCTGAGTTAGATATTCTGCAAAACTGCTTAAATTATAAATGCATTTAAAATCCTGAAATCTGCGTTATATATCTCTAACAAATAAAATGTTATAAAGTATATGGTGGGAATAATTTGCATACTGATTAAAAAAATGTGTTTTTTTTAAATAATTATTTCCTGATACTGATTTCCAAAACTATCGTGTTATTGGCAAACGTATTAAATCAATGCTATATATAATTTTATATAGAAATACATAAAATAACATTAAAATAAATGTAATATATTTATGTTAGTTCTTGTTTATTTTCGTGAGTTTTTCTAATTTAATATATTTTTATTACATTAAAACTTAACTAATTGCGCCCAGAGAGTGCATACTTTTGCTAGTCCCATTAAGAAAAGAAACCAAGCGAAATAAAGAACTAGCTGCCCTCATACCTTTAGAAGGTTGTTACTTTTTCAGTTGATGCTATAACTAGTCTCGCAGATGTCTCCAGACATAAAAGAGGCCGAATCGAAAAACCCTACTTATTTTAATGTGACTTTCGGGACACTGTAGCCTCATTTATCGTTATCGTTGTTGGATATGCCCGATCAGTTCTTGTGATCATTTAAATGGTTGATTTCACTGCAGATAAAGAATATCATTACTTTTAGACGACAGAACGAGATTTTAAATTGTGAAATTCTTCCCTCTCCTGACTGCTTCTTTATAACATATATATTCACAACCCTAGGAAGCGCGTGGTGTAATAGTTAAAGTCATGGGAAATGGACTCGTCGCCCCGAGTTCAAATCCTGGACGTGGTAATTGCATTTCACTGAGCGCTAATACCATTGGGAAAGATATGGATCCTATTCTCCCTCCAGCTATGGGTAAATAGTAAGACAGACTGGGCTCTTTAACCATGGCTAGGTAACTAGTCTAGGAGAAGGAAAATTCTGAATTCAAACCTGTTAAACTCCGTTTAAGAAATTGACCTTGAGTCGCATTCTACTCCTGCGGATGTGTTGGATATATATATATATATATATATATATATATATATATATATATATTCACAACTCACAATGTTTTTGAAAAATTTGCTTAATGCATATCTGTATTGTTAGATAAACTCGACCAAATTAAGGGATGTCTCTGTGGGATAGTGTCTAACGTGTTGGACTACGACAGTTTAGTAAGATAGTTCCATCTCCAGTCACTCTATTCCATTCTCTTTTGGACTAATACCCTTAGGAAAGGTATGGACTCCCATCCCTCAAACTAGGGATTGAATAGTACCACTACTATTCTTCTATAAGGGTGCCTTTATCATTTAGTAATATACAACAGTTCATATGCCACTAAACAAAAGAAACTAAATTAAACCTACCACTGTAACATATTAAAAGAAGCAAACATTAAAGACACATTTGATATAACAAAAATGTGTTCATATAATAAACATATGAATGAACCATTATTATAAAACGCAATTCTTAAGAGGGCAGTTTATCTCAGTTGGTGTGATACCAGCTCTCACCAACTCAGCGTATAAGTAGCACAGCTTGGAGTTGTGCGGTATAGTGTAGATCTGATTGTATATTTTGGCGCTCTACTTCAGACTGAAAACAATCTCCCTGGTCTAGCGCTAGTGAAAAAGGTGATATATTCTCTTGCTGATACCAAAAATAAAAAAATTTATTTATATTTTTGTAAGATCCATTATTTAAGCAGATTGCTAGAAAGTTTTATTTTAGAGTTGAATTCGTTTCATTTCATACTCTTGCAGAGATAAAGAGATTTCGTGCAAGCAATAGTGAATATTGTTTTTGTGTTTTTTGTTTTTTTTTTGTTTTTGTTTTTTTCATGAAATGATTTTTTATTTAATGTTATCGAAAGTCGCCTTATCTCTAGAGCATTGAAATTATTTTCCTCGAACACTAGCTTTCCTTAGAATCCGTTTTCGGAAAAACTGATCAAAACATTACAATATTTACATAACTTAAACGAGGTAATACCATTATCTTTGTGGCATAGTCGACTGTATTACGAAAGATGCAATCTCCAATTCATTCAAGTGTCAGTGGATAACAGGAGATCAAGAAATGTTAGTATTTCATAAATGTTATATATATATATATATATATATATATATATATATAATATATATATATGTGTGTGTGTGCGTGTGTGTGTGTGTGTGTGTGCGTGTGTGTGGCTGTGATTTTCTGTTGCCATTATACTTGTCATGAATTGTATGAACGCATTACCTCATCCTTCAATTATTAGTAAAACGGGGTTCTCTAACTTTCATAAGCAACCTGACTAAGAGAATAACTGTGGTTTTTAACGAACTGAAGTCAATAAAGCAGTCTGATTTTTCCTTCGTCACAACTGGCTACAGACTGATTTGGTTGATAATGAATTATATATATATGTCTAGACAGAATGATAAATTCTTAGCAGTTTCAACAGTTCTTACAGTAACGTTATGTAAAATGTTCCTAAAATGTTGATGAAAGTTGGATCTCTTTGAAAAACCCATGAAATATTTAGTTATAAAGAATACAGAAGGCAATGTAATAGTTACTATAAGAGCTTCATAATATCTTGTAACTTTATTAAGAATTATTAAAAAAACATACATTAAGAAATGTATAAAACTCAGTATTTTTTCTGTGATTTGTAGTCTTTATTTAACTATATTCTTTAGAATTAAAGAAATAAGAAAATATTTTATATAAGTTTACAACACTGAATTTTGTGTATTTATTTACCCAACCCCTCTGGGCGAGTAGAATGTGACAAACTACATAGAGAAATTAGTACATTTTATACATTTAAATTTAACAAGGTTATTTTTAAGTGGAGTTTAACAGTTTTTGAATTCAGCGATTTTCTTCTCCAAGATCGGTTGCTATACCAAGGTTAAAGAATCCAGTTTCCCCTATCATTTACCCATAACTAACCGTTTCCAAGGGTATTAGCACTATGTGAAATGTAAACAGCCTCGTGGATGATTTGAACTAGTATCGTTGTGTCTATGTCCTACAATGAATCTTTATGTAAGACAAAATCAATAAATGTTATTAATTTCATTGATTAGAATAGTTTTAATATATTGTTATGCAAGTCTTTTAATAATTCGAATATCTCAATGAAAGTAAAAGTAAAGTCGGTGGGGTTGATTATTGTGAGTATCAGCTTAAGAACGAGGAAGTCTATCCCCTTTTAATCAGCACAAGTCCAGGTGGATTTTTTGTCGATTGAGGTAGAGCACCACACATACTATCAGCTTATCACTTTATTGCACAGACCCAAGCTGTATTGCTGATGCGTTGAGTTGTTGGGGGTTGGTATACAAACCAGAAACATTGTTCTTTGATGGATCTTCTACCGACAGCTGATTTTAAAAGAATCTAGTAGTGTTACATGTTCAAATTTTATTCAGAATAGTTGGTTGGTTTATTGATTTTAACGGCATATCAACCCGTCTGGGGTTATGTCATGCCTAACGTTTATTTGTATTTATACTTTTTAGTATTTGGTTTTAACAATGTGTTAGAATTATTGGGGATTGTGTGGTATGGTATTAATTTGTTTCATGTCTATATTCTATGGTATAATTTTATTTCCCTAAAAAGGAGAGAATATCTTCTATGTTGACATTTTCAAATAGATTTTTCATAGTGTTTGCTTTAAAATAACGATTTCTGATGTGAGCAAAAAACCTGCATTCCATGAATAAGTGGTTAACTCTCAAAGGTGTTTAACATGTTTCACATTGTGGTTGTTCTTTTTTTAGTATATAGGAGTGCGTTAGTTTTGTATGACCAATGCATACCCGGGACACAATGACTTGTTCCCTTCTAGACCTCCTTAAAATTGATCTCCAGCCTCCCAAAGTGGGCTTGTTTTGGAAGAGTTTATTCTGGATGCTGTTATTCCAGTGTTTTGCCATTTTGTATGAAGGAATCTATTAATTTTAGGTTTCAAGTCAGTATATGGTATCTTGAACATGTCGGGGATCAAATCTAGAGCCGATTTAGACGCAGAGTCAGATCTTTCATTCCCCCTCACTCCTATATGGCTTGGATCCAGCATATCATAATCTCCTTTTGACATCGAGTCTAATCTATTTATTCAGAATAGGAAGAAGCAACTAATAATTATAAATGATACTTACTAAACGATCTCAGCTAGCTAGGTTTCTGTGTAGGAAAATTAGTTTTACATGTTGACTACTTTTAGTTACACATATCTACCACTATGTATATTACACATGTATGTAGTTGTACTTATAGGTACCACTGAAAATATTCCACTTACATTTTTAAAACAATGTTTAGAATATATACATCATAATAATATACCAGTTTTTTTCATAAAATAATTAGAGAAGGGGTAAACGATAAAAGATTGTTATAACTAGAAATTTTATTTTAAAAAGTAATATAGAAAATAAGAATACACTCACAATCAAATATATATATATATATATATATATATATATATATATATATTATATTATAAAAATGGATATAAAAGAAACCTACTCGAGTTTCACCATAAGGATCTTCAGGGTTAAATCCACTGAATTAATCGACGTACCGGTTAATTGCAGCCGATTGCACGTGTGTTCACTGAATAAGATGTTACGTTGGATGAGACCGTCTCATAGGCATGCCAGTGAGCACCGTTGATTTTCAGCAGGTACCGCATAGCGTTTTTTTTAGAGCAGGAGGCATTTATGTGATATGCACCAACGAAAATAATCGATTTAATTAACTTGAATTCCTTGTTAAAAGGAAAAGGAGGCAACATATTGGCAGTCCCGGGAATTAGGGAAAAAAGAGTTTGCAAAACGAATTAATTTGTTTAAAAAAATGGATAAAGTCGACGGGGAGGCCTATATCCGGTATCAGTCATACAGTGAGAGAGTATCCTCTTTCCACTTACAAGGAGCGTGACACATACCGTCTACTTTACCACACAGATCTCCGTTCTACTCATACGCTGAGTTGGCGAGGGCTGGTTAAAAATACGATCAGAGAGTTAAAACAAAACAAACAAAAAACAAAAAAACAAACAAACATTAAAATCATTTCGTAAGATTTTAAAAAAAGGAAACGTTTGACTGAATTTAAATTGAAATAGAAATAAAGAATGTTTCATTCTATAGCAGTAACGACTTACGAAGTCTTTTACCGAAAAAAATGTTAGCCTGAACAAAACAGATTTTACAATGGTGCCTAGCTATAAACTGCTTTCTCCTACCCGATGTCCACGCAAAAATAAAAAAAACAAAACTCCTTTTTATGCTGACTGGAGAGACGGGTTTTCGGGAAGCCGAGTCCACTGCCAGCCTAGGGGTAGATATGTCTTTATCAGTTCACCCCTATCTTAAAATTAATTTTAACATAGTTAAATGTCTAACACAATAACTCTCCATCACTTACTCTCTCTCATTCTTACTCATACATAGAGAGGGTGAGAGTAATGTAGAATGATAGAGAGGGACGGGTCAGTTGTTGACTTAATTGCTAATTACGACTAATTAAAACCAAATGAGTAGCCCTAAAACCAAGGAATATCTGAGTATAAATATTGTGTCCCTAACACAAATAGAAAAAAAGCCTTTAGGAAATAAACGTTGATAATCTCAGCTTTAGTATAATAATACAAATATATATATATATATATATATATATATATATATATATATAGAGATAGAGAGAGAGAGAGAGAGAGAGAGAGAGAGAGAGGTATAGATATGGATATAGATATTGATAATATAGTGTACTAAATTTGTAAGTAAATAGTGCTCTATATTTTGATAGAGCATTTATATCTATGTTACAACATATATATATATATATATATATATTATATATATATATATATATATATATATATATATATATATAACGTAGGTGAACCACTTTTATATAGAGACATTTCAGTAAATAGCTTTCATAACCTGAAGCCATAAATGGTTGAATATTATAAATTCCTGATTAATTGGAAAAGGCAAATTTTATATATGTTTTTTATTTATAATTATAGTACGAAAAGTATTAATTGTATGAAATGAACTATCAATTTTCTAAAAAGAAAAATAAAGATGGAATTCTTCTTTGAAATCTATAAGTTTACGACAAAGAGTGCCAATTATATCCAGAAGTGTCTGAGGCTACTCACTATAGCCAAAACTCTAAAAACGATAGAGTCACATTCTAACAGAAGACGTAGACGACACTTACCCAAGACCTAATTAAATGCAAATCTACAAGGACACTGCCCCCAAGCCAAAATATCGCAGTCAATAAACTAACATTTTTACTCCATCTAACAATTGCCAATCAAAATCCATTATAGGTGTCTCCATCACCTGTCCAAGATTCCTGCCACAAGTATTTTGAAAAAGGTTTTTGGAAAATGGCGGCCGTTCCATCCAAAAATAGCAAGAAATAATTATTGCATATACAATGCCAGCCAAATAAACGGTCTGACACACAGGATTTTCACTAGCGACAAACCTCTCCATACTTGCAATATCTTCTGCGGATAGATTGATTTGGAAGATGCTGTTTCCTGCTTCAGGCGTCTCTCGACAAAATCTGGTACTAAATTAGTTATCATACACTCACCGCTCTCGAGCTCACAGGTAGACACCTTTTAAAAATATATAACTATAGCTAAAGTATATCCATTGCAGATTCTAGTGTCTGCAATTCTCTACAGTGACACTGAATTGAGTGATAATAAATTATTTTTACCAACCACTTCAGAATAAAAGGCAAGTACAGCTGCAAGATTACAGACTAATGGTAGTCAGCAGTCGAATCGAAAAAAGTTTAGAGAAATCGTACTAGTAATAGAGCGAATCAAATGTTCTGCAATATTTTGTTAACGTGGTGTAGTTGTAAGATACTTGTTTGTTTGTTTGTTTTGTTTGTTTTGTTTTACGGCATATCAAACTTTTGCCGATAAAGTTTTGAAATAAATCAATTCTTAATGGATAATACAATTTTTTTATAAATACATTTTTCTATTTAACCCATAGATGGGACCCTAACAGGTACTACCACTCCGGGTCAGAGTCGACAAGGGAGCAATGGTGATGAAGGGGTGCTCCACATTTCCAAAACCTCCAGAACTGGAACCTCACCATCAGATAGAGTTTAACGTCATTCCTAGGACATGTATACCCGCAGCCACCGCCTTCTAGCACCCATATGATAAAAAGGGGTTGGGGCTTGCCATAACGGCAATAGGGTTGGGAAAATCATATAGGTGCTAGAGCTTGACGTGACCAGCCGATTGATCGGAGGGGGCCTCTCCGACCGCCCGTCTAGCCCAAGATAGGGCCAAAGTGGATTGTAAGATACATCTTTGAATGCGAACAAGATGGCCGCCAGTGATGCACTATCTTCATTGCCGATTACGGGTTCTTGTGCATCATATCCACTCCGATAGCAACCCCTACTTGAATCCTGCATCTTCAATCGCCACCTTGCAAGCTACATGCTGCTAGTCAATTCAGCAGTTTCTGATACTTTAGCGATGTCGATGTTTGTTTTGTTTGTTTTTTCGGGATGTTAACCCTTGGGTTATTTTATGACGACGACTTTTTTTTCATTCTTGTTGGGTATTCATTTTTTATGAACTCAGCTTTGTTAAACACAGTTTTAAACTCAGTTTCTATCTATTTAACCCATAGAGGCCACGCTAACAATTGCTACCGTTCGGTCCAAGGTGGACCTGGGAGTAATTGCGGTGAATCGATACTCCAAATTCCCCAGAGCTCCAAAATTGAACTTCACCACTAGATGCACTTTAAGACTATAAGATTTTTCTCGCACATAGATGATAACAAGGGTTGCTGTAAAAGCATTTAAGAAATATATTCGGGACAATCCTATAGGTGCTAGGGCTTGACGTGACCAGCAGATTGATCAGATGGGGCCTTCGGGTTGTTCTTATAACTTAAGTAAGGACTAAATTGGGTGTTGCAAGTCATGATCTGCTCAGCCACTGGGACCCCGTCTTAGGTATCATGGATCCCCCCATTGATGAGGGTCTTACTACTCTACAGAGGTGTTGTCGGTGTATTCTACAGATCCAGCCGACTGGGCTTACTGAGCTCATAAATGTGACAAACATCAATGGACAATTCGAAGCCAACCTCGCCTCATATTCTCCGAGTTTTGTATATTTAATATAGAAAATTGTTTTCGCCATTAAAACGAACGTTGGTAATACGTACTTATATATAGATAGAAAACTGATTTTACAACATATTTTTGCATACCTCTTTATTCGTGAATACAAATGCTTCTATTAAATACGAATGTCTTACAATAAGACTTCATTTAGTATCAGAATGTTCCTCAGATAATTTCTCACGCATTTACAAATAGATATCCTGTTAGAATCATTAAATCTCCATTTCCTTGTCACAAGCCGCTGATATCATTCCTGCAAGGCTTTATCATTCATTTATCAAATAAATCGCGAAATAAGGAAAAACTCGAAGTACATCAGATTCTCAGAAATCAGTGAAACAATGTACAGCATGTCAGTTTACCAACGACCATTATACAGCCAACCGTCTACCCTGTCGTCTGGGGCAGTACAATACACCGACTTCAACTGTTCGGAGAGGTAAAATCCCCTAAAGGGACCAGCTGATGGCCGTGGGGGCGATTTTTAATGTTTAACGACGGAATCTTGGTGGCTGAGTAGTCCAAGACATGTAACTTTGGGCCTTACTAGACGAGTGGTCAGTGAGGCCCTTTTGTGATTTTGTGACTTTGCTGGTCATGTCATGTCCTAGCATCTATATGATTTTCACAACCCTATTCCCCTTATGGAAATCCCAAACCTTTTTTATCACATATGTGCTAGACGGTGGTGGCTGAGAGTCATGGGTGTGACATTAAACTCTATCTGATCGTGAAATTCCAATTTTAGAGTTCTGGGGAATGTGGAGTACCCCTTCATCACCATTACCCCACTCAAAACTCGAAGTGGTAGTACCTGTTAGAGTCACATCTATGGGTGGTTAAATAGAAAAAATGAGTTTTAAAAATGTGTTTAAATAATGAATTTTAAAAAATTGAGTACCCATTAATAATGAATAAAACAAAAAAGTCTTTGGCATAAAATAACCTAATGGATTGAAATGCCGTTAAGAAGAATCAACTAACCAACAAGAAATGTCCCTTTACTACATTAAAATGGCTTAGAGTATGGGATACAATAGAAAATGTAAAAGATTGATACTTATTTCCTTAAATACTGTTATTAATAAATTAGAAAAACTGCAATCTTGGCGTTAAAGGAAAAGATTTGTATCCTTTGAGCGAGTCACTACTTTGCCTATAAAGGGTCGCATGTGGTTGGCAGGCCGCATGTCGTCCATGGGCTACAGTTTGATATCCCTGTTCCTAATTAAGTACCCTGCAATTAATCTTACCACGTTGGACAGCTTTACAATTTTCACGAAATTATTCTCGAGCTGATTATTCGTTTTTCCGAATCTTTAAAAAAAATCTTACAATGGAATATTATTATTCCTTTTGAGTTTTCACATCAGTGTTAGCTGATGGTCTTTCACTGGAGTCTGAGTGACAGCAAGTCTCCTCAGGTCTCCAGGACTCTTCTGAGTATTCTGGCAGATTGCAGCAGTGCAGTGTTCTGAATGGTTTCAATCCTTCCTCTGATATCCAAACTTTCCAAACCCTTTTCTAATGCTTTTGGGACTGTTCCAAGTGCACCAACTACAATTGGTATAACTTTCACTTTCATATTCCATAACTTTTTCAGTTCTCTGGCAAGGTCCAGATATTTGTCAATTTTTTCATTTTCCTTTAGCTTCACCCTGTGATCCGCTGGCACTGCAAAATCCACCAGTTGACAAGTTCTTTCTTTTTGTTAATCAACACTAGGTCTGGTCTTCTTGCTGGGATAAGGTGATCCGTTTTAATTTCAAAGTCCCAGAGAATTTTGTGCGTTTCGTTCTCAAGAACAGATTCTGGTTTATGCATATCCATTTTGTTGTGTGGTCAAAATTTAATTTCTTGCATAATTCCCAGTGGATCACCTTCCAACCCAGTCGTGTCTAGTTTTGTATTCTCGTTGTGCTAGTTTGCTACATTCGCAGAGTATATGGTTAACAGTCTCATCTCTATTACCGCAAAGTCTACATTTACTATTTTGTTGGGTCTTATCAATTTTCGCTTTGATGTAGTTTGTCCTTATGGCATTATTTTGTGCAGCAATTATAAGTGATTCTGTTTCTCTTTTGAGGTTCCCTTTCTTAACCATGTCCAAGTCTTTTGATGTGCAACCTCATCATTTGTCGTTTGAAGCGTCCATATAATTGTTTTTCTTCCCATTTTTGTTTTCTAGTCTTTGTCGTTCTTCTGTTTGTCCATCTGCCGTTTCTACTATTGTTGGTCGCCATAAGTAATTTGTCTTTGCTCTTCCTTGTGTAATCTTCAAGTTGTTGGATTGTGGTTTCTACGCATTCCTCTATGTTGGCAAGACCTCTTCCCCCTTCCTTTCTTGACACATTATTATTATTATTATTATTATTATTATTATTATTATTATTATTATTATTATTATTATTTAACTATTCTAAAAAATTACCAATGAAAGTTAAGAATAAGAAGCCTTTTTATCGGCTTGTTAGAATAAGTGCACACCTGCAATTTTCATGTGTTTCGAGTCGATCGTGGCAAAAATGGTTCTCCAATGAGAACGATTACGGTCAAGTCACGATATATACACTGGTGTCCGCTATATCACAGAAGGAATGTAAGCAGCGATGAGCTTGTTTAATACTTGAAAAAGTGACCACCTAAGCAACAGCGGGTACTACGAGAAACCTGAATCCTTTGTTTATCAAAATAACTTGATTGAGTATTGAATGATCAAAAAAGTTTTGGTATGCCGTAAAAATAAGCCAACAGATCCAATAAGAACGGCTTTGAAAATCTGGATGTATTCACCTGATGACATAGCTGAATGCAATTCAATAAAGAACAGACGAAGAGAGAAATGAACCGTATCAAAATTTAGCTAAATGTTCAACAGAATCTCTTATAAAGCTATTAACACATAACACATTACAGGAAAAAAGTATGTTCAATTTCCCCAAACAGGAAACAAGAGACCTATTGTATATTAATGTGACAAACGAACAAGGCTCGAGGGAGATCATTTCCATTTAGTAGATTTTTGTATGATTGTTTTCATCGACTCTATATTTAACAACTAAATAATTACTATATACACCTATTTTAAACTGGGACCACTTAAAAATGTCTAACACATCTTCATGTTAATCCCTTGCGAATTCCTATTGATATCTTTCAGACTATGTTTCTAGGATAAAAGGAATTTTAAGAAAGGTTGGTAAGATAATTGATGCTGAAGAAAGAAGAAATGTAACTGGAGGAAGAGAATTGATGCTGAAGAAAGAAGCAAAGTAACTGGAGGAAGAGAATTGATGCTGAAGAAAGAAGAAATGTATCTGGAGGAAGAGCATTGAAAGGAAGAAAAGAAACAAAGAAAGAAAAAGGAATTTAAAAAAAGAAAGAACAAAGAAATGTGTAAAAGACACAAACAAATAAAAAATAAT
>CM042146.1:87079562-87082062 GCA_023376005.1 Doryteuthis pealeii | reverse complement strand
TAATTGAATTTCGTCAGCGACATTTTAGTGCTTATTCATAGCGTTAGATGCGACGTTTTGGTCGTGAAAGGCAAACAGAGATTATGAAGAGACAGTGAAAAATTGCATTGATAGTTATTTTCTTGATTGTTTTGTTTGGTAGCAAGGGTTCTCAAATGCATTAAAATCTTTGAAAATTAATGGTATGATGGGATAGCTTTAAATAAAGATGTATGCGCCCCACCCTCATTTGTTTTTTTTTTTTTTTTTTTTTTCTGAGGTACAATGTATTTGGGTTAAAAGTTGAACGAATTCATAGAATATTTTCATATTTCAATATTTTTAAAAATTTCTTGCAGCTCCTTAGAACATACTAACTGCATCCTCTGCAGAGGTGGAATGTCCCCTTACCAAAAAGGGGGTTGATGGGTATGAAAGTAAACTATATTAAGGAGTAAGGTTCAAGTTCTAAAGCTTTGAAGTGTAAAGAGTTTTCTCTTCATTGCTATTACTCCCAGATACATTCTGGCCTAGAATGGTAGTATCTGTTAAGGCAGTGGTTCTCAAACTTTATACAGTATGGGCGCACTTACAGTACTACAGATACTTGATAGCGCACTGTATACAAAATAGACTAATATGTTATTAAGTTAACTGTTAAATATATAAAAAAAATAACAACAAAAAAGCAAACTTAAAATACCTCTATGAAGTTTATTCATTCCTGTGTTAATGAGGAACATGAGCTTGATGAGACTTTGCGATTTCTTCAATGTTTGCTCTTATATGTGAGAGACAAACTCTCATTTCCTCATCAATGCATTGAAGAGTTCCTCTCTTTTACACTTAATTGTTGCGAGGGTTGAAAATCCCAGTTCATAAATATGAGGTGGAAAATTGCAATAAAATATTTTTTCTCCATAAAATTGTTTAAAACCTGTGTTTTTATTTAGTTGCAAAAAAATAACTTATAACTATCATAATTATGTCGCAACGAAACAAGCAGAGTGTTCGTAAAGAAATGGTATAATATAGTAACTTAGTATACATTTGATTTTCATATCTGGATAGATTTTTCAGGAATACTACGGAGTGCATCTGAAAACGCTCTGGGGCGCACCTGTGCGCCTGGGCGCATTGTTTGAGAACCACTGTGTTATGGTGTTGGTATAAAGTCAAAGTTTTAAAATTATTATTATTAAGTAGTAGTTGAACCTATATAATTGTACAAACAAACGTTTGTTATTAAATATATGTGTGAGTGTGCGCGTATGCATGCCTGTGTGTGTGTGTTTGTGTGTGTAATTACGTCTGAGTGATTATGTGTGCAACTTAAGTGTGAATGCATGAATATATATGTGTATCTGTAAGAGTGTGTGTAGATGTGTATTTCCATCGAGATGTATAGTATTTACACACATTTCCATATGCAAGTACCATATATAGAGAAAATATACATGGCTTCAGGATAAACATATTTAACAAACAAACGAAAAGACAATTCTATGAACGATATTGGCAATATTGCAATAATCACCTATTTCAGTACTGTTCACTAGACTTCCCAATAACAGCTAATACTCGAAATCTATATATTTATGACGATAGGCGGCTGGTCGGAGTCGGCTTGGTAGAGGAGGGATTAAAAAACGTTAGTTTCACAGATCCATTAGTACTGAATAACGAATTGGATACTCGCAGGACCCCCCCCCCAAAAAAAAAAAAAAAAAAAAAACTCGACGTTTAAAATACCTTGTGTTAATCCGGCCTGATGGTAGTAAAAGTCTCAGTCGGTAGAGCGTTCGGCTAGAAACCACAAGGTTCCTAGTTCGATACCCGCCCTCGCCAACTCAGCGTATGAGTTTCACAGGGATCTGTGCTGTAAAGTAAGGAGCTGATGTTAGGTGTGGCGCTCCACCTCAGACGCTAAAATAATCCCTTGGTCTAGCGCTATTGCAAAGGGGATAGACTCCATCACAGCATGGCCGATACCGACATTAGGCCGCCCCGACGACTTATATATATATATATATATATATATATATATATATATATATATATATATATATATATATATGACGTTAATTGTTATATTTCGTTGTTTCCTCCCGGCATACATGCATACATGCAAACTGCCCTTTATATATATATATATATATATATATATATATATATATATATTAGAAACGGCTATCCAGCGTCGACTGAGTAGAGGGATGGGGAATCTGGTGTATTGATTTGATTACTTTTGAGAAATTACAAATACATGACATTTTATAAGTAGAGTTTCAATTTCAATGTATATTTTAATTTTTAAATATCATCGAATATAAATTAAATCTTCATAATTTCTGCACAAAAAGAAAGAACCGTTGATATTTAATATCCATATGTATTTACTTTATCAGTAATTGTTTTCTTTTCGTGGTTTCATCCATACATACACACCAACTGCCCTTTATATATGTATTGATAATATGAAATTTGTCAATGCTTATGAATGCCCATCCTCTACTTAGAC
>CM042146.1:87047062-87074562 GCA_023376005.1 Doryteuthis pealeii | reverse complement strand
GCCACGCTAGAAGGCGCACGGTGGCATATCAATGCAATATGGCATGATAGAAAAGGGCTAGGTGTGATGGCAGGACCGATCATAGAGCGAACACAAGTAAGAAACAAGTGGATAAGGAATCGATTATGCTATATCGTCCAAGCATCTGGTGGTTGTGCCCCAGAGAATGCTGAAAAAGGCGAGTGCCAGTTTATAAGGCTCCCGGAAATAAAAGACAGACGTTTATATCAGTGCGATAGACTCGGGAATAGGATAGGTTAGGAAAAATAGGAGAAGGGATAAACACGAGGGATAAATAATAGAGGGTTTATGTTACGTATAGGAAGATAGATAAGCCAGTGCCGGAAGAATTGTACTGAAATTGAGAAGAGGCTCGAGAAAACGGCCACACCGAACACAGAACCAAATCCAGTAGAGAAAGTTAGTCAGATACAAAAACGCCTGTAATTAAAAGATGCACCCCTCAGAAAATGATGATACCGAGGAGAGTCCTGGTAACTCTGATAGCGATGATGGTTACGTGCCCCTCAGAACGCGAAAGATAGCTATGTACAAAGAATATTAGAAAGGATAGGAATACGCGTCAGGAGGAGGCAATGTTAGAATCTGTGAGTTCGCGTGATAAGGTTAGTAGACAGGCCGAAAAAAAGTTAAGAGAAATAGGAAAGTAGCAACAGTTAAACCGAAGAAAATTTTCGAATTGACAATGAAGAGAAGGATAGATGTCGGGAAATGAAAAGAAAGGAATTAAAAGACGCCATCAGTGATATTTTTGCCCAGCTTGTTTAAATTTTTTTTCTTTCCTTTTGAAAAGAACAGTATTCGATTCAAAAGAATTGTCGACACTGCTTTGTCGCTAGTGAGAATTTTCACTAGGTACTGTCATATTTTTTTTAATTGTTATTGCCGTTATTGTTATTATTGGTAATAATAATTGGTGCCAAAAGGACGAGATTTGTAAAGATTTTTTCTATGTTAAAGAGAAATGACCATCAAGTTGGAAAGTAGAAAAATAGTTGAAAGATAAAGTAATGAAGAATAAAGAAGTTGATTATATATGAATATAAAAAGAGCGAGAAAGAAATGGTTCGGGAAGTTGTACAAAAAAAAAAAAAAAAAAAAAATTGTTTGCTCATTGTTAATTTGCTGTATGAGATTTTAACTCTGCATTTGCTTTGTGTTGTATTGTTTTGTTTTTATTTTATTTCATATTTTGTAAACATGTAGAGAGAGAGAGAGAGTTTAAAAATAAAGCAAAAGAAAAAAGAAAATGAATGATATTGGGGCGTTAGAAAAATGTCCACGTGAACATTTTTGAAAATGAGATAGGAGGAGTGTTATATATTGTACAACGGAAATATGAATTTCTGGTTTTATTAAACAAAGAAGTTTTTTAAAACTGCCCGTTATCAGATCAAGAGATAAAAATACGTGGTGTAGCTAGGAAGATAAAAGAACCGAGAGGGCTTCAGACAGGTCAGTCGTCAGAGTCCCGGGAGGAGAGAGTGAGGGATCGGAGTCAGTAGTCGGCCGAGCGGGACCTCGTATAGTTGGTGTCGGAAAAGCTAGCGTTAATATTTACCAACTGAAAAAGCTTGTCGCCCAGAAATTTAATTGAAGGACCGAAAGTGTAAAGACTGAATATATTGATTAAACTGACCCTCTCTCTCGAAGTTAAGAAGCTTGAATTTATTTCAATAAACTTCTGGAGGATAACTTTGGTGTTATTGTCATCCCTTACAACGAAGATAAAATTATTGCAATTTAGTACAGTGACGACGCGCTATGCAACATGTCTTTCTGTCTCTCCCTCTCTCTCTCTCTCTCTAAATCTATCTATCTATCTATCTATCTCTCTCTATATATATATATTATATATAAATATATGTTTATACATATATATACATATATATATATATATATATATATATATATATATATATATATACATATATATATATATATATAATATATATATACATATATATATATATATAGAGAGAGAGACAGAGACAGAGACAGAGACAGAAACAGAGATAGAGAGAGAGAGACAGAGAGAGAGACACATAGATATATATATATTTAGAGAGAGAGAGAGAGAGAGAGAGAGAGAGAGAGAGACAGAGAGACAGAGAGACAGAGAGAGACAGAGAGAGAGAGAGAGAGAGAGAGAGACAGACAGACAGACAGACTGACGGACACTTTTTCCACTTTTTTTCATCTATTCTCTTCCCCATTTTGAAAAATTTATTCAATTCTTCACTCCTCACACATATATATATATATATATATATATATATATATATATATATATATATATACATATATGAGGGATGATGGATTGAATAAATTCTCCAAAATGGGATTGGAAATAGAGGAAAACGTGGATATAACAACACAACACCTAAATACAATTGATATTTTACCTCATTGTTTCGCTGAACCTTTTTCAAAATTTTATTAAATTGAAGCCAAACAATGCGACGAAATAGCAATGGAATTTAGTTTCTATGTTGTTATATCCATTTTTATCCTCTATTTTCAACCATACACCACATACACACACACACACTCACACACACACACACATACACACAGAGATACACACATATACACACACACATACACAGATACACACACACACACACACACATATATATATATATATATATATATAGATAGATAGATAGATATAGATATATAGATATACTTGTGTGTGTGTGTGTGTGTATTCGTGTGTGAGTGTGTGTGTGTGTTTGCGTTTAATGCAAAAATCCTAAACAGGTTTTTAGAACTATTTAAAAAGTGGTATTTACAGAAAGAGGCTTGCATCTCTCCATACTTCATTGACACCATTAAGTAGTTAAAACGTTTCTATCAAAAGTGCTTGAGACGTATACGGATCATCATAGGGAAATCCAACACATCTGATACTGATGGTCTGGAAATTGCTGGATGTGACAGTCGTGCGGCTAGACTAATTAAAACATCTAGCGCGTCGGGCTGAGCACTATTATTGGACTTGAGAATCAAGGACTTCTGAAACAGATGTTCTACGGTGTGCTGGCTTTTTGTTATTTACTCAAACGGAAAAAAAAAGTTTTCGTGAGACGAGAAAACAGAAACATAACTCTTTAAAACTTAACACCGATGATTCGGTAAACATTCCAGTTACAAGAAGTTTATGAAAAACTTCAATCTTGCAAATGGATATAGCAATTTGAGGATGAGTGTATGATTCATGAGATGGAAAAACTCTTGAATGAAAAAAATAGAGGGGAAAAAATAAATATTCGATTTGTTGAAAGGGGGGGGCAACAATGTCGTCGCGGTCAAAAAATCTTTAGCAACTCAAAAATCTTCAGCGGCTGAAAAATCCGCCGTCGTAAAATCTTCAGCAACTTAAAATCGCAACTCGACTCCGGTCGTCACCCCACTTCTACTTATACCAGTTTCTCCTCAACATCCGGGTGTCTGCGCCCCATACACGAGATTGTCGAGCCAATCCCGTCCGCCGGAATCCTCATAGCTATCACCCGAGCACCTGGCGCTTACATCCGGGACTGTAGCATCTCGACTTCGGTGCCAATGTGTCGCCCGTTCACATTCCGAAGGAAGCGGGTTCGATTCTACAGTCCGACATGTCAGGCAAAGCCTAGCCCGCTTCCTTCGAGAATACGGCAGACCTTGACGTTCGCCACCCACCTCGTGTTCTTTGTCACAAAAACCTAAGGCTAAGAGTGTGGAGGATGTATTTCCCTCAGATTGCGGGTCGGCAAAAATTTGTTATGTTATGTCAGATCTTAATTTGGATATCGGCATATGTGCATCATGTAAAACTCTTTCAGCTAACCAGAATAATGCAATACTAATTCCAGCACTATAATTGCATTTAGATTCTTTTTCGTCTTACATATATATCATTTTGGGGGAATGAGCAGTGCATGACATGCAACACCCACTTTGGTCCCAACTTAGGCTAGGTGGGCGGTCGTAAAGGCCCCTCCGATCAATCGGCTGGTCATGTCAAACCCTAAAACCTATATAATAGTGCCGCCCATATAGCCCTTATGGCAATCCCCAACCTTTTTATCATATGGGTGCTAGAAGGGAGTGGCCGAAGGTCATCATATCCTGGGAATGACTTTAAACTCTATCTGATGGTGAGGTTCCGGTTCTGAAGGTCTGGAGAATGTGGCGCACACCTTCATCACCATTGCTTCCTGGTCCATTCTGTTAGGGTCCCATCTATGGGTTAAATAGAAAAAAATGACTTTATAAAAAATTTGAGTACCCATTAAGAATGAATTTATTTTAAAACTTAGTCGGCATTAAATGACCCACTGGGGTTGATATGCCACAAAATCAAACAAACCAAAAATATATCATTTAAAGGTTCAGATGAAAGAAACAAATCAGACTTAAATTGTTAGAGTTGTTTGAATGCGGTTAAAAAAATAAAACGTGCAAATATCCACTATGTGTTTGTATACATCAATCTCTGTCTCTGTCTCCCTTTCTCTCTCACATTCTATGTCTCTCTCTGTGTATTTGTCCTTCGCTCTATCTTTTTGAGTATGTATGTCTGTCTCTGTCTCTGTCTCTCTCTCTTTCTCCCTCTCCTCCCTCTCTCTCTCTCTCTCTCTCTATATAATATATATATATATATATATATATATATATATATGTGCCTGATTGAAATCGCATAGGCGAGTAATCGTCAATTAACATGCGCGGTTGACATAATGTGTTCGCTACACTATATGGATTAAAAATCTGATTGATTGTAAAGTCATATCTCGCAAACAATCGAGAAGAATTTGAAGCGTCCTGTCTTAAATAGAATTAAATGTACCTAAGCAGGGGCTTGTGAGACTATCACGTGACATAAATATCTACTGCAGTCAATTTCCTCATACACATGACTAGAAGTGTAGGTAATCCGTAGAGGATCTTTCTCGGAACCTGAATGGGAAAAGGCTTTATAATATAAATTACATGGTTTGTAATATCAAGATATTTAATAGTCACGTGAATCAGAATGTGTGCATCTTTATTCAGTTGAATTTAATAAAAGTCAGACATATCGAATTCTTGCTTAACTGAGGATAAAGAACGTGAAACTCAGGGTCGAGGGGTTTTATCCTGATTGTATTATTATTATATACTGTTTCATCTTATTGTTGTATCTTATTTATACTGTTTTATACAATATCTAGTTGTGCTTTTTTATTGCATCCTAATAAATAAAAAGTGGTTAAACAGTGGAATGAATTGCGAAGCATACTCCTCTTTTGAAGGAGTATCCTCCGATCACAGAATAATCGCAGCAGAATTACGCCTAAGCCTACGTAGAAACAAAAGGCAAACCATTAAATCTGTATGATACGATTGGTCCTCACTTGCCAACAGTGATATATGCAATCGCTACTCTGTAGCAGTAAGAAATAAATTCGATGCCCACTATGAGATATCTGAAAGGCTCACTCCAAGCGAGGAATATGAAAACTTTGTCAGTGCCCACCTAGAAGCAGCAGCTGAATGCATACTGACCAAACTAAGAGCCAAACACTATGTTCCTTGTGAGACAGAAACAGAGAAAAGAGAAACGATATTAAAAAAGCAGCTCAACGCAATAAACCAAACCCAACTAACACCAATACACACAACCTTAAGAAAGCCCTGATATAACTAACGAAAACATACAAAAAAGAACAAATAGAATACATCCAAAAACAAATAGATAATATAAGACAATCAGTGAAAGACATGCAGTCCCGATTAGCATGGCGAACAGTAAATGAAATTAATGGTAGGAAAAGTACCTCTAGATCAAAGTTAAAGTCAACCGGCCAAAAATATAGACTTTAGAAATGGAAATACCATTTCCAGAAACTACTGGGAACCCCCTAAAATCATAGAAAATAGTACCCGAAAAATCGTAGATAGGCAACTAGATATCAATCTTTCACAACAGAAGAACTCAACGAAGTCCTAAGGAAATTAAAAGATAGAAAAGCTGCTGGTCTTGACGAAATAACCCCCGAGGTATGGAAGATAAGTAAATTCGATGACATACTGCTTAGGCTATAAAATTCAGTATACAGACAAAATAGAATAGATAAGTGGACGAAGGGATGGATCCTCCTATTCCCCAAAAAGGGAGACCTCGGAAACGCTAAAAAACTACAGAGGCATAAATCTTAGTGCTATTGCTACTAAATATATATAATGCTCTTCTTCTTATTCACATCCGACCCGAACTAGAGAAATCCTTAGGAAAACCCAAAACGGACTCCGCAGAAATCGTTCCACCACCTCTCAGATCCTGACTATTCGTCGGATCATAGACGGGGTTCAGGCAAAGAATCTAGAGGCAACGCTACTATTCGTAAATTTCTCCACGGTATTTGATTACATACACAGAGGGAAAATAGAACAAATACTACTAACATACAGTCTTCCCAAAGAAACGGTTACTGCTATAATGATGATCTTCAAAGACACTAAAGCAATAGCACGCTCACCTGATGGCGACACAGATTACTTTGATATAGCCGCTGGAGACCTAGAAGGAGATACATTAGCACGATACATATGTATAATATGCTTAGACTACGTACTCCGAACATCATTAGATACCATAAAAGAAAAAGGCCTCACCCTAAAAAAAGGCAAGAAGCGGGCGATATCCCGCACAGACTATCAAAAATGCTGACTACGCTGATGACCTAGCACTTTTTGCAAATACATCGGAACAGGCCAAGTCATTACTACATAAAAGGAAAGGAAACATTACCGCACTCGACGGCAGCCTCTAAAGCCAGTAGAACAATTCACATACTTAGGTAATAATATCTCATCCACAGAAAGCGATGTTAATGTATGGATAGGGAAGGCATGGTCGGCTATAAAAAGATTATCGATCATATGGAAGTCCGATCTCACTGACAAATTAAAACGTCAGTTCTTCCAAGCTGTGATCGTGTCAGTGCTACTGTATGGGCTGCAATACGTGGACTCTGACGAGGCGCCAGGTGAACAAGCTAGATGGGAGCTGCACAAGAATGCTACATGCAGTCTTTAACAAGTCATGGAAACAACACCTGCCAAGGAAGCAGCTGTACGGCCACCTGCCCCTATCTCACAATGTATCCGAGTAAGACGGACAAGACATGCTGGACACTTAGAGAAACAAGGAAGAACTCGTAAGCGATGTTCTCCAGTGGAAGCCAACACATGGACATGCTAGTGTAGGCCACCCAGCAAGGACCTATATTGGCCAGCTTTGCGAATACTGGTACTGCACAGAGGACCTTCCAGGGACAATGGATGATAGAGAAGTTTGTCGAGAGATTGTCATGGATATCCGTTCTAATTGCGCGACATGATGATGATGATGATACAATATTGTGATGTAGTTCTGATGTGTCATGTCTGTCAAATATAAACACCCAAATATGTATATGTGTTGGTAAGTGTATGTGTGTATTAAAGAAATGTGAAAATGTCCGTTGGTACAAATGCGTCTTCATTTAGACAGACAGAAAACAAAGACAAAGCTAAACAAAAAGAAACGTAAGAGTAAAGGACACTTTTAGATAGATACATTAGATTGAAAGATACAGTTTTGGTTTAATGGTTACATATCGCCGACGAGAAAATATATGTGAATGGAATTGTATTGCTAAACCCTTCTCAAGTTACTACGTATTTATAGAAGGGGGGAAATAGAGGGGGGGAATAGATATTTTGAGTCAAAAAGTTCCTGCTGAGGGGGGGGACTAAAAAGAAGCGAGTTCACCGTCTTCTCCCAGGTCAAACTTTCTTTTGGTCAACACAGTCTTCGTCTTCGACCAGCAGCTGAAAATCCGTAGTCGTCGTCGTCGTTAAAATAATCTTTTCTGACTGCCGTCTCACGTAAGCCGAATGCTTCTCTGTCCACGCTCTACACGCTTTGGTTATTTATGGGCATATTACCCAAACATCTGGGCACATTAGTCGAACCTCACGTCCGTCCAGTGTCTAAATCGCATCTGTTTTTTGCATGCGGGAGGACGCGGGTTCGATCCTGGCAGGCAAGACAATGTCTTGCTCTTTTTCTTTTCTCGTTCTCCGTCACAGTATTTTTCCAAGCACGTCTAACAAGCTATGTGCAGAATTAAGCGACCTACTGTACTGATTTTGAATGATAAGATTATGAAAAACATATTTTCTATTCAAATGTGTATTCGTTTTGCATTTATCACTAAGTTAAGATGTTTTAAGTGTCATGGGAATTTTAAATAAAATGTAAATTTAAACACCTTTAAGGGTGTTATCAATGCTATTGTTGACTTCCGAAATTTAGCCTTGAGTATTCAGCTCAACGATTGACATTTTCATGAGTACACAAACTACATTAAAGGGGAAGCTGTAAGGGATCTGAACTCATCAAATATAAATAATGCTCGCTGTGTAATAAAGTTTATGTATTCCCGTTTCATTGCGGCATATCTTCATATGCAGCTGGTAAAATCTTCACGCTTTCTGTCTCATAACTTATTTACTACCTTGGCATCATGGTTTAGGGCGCTGATAAATCACCTCCGTAAGTTGTGATTTTCATTTCGACGTCGGGTAGTACAAAAATATATAGCAATCCAGTAAATTTACATGCATTATAAAAAATATTGATTTGGCTGAATAGAGCACCTGCCCACTGTCCTCAATGTAGTCCCGGGAGGGGGGGTCTTTTATGCATTTACCCAGCCTCTCCAAACAAGCAGGATGTGACATTTGCTCAATCTTTTAAACGAAGCTTAATTTTCCCATGCTTTATTTCTGGCAGAACCAACCATGAATGAATGTACTATACACGTAGTATCAATTCAAATGATATATGCATTTACCCAACTCCTCAGCAAAAGCAGGATGTGGTATACGTTGAATGTTAAGCGGAGTTTAACAGGTTTGAATAGGGAGTTTTCTTTTTCCTAGAACGGTTGTCATACCAAAGTTAAAGAGCCCAGTCTGGCCTACTAATTAATCATAGCTGGTGGGAAAATATTTGCATTGAAATCTTTTCCAAGAGAAATAACGTGATGTGAAATGCAATCAGCCTCATCCGAGACTTCAACTTCATTCGCCATGTCCATTACCTACGACGATAACCATTGCACAGATTACCTCTTTTCTAGCTGTGTTGGCATGTGCGCAAAAAATACAAATTTATATTAAGAACTAGAAAACTGAAAGAGACAAAATTTGTAAAATGTTGAAATTCAAACTTGTATTTGATATTTAATTTTCTCACAATTAAATTTATTTATAGTTTCTCAAAAGCTTAAGCTAAAGAATATATTCTGCCCTACTATTTACATGGATAGAGAAGAAACTGATTCATACCCTTCCCAAGAGCATTAGCACACAGTTAAAAGAAAACAGCTCATCCAGGATTTGAATGCCGTTTGCCAGTTGTATTTCCTACTACAATAACCGTTACCTAAGTGCGTAACTAAATAAAATTCAATTTGCAAGTAAAGTTGGTCTTATTAAATGTATTTATTTACAGAGTCAATACGAATATGAAAAACAGGAAATAACATTTTTTTTTAAATTTTTATTTAAAAGTTTCTAATATTTGAACTTTTCAGAAGCAACAATCTCATTGGTTCAAAGTCTGGCTGCTTTAGAGCTGAAACCCCTACGAACTTGAGTCGTCTTTATAAAAAATAACTTCTAAAGCCAGTCTGTCTAAATATCAAAGGTTAATAACTCCACAATATTTTGCACCGGTACATACCATATCAATATTTGAATAATTTACTAAAGATTTTAAATATTATTCTTTCTTCTTTACAAAGCAAATGAATGCTGACAATGTCAGCCCTAATTGAGTCGCCTTTCCTCCATTTCAAAACCAACTGAACTACTCTCATTTTGAACTTTCGTAGTTCACTAATTTCCTGGTTATTCAAGTCAAAATAAGTGTATTTTCAATAGTCCAATCTACAAGTAATAATAATGAACCAGTCGCTCAGTATTTTTTTCTATTAGCACAAAAGCATAAAATTAATCTAACTAGAAAATACACAAATTTCAAAACAAATTTGACTCATGAAATATAAGAGCAAGCTGCGCTTAAACAACTTATCATAATCCCACAAAGGAGATAGATATTAAGCAATAACCATGGATTATTGTCCCTAATCTCTTTATAATGTACAATTAATTATTATATACATTTTTATTATTAATGTATGTATGTAAATATCATGGCCACATTTGGAGCTTAAATGATACTGAGGCTTTCATTCTGTAGACGTTTGTTGTCTAACGGTTATCGTTGTAGAAAACAACACGGCGAACCGATTTGAGTTCCTGGATGGGGCTGTTAGAATCCTCACATAACGCTAATTGGGTACTGTATGAATCCAACTATTCCTCTTTCAGTTATGAATATATATTAGAGCGGACTGGGTTCTTTAACTTTTGTATGGTAACCAGTCCAGGAGAAGGAAAACTTTGAATTCGAACTTCTAATTCGATAGAGCGTCCGCCTGGAAACTACAAGTTTCTTGGTTCGATACCGGACCGTGCCAACTATGAGTAGGCCAGAGATCTGTAAAGTAAAGTGAGATGATGGGAGGTGTGGCACTCCAATCCAGACACTAAAAACAATATCCTTGGTCTAGTGCTAGTGAAAAAGGGGCTAGACTCTTGCTGGTATTAATTGGTTCGGAAAATACATACATATATATTGTTAAGAAAACAAAACATGTCAAACACTTCATTCTTACGTACCCCTCTAGTTTATAGTGCATATGGTAAAAGGTTTGTATAGTATCTATTTACCTCTGTTTTTAATTATCGACATTTGAAGAGTGAATTTAAAGTCAGGAGTTTGAATGCGTAATAAAACTGACACCGAATCCCTCTTTTACCATTATTTACAAATAAATTCGCTCTACTTCCTTGAGCCTCGATTTTTTGACAGAAAAAAAACTAAGCAAAGTATTTATTTAAGCAAAGCATACGCTAAAAAGGCAAGAAGATGGCGATATCTGGTAGATACTATTACAGATGCGGACAACGTAGATGATATAGCGATTCTCGCAAATACTCTTGCCCAACCCAAATCATTGACGCATAGTCTAGAGAAGGTGACCAGAGGCATTGATCTTTATGGGAATTAATATAAAACAAGTTTCATGTAGTATAACTGTAAAAAATTTTCCAACTGGAGTCTGTTTAAATGACACCAGTAATCACTTTCGTTTATGCAAACTTCTCTACTAACTGAGTTTGTTCCTCTCCCTTCTGCCTTGTTCACCCAAAACAAAATAGTAGTCGTCAAATTTCACTTCTCTCGCAGACACTTGCTTTGTTGCTCACTGACAGTATCAGCCACTGTCCGTTTTTATCATCGCTCGACTACCCTGTATGCAAATTCTGTCTCGTCCCATCCGGGTGTCTGGTGGATGGCACATGCGATTATTTGCCGTTTATGTTGGGGGGTTTGGCCATGCCCAATACACTCCCCCTTGTTATCATCATCACACACATAAAAACTGCGTGGCGGCCTCCTTCTTCTATGGCTTCTTCGGAGATGCGGCACGGCAGGTTCAGTCGTTTCTTGTGGTGATCCTTACGAGACTTGTTGATTATCGTTGCCGTCACTGTCGCTCGAACAATTAAGGCCATTATCATCAGAGCTATCGTCTATCAATGGCACACACAATTCGTCATCGCTTGATGCCGTGCTGTCACTGTGTTCGGAATTATTCACCATCCAAGGGTACAGGCGGAGGTCTCTTGCGTGGCGAGGCACCCGATCCATACACATCACTTGTGGACTCACCACTTCCGTCACAGTTCCCGTCTTCCATTCACTAGTGCACCTGTTTGGCCGGGTCCCCACCAGCATAGCGTCTCCTTTTTTATAAATTCTGTGCTTGGGTTCTGTGGGCAGAGGAAGAGTTTCATCAATGCCCTTAAACCGGACTTCATAGTGGTACAGCGCATTTGCTGGAGCCGTCGCACTATGGGACACTGTCTTTCACACACACACACACACACACACACACACACACACACACACACACACACACACACACATACATATATATATATTGTGTTAAGCTACATGTTGTTATATTATTCATTTATTTATGATTTGCCGTTATATTACTCGTCATATTAATCATCTTATATCATATGTATTATATTATGTTTATTTGATAAATATTACAGAGCTGGCATTAAATAACCCTTAGGGTTGTTATGTCATTAAACCAAACCATTATTTCCGTTATCCATTTCCACCTACTTCTACGACTTCCGAGACTGAACGGGGAGAATAAATAAACATATGTCGTAACGCATAATGGCGAGTTTTATTTATTGTGTCACCTAATCCGACAATTAGCCGTAATTGACATAGTCGTCGTCGGTGACTACATTACGTTAACTTTGAACTACATTAATCTCAAATATCGTGCCGCATTAAATTTGTAGAGTATATTTTAGAAATAATGACAGAAAAATAAATAAAGAAATACACCTTGGGAAGCGGCACACCGTATCTAACTATTTACATTGGAAACACTGTTCGTGTATTTGCTAATTGCAATAAAAAATTGCCTAAGGAGTTGCCTATAGGAAGTATTTTTGGCGAGCCCTTTCATGTCCCAGAAGTCAGTCAGGTTGACCTTCTTTACTCCCCGTTGTACACAGCCATTTTTTTACTGGAATGTCACTGAGTTACTACTCTATGGACTATTTTTTAAAACCAGTATCGTAGAGGCAATCTCATATTTAGCCTATTTGTGAACATTTTTTTACTAAAATATGCTTAGTACACATCAGACATTCTTCTATTAATCTGATGACAGACCTCTGCTCAAGCTTGGAGTTCTCTGTTTTGCCACCGTTTTGTTTAGTCTCAAAACAAATATTGTTGCCAGAGTAAAATAATTTTGGCTATAAACCAATTTCGAACTGTGCAGGGTTTGCAATTATGGAAAAATATAGAGCATTTTAGATTTATTGTGTTAAAAATAGTTACTATTTGTTGTTTTTCGTTGTGCTGCTAAAATATATAAAGCAATACTAAATTCTTGCCTCAATTATACTCGGGATAACTGGGCATCTTATGTGATGAAATATTTAGCAATCTAGAGTAGTGTTCCATTAGTAGTGGTTTCATTCTGAATGGGTGGTGTAACGTAATGGATGGCTAAGAGTTAATTTAAATTGACTAAAAATCGGGAATCTAATTTCTGGAGGAAGAGAAAGAGAACAAAAAGAAAGAAAATAATGTTTTTAAGAGACAAAGAGTACCGATAGCCTTTAGAATAATTCCCCTGTATTAGACTAATCAGAACCACTTGCTTCTACGTCAGCTAGGCATGAGGGAATGTATTAATTGGACAAAAATAAATTGCTAAGACCAAAAGGATAAACTTTTCTGAGCAAATATAGAACTTTCCAGAGGTTTGGATATAGACTAGAATCAGAAACGCATATGTTCCCCCACCTCCGACACCGGAATCGGTTGTAAAAGGGTGTCTCGGTGTTTAAAGTCGAAGTGGAACGATTCACGAGGAGAGAAGTCAAGTCTTGATCGGGTCCCACATGGTACCAGAAATGTTAGAATGAAGTGGCTCATTAATATTTAAGATCAAGCAGTGTTTATCTCTCTGACCGTCAACCCACGCTGACGTGAAAAATTAATAAAACTGACGCCCGGAATTGACAAAAGTAGTACTGTGTTCGCGTGTTGTTTTTATAAGTGTGTCTACGTACCTCTTCCTTATACCTGAGTGACCACATGACATAAGTGGTCCTTATGGATTTCAATGTCTATGCCATAGGTGGCTCATTAACCTGACCTTGTGACACATATATGCTATATTTAGTAAATTACTATGTACAGGATTGTTGGACAGCGATCACAGACAGAAACATAAAGGGAAATATATCATACTTTACCCCCCTTGAAAAATTATCACCGCGATGGGCGCTGTGGGACATACGGCACAAGTATGCATTATTTAGATTTGTCAGGATGTTCTCCTCATCTTTGTTGTTATATACACAGCGTTTTGGCTTAAGAGTCCTCTGGTCTTCAAGAGTTACTTGACGCAGTAGGTAAACTACTTTCGAACTCCAGAGCCTTCATGACGGAATCGGAAGTCTTCGTGGAACTTCGAACCGAACCCTTTATTTAATCCACTGAAGAAGATAGTTCTCATTCCGTTAATCATGATCGTGCACAAGTTTTAATCTATGTTAAGTACTTAATGAAGGAACCTGATTCCGACATGAAGGATTTCTAGTTTGACAAGAAAGTTTCTGAGTTCGACAAGAGACACCTGAAAAAAGCCAGAGGGCACATGGACCGAAACGTGTGTATATATCAAGCCTCATTTCAAGCCTCGTTTAAAATATTCAGACAAATGACAACACAACTGATTTTGGAAATTGCATTAAAAAAGGTTTATTCTCTAATTTCGAGCATCTAAAATTTGTTACATTGAAAATAATTATTTACCTCGCAACCCACGTATGAGGGTGGGACACAAGATCTTTTTTTAATGTGGGAATACACACAAGCCGAAATTCATGGGATGGTGGGTGGGAAAATCCGTAGATTCCGTCGGCATTCATCCTCGAGGGGGCGCCTCAGGCACTGGGCAATACACCTAGCCCTGTCCCTTTAAATCAAAGGGATAGGTGTTGCCTGGGGGATCCCCCCGGAATCTACACCGTTTATTATTTAACCGGTTCAGGGCCAAAGCCACTGGACCACCGGTTTGGGCTGGGTAAGAAAGTAAAGTAAAGTCGTCGGGGCGGCCCAAAATCGGTATCAGCTTATCAGCATCCCTCGCTGATAAGCTGATACCTTCTATCCCCTTTTCACTAGCGCTAGACCAATTGTTTTGGCATCTGAGGTGGAGCGCCACACCTACCATCAGCTTCTTACTTTACCACCCAGATCCCTGTGCTACTCATACGCTGAGTTGGCGAGGACCGCAATCGAACTAGGAACCATGTGGTTTCTAGCCGAACGCTCTACCGATTGTTGCGTTGAAAATAGTTAGATACGGTGTGCCGCTTTTTTATTGTGTCAGAATAATATCCAATTCTACTTAAGTTTTTCCTTTATTAGTTATATCCTGAATAGTTGACCGATTGTAAATTTTGGATATTCCCAGAACTTCAGATAAAGAACCCATATCAAACGGAATTGTCATGAATTTGGGGTATTTTCAGAACTTCAGACAAAGAAGCCATGTCAAACGGAATTGTCATTCTAACTCATCTTCAGTGATTAAAGGCTTTTCTCTGAAAATGACGAGTCATATTTTTAAAAAAAGATAAAGGAAAAGAAAATACTGTGAATAGTAGCAAACTCACTGTCCTGCTTTTACATTGAAAAGAAAATGTTCATTCAAAGATGAAAGAATTTTCTCGGAAGAGACTTCAAGCAAAGATGACAGATAGTATACGTGACATGTTTATTCCCAAGGATAGAATATTAAGAGCAAAAACAAAACACAGAAAAAAAAACCCAAAAAGCAAATAAGCTTAGCAAAACTGACAGGAAAAAAATTCGAATTGATAAAAACAGAAATGTGTCGGTTGGGATCTTAAGAAGAAGACTTAAGGTGTGTACTTTTTTTTCCAACATGATACACACAAACAGAATTTACAGCTGAACGAAATACCGCAGATTGATAAGGGATTTAGTGAGAGTTTTCAACTTCGCTACTGGGACTAAAGTGAATAATGATCTTTCTTTTTTCTATAAGCCATTCACGTGATGAGCCGTCATGTTTTCTTTGAAATATGCGTTGTCGATCCTGTATTCTGGGGATCCACACAAAATTGCGATTTATAGATAAAATTAAATACACTCTCTATTAGACTGATTCAATTTATCTGTGTCTTTTACAGTAACACGGCACACCTGATACGTGGTTGCGAGATATTTACTATTGAAATACCATTAACTGTCTCAATCTAGAGAATATAGTCTTATTCAATCCAGTTTGCAATAATAAATTCACATGAGGGTTCCCTCATATAACATAATGGTTATCTAACTAGACCAACATACCATTATTAGTATAATTAAATTATCGCAAGGTATATCAAATGGTTAGCAAACTTGGCAAGCAAACTATTTATAGGCGAGAGGTGGCTTTCCCAGTAGTGCTGACCGAGAGTGACGGGCGAGAGAGAGAGAGAGAGAGAGAGAGAGAGAGAGAGAGAGCGAGATACAGACAGACGGAGTGACAGACAGAAAGATATACAGAGAAAGAGACAAAGTCATGGGAATCCGTGCCAGAACTAAACCAAGCTTAGTAAATAACAAATTGGATCCCTCACATCGTGTAAGAATTAGCAAACTATGCTATTAATCCATTGTTAGCGAGTTCGATTCTAACCGATGCCCGATACTTCTAGCCTTGTGTCACAACTAAGCTAAGCTCATTAACAAAGTATCCTTTGAATAGCTCACGTGGTGTAATGGTTAGCGAACTAGGCTAACAAACTATTAATAGTGAATTCGATTCTAACCGGGTCTCCCATACTTCTAGCTTTGTGTTAAAACAAAGCTAAGATGAGAAAAGTATTTTTGGTACAACATGTGGTGAAATGGTTAGCGAACTAGGCCAACACACAATTTATAGGCGTAAGGTGGACATTCCAGGAACACTGACGATAGGCATGGACAGAGACAGAGACAGAGAGACAAAGAGAGAGAGATAGAAACAGAGATAGAGACAGAGACAGATAGACAGACAAACATAGTCATGGGAATCCGTGCTGTCAGATGACATGATGGTGGCTTATATCAACGTATCTACAAAAGAAGCGCGTGGTATAATGGTTAAAGCCAATGGGAAAGGGACTCGTCACATCGAGTTCAAATCCTGGACGTGGTAATTGCATTTCACTTAGCGCTAATACCCTTGGGAAATGTATGAATCCTACTCTCTCTCCAGCTATGGATAAATAGTAGAGCAGACTGGGCCCTTTAACCTTGGTTAGGCAACTTGTCTCAAAGGAAAACTCTGAATTCAAACCTGTTGAACTCCGCTTAAGAAATTGACCTTGTGTCACATCCTGCTCGTGTGGAGGGTTAATAAATATATATATTAATATCTATTCTCTAAACTTGTTTATAAACCATTTATAAGTACTAAAATGTAATAATTTGGTTTTAGATTTCGCAGAAATAATTTATAATGGTAATATCTACTGACAGAGTACAGAACTTTTGCAAAAGTCATGATTTCCAAAAATTCTCAAGAAGCTTAGTCCCTAGGGATATTTCATTTAAGAGCATGCCCGATATTCACCCAAACAGATTTTTCGCGGAAAAGCTAAACACTATTTTTAGTCTGTTGTTTTCTCGGCAAGGAAACAATTTTAGTCGTTCTTCATTTAGTATTATTCAATAACATATACTAAAATGTATTTCATTGAATAAATCTCAATATTTCTTCAATTGATCACTCGTGTGAGTCTATAGATTTGTGCTGGGATCTCGCCAAAGGTCTGGGTATGGAATTGCATTCTTCAAGGGAAAACTTAATTTTCTTCTAAATCAAAGATACTTAGATCCTATTCCTATTAAAACATTAAACAATCAAAATGCTTTGGGTTCCCTGTTTAATGGCATATCAAACTTCATGGGGAATTCAATGCCAAAGCCATCCTTGCAGGAGATTAGTATTGAAACAATTTTACTCATTACTGGGGGATAAGGGAATTCCTACCTTTACCCAGGGTATTATTACGAAAGTGCCTGGAGTTCAAACTCGCTTATAACGATGTCGTAGTCGAGCACGTAAGCAACCAGACCACGTGGACTTTCCTAATCAACACCCATATTATTAGGTGTTTATTATCCAATGCTATAGCAACTGAAAACTAACGAAAATATACATATATAGTAAAGTGGCCTATTGTTGGTATCAGATGGAGTGCGAGGAAGTGTTTCCAATTCTCACAAGCAATAAATAAGGGAGGTTGTTTTGCTGAGGTGGAGCGCCACACCTACCATTAACAACCAGATGCTTTCCAATACAACTCGGATAAATGAATAAAGTAAGTAAAGTCGGCGGATTGGCCTGTTGTCGGTATTAGCAGGACATCTAGAAAGTATATCCCTTTTATAGACCAAGGAAATTGTTTCACGTCTAAGGTGGAGCGCTACACCTAACATCAACTCTCTACTTTACCGCACAGATCCAAGCTGTGTCACTTATGTGTTGAGTTAGTGAGGGCTGATATCGAACCCGGAACCATGTTGATCCTAGGCAGGTTCTCTACCGACTGAGCTATAAGCTATTAAAAATAATATTTTCCAAATTGAAATTATGTATAGTAACTACATTTTCAAATAAATCTTTTTTTTCTTTATTACAGAATTCCTATGATGTAGATTTTGGTAATGATTAGTACCTAATAATATCTGTTTTGACTGTAGAAGTTTGTTTTTTTTAAACTTGGAATCCTAAAATGCTGACATATTCCCTTTAGAAACATGTACTTGTTTTTTTTATTCAAAAAGATGGGTAGTCGTCTATTGTATAAGTCATTAGACTACAGTCTGCCAAACTATTTACCTCATCGGAATAGGAGAGGAGAACATTTCCTGATTTTCCTACGGGCAATAAAACAAAATGAAATCTAAAGTGCTTCGCCTGGGACAAGGCTTCTCAAACTTTTTACTTCTAACCAAATTTAATTTCCACTCACCCACAAATAAAGTTATTCAATACTCCCGACATTTTTTCCTTGTCTGGCTGGATGCTATGAGAGTTTTTTTTAATGTTTTAGCATTAGTATTACATGTTTTACAATATACAGAAAAGTATAAATGAAATGTTAAATCATATATTAACATGGGCACACCAAATACTGCAATTGACTTCAAAAGTAAAGATCCCCCCACCCCGGCAGTGCGGCATTTCTCGCTAATAATTATTTAATTTTAAGAATTAAAAAATCAGCCGTTGCATTTCCATTCTGCTTTTTAAAAATTATTTTTTCCGTTTACCGACAATATTTTATTCTTAATATTAAATATTTTTCTAAAAATATCGCATATCCTGCAATCGCAAAATTATTTTAGAATTAACTACTTTCATGAAATAATTCGTTTGTTGTTTGAGATACACCTGTACTATTAAACAGCACTGGGTGGCGTCGTCAGTTAAGTTATAACTGGTCCATGGGGGGGTTTCGGGTCTTTCAACATAATACCCCCTTGTCAGTTAGATCCAGCTGGAGACGGTCAAACCCTAGTGCTTCAGTCATCATGTTCAACGCTAGCAGAAAAACTAGCTTTAAATAGAGTTCTACCAACGCTGACTTCGGCTTCTGTACATTTTATTGGCTAATGCGGGCGCCAATCAGCGTTCAGAATACGTGTTATAAACTGGTCTACAACGCACAGACACTTTTTTATCATTCATTGGCATGGCTGGACCTATTGGTAAGTAGAAAATTCATTTTTTATCATTTAACGTTTAAAATATAATTGTTTTTAAATAGTTCCTTTTGTGAAAATATCATATACGCCTTTAAAGATTTGTAATCGGTAAGAGTTCGTCTGTTCTCGATATTTTGAATAAACTGCATGTGAATGACATGAATAGTGACTATCACACCTTATAAAGTATTTTAGTGTTATATACCGCATTTGTATCGGGTATATACATGGCGAGAGAGAGGATAGTAAGAGAGAGAGAGAGAGAGAGAGAGAGAGAGAGAGAGAAGAGAGAGAGAGAGAGGGGGGGTATTTAAAGGGTTCTATTTCGACAGCTGCGATCTTCCTTTGGGTTGATTTATTTATCTGATTGATACGGCTTCTGTTATTCTGGGCGGTGGTTGTCTGTGCTTATTTCGTTGTTTTTAATAATGAAGCAATAATTTGTTAATTTTTCAAAGACATCTTTATTAAAACTGAAGCCCAAAAGGGTTTAAACGAGGGGTGAGAAGATGACTTACTTAGGAACAGATGACCCTCACGTCTGCTCTCTTTGTCTAACGGTCAAAATCTAACTAACTTTAAGTTAGTTCCCTTCTCACGCTAGCCTTCAGTCAATGAGAAATCAGCGGCTCGGTCAGCGAAAGTTGTCAATCACTTCTACAACGGTTAATAATAACTTTCCATTTACCATACCGTTAGTCAAATTTTATTACACCTACAGTTATAATTCATCGGCAACGTACGACTTATGATGTGTGTAGGTGTATGATATCTAACACCTCATCTACATAATACAGCGATTTTTTTCTCTCGTAATTAAGGGGTTATAAACGCAAACTAGTAAATTCCACACAAGAGGACACCTATGCTTATATTTACCCTTCGAGGGGTTTATATAAAAACACTTTGAGAAATCCTGACATACAATTGCGTAGATATTTAACCAACCCGTTCGCTATGGGTAGGTTGTCATACAGCGATCGCAAGTATGGAATACCCAGTGAGGATCGAAACCGCTATTAAGTAGTACTGGATCAGCAAAACCTGCTAACTGTTATACAACGATGACACCCTAAATATCTGATTTAGTAGGTATTTACCCAATCTGTTCGCGGCGGATAGGATGTGGCACAAGGCTGCACGTATGAGACATCCAGCGAGGATCGAACTCGCTATTTAGTAGTAATGAGTATGTGAGAATAGCTTGTTAACCATTATACCACGATGGGACACGCTGGAACTTGAACTGAGGTTTTGGGCTTTTTTTTCGCTAACTTTAACTGTTTTGTCACATGCATCTCTATGTGATTCAAGTCTGTTGCCATAAATGTTTTTCTGAGCAGATCATATGATAGAGTGAGAAAAAAAGCGATCGAGATACACATGGCGAATATCTGAATATGGACGCAATTGTTTTATTTATGTTTTAAGACTGCATTCAGTAGAGATTCGCCAAGAAAATCGTTATAAAAAAATGCTAGAAGAAAGGAATGAAACTGGAAGAAGAAAACTTTTTTTCTCTTTTTTCTTTGTTTACTTTAAAAGATATAATTCTTTCTCTCAACATTTGACACACTTAGGATTGACAAAAAGAACAACAGCAATAGTCAATTGAAAATACAATAAGAAAAAAAAAATAGACTAAAATCTGTCTATGTATAGAAAGCCAATAATAATTGTTTGTATTCGTCCACGAACATAATGACTATTCAATGTTTTGTTTTTTGTTTGTTTTTGTGTTATTTTTTTTTGTTATTTTTTGTTGTTATTTTTTATTTATTTTTTGGCAAGTTCCTCCAGAATGTAAGGCTGTGTGTACGCTAATGTTTGAACGTACGTATAATAACATATGTGCATAGGTACACACGTGTGATTGATTGATTTATTGATCGATTTTAACGGCAGGTCAACTTGTCTACGGTAATTTTATGGCAAGGGGTTAGGGAATCGTATTCTTTGTACTTTCAAATTTACATGCTTTGTGCAGTTTCTTAATTTATATTTTTTCACTCAGCCCGATCAATTTTATACAAATTTTGTTTGACTCGTAGATGGGATACTAACAGGTCCTTTCATTCACAGTTGACCTGGGAGTAATGGCAATGAAGGAGTACTCTGCACTCCCAGGATTTCCAGAACTGGAACCACACCATCAAATGTAGTTAAGTATCATACACACAGCATTATTTTTATGTGAAGTTGGGTATCTTACCCCTCTGCAGGGGTTACAGTGAGCGTATTTTCAGCCCCACCGACAGAGAATTCTATACATGTGTATGTGTATATAATTGTACCTATGTTTCCTACGTAGGTAAATCATTATACTCGTAGTCTAATGATAAGCAAGGCACTTATTTTACACTGCAAATGTTTATTATTTCATCACAAGGTAGTCAATACACACAATACAAAGCCTTTTTCTATTAATTGCCTTGATCGAAGGTGATTATATCAGATCGAAAATCACCTAATAACTTTTTAAAGAATTATTGATCAACGCTAGAATGCATGTGTGCATATATGTGCATCGGCATCTGTGATGATCTATGGGATTATAAATGTGTACATTTTGGCGTGTATGTGTATGTATCTGTTTATATGTGCGGATATGTATATATGTATATATGTATATATAAAGTTATATATGTGCAAATGTGAATGCGTTCCTGAGTTTATGTGTGAGCGAGCGTGAGTATATATATATATGTGTGTGTGTGTGTGTGTGTGTGTATCTATGTAACAATGTGTATTTGAATTGATATATTTACGTGTATATGTGCTTTTCTGTGCGCATGTGTGTCAGATGGTAACAAATCGTTACAGTGTTTGTTGAAACGCAGCCTCTCTATTAAGATATCACTGATATTTGATTTCTTTTGATAGATCACCATTATCTTTTTTACTTTTTTACGTCTTACTTGGCGTCTTTAGACACTTCGATGTCAATAGCTTGTTCTTTCTAGGTTGCAATGTCAATTATGATAAAGTCTGGCTGGTTTCTTTCCAAGTTTTACTCACCTGTATTCAAATAACCCCCAATAACTTTTGGAAAACTCTAGACTGACAGTAAAGCTTTTCACTAACATATTCTCATCGGTTGGACACTGTCTGCCAATGATTTATAGCTTTCTGTCAAAAAGCTGTCTCACTTTTGCATCTTTACTAAAACCTTATTAAAATACAATGTCATAAAAAGAGAGGTGCCCCCTTGGCGTAGTGGCTAATGTGTTGTTCTGTGACATCGTATACACACGGGTTCGAACTAGAGTCACGGTATTACATTGACTTTCGGAATAATTGTTGGCATTTTTAATACATAAAGCGTGTGGTAAATGGTCACTTCTACTTATAGACTCGCCGATAACCCTGTGACCAACCTATTGACCAGCCACTGGCAGTATTCTGCTGCTGATATTGTTATTTATACTGGCTGTTCTGGTCATACCTACTCATAGCTACTTGGATCTTCGTGGACGACGGAACATAGGATTATATCACTGGACCTTTTACACTACGTAGGATTCCAGAACTCGGGACTTCTTCACTTACCAAAAGATTCTATAACTCAGGACTTATTCACTTACCAAAGGATTCTATAACTCAGGACTTACTTAATTATTTACTTTAAGTTCTTTACAACTGGCCAAGGATGGTGGCCAGATACTTAACAATAATAACTTTGGGGAAGGTATGAACACCTATATCTTTCCAAATATGAGTTAAATAGTATTACTACTGACCTTCTACAAGAAAGGCTTTGGCATTAGATAACCCACAAAGGTTAATTTGCCATTAATTAAAGATAACAAACGAATGACTGGTTGAATTTTTCGGCATGTCAACATTTTCTGGGTTATTTTATGTCGAAGACATTTTGTTTTATTCATTCGTGATGGATATTCAGAATTCTTTTTTCAAGATTCTTTCCTCGAAACCCTTCTATGTTCCAACGAATAGTCAGAATCTGAAAGGTGCTGGATCGATTTCTGCGGGATCCGTTTTGGTTTTTACTAAGGATTTTCTCTATTTCGGTCTGATGCGATTAAGAAGGATGGCATTATATATATTACCAGCTATAGCACTAATGGTTATGCCTCTGTAGTTATTAGCGATTCCGGGGTCGCTTTGGGAGGGGGGTTCGTCCATTCATCTATTTTGTTTTGCTTATATACTGCGTTGCAAAGCCAAAGTAGAATCCATCAAATTTTCTAATTTTCCATACTTCGTGGGGTATTTCCTCGAGGCCTGCAGGTTTTATAGCCTTTTTCTTACTCGGTTTTTTGATTACTGTTTTCCTGTTTTTTTCTTAAGTTAATCACGTTGATATTGCTTTTGTTGGCTAATGTAATTAGTCTTTCATTGCTATTTTTGTATGTTCTTCGCATCCTTGAATTTTACAGCTACAAACTACTTCCTCTTTACTTGCTACATAGAGGCTGTCTATCTCAACCCCCGGGTCTAAACCCTTGGTTCCCTCCTCAATTTCCTTGTTCTATTGTCTGTATATCTGGGTTCATCCCTTGTGCCTTTTAAGATGGGACCAGAGTATCTAAAATGGGATATGACTCAGACATTTATTCCTTTGATTAGTTTTTTTCTGTATAGTTGGATTTCAAGAGTATTTTTCTCAGATACTCGTTTGTTATTTTTTCTTTCATTTATTCTTGCATGTTGCTTTCTGCTTTCAATATTCACAGATACATGTAGTTTCCATTCTTGGCTAGTTATTTTCCGTCCGTTGTATCTATTTTCAGTTTCTTTTTATTATGAAAATTCAATCACAATTTCATTTCTTACATCCTAACGTAGATATGGAAAGCGTGTGGTGTAATGGTTAAAGTCATGGGAAATGGACTCGTCGCCACGAGTTCAAATCCTGGACGCGGTAACTGCATTTTCACTTAGCGCTAATACCCTGGGAAAGGTATGAATCCTACCCTCCCTCCAGTTATGGGTAAATAGCAGGGCAGACCTGGCTCTTTAACCTTGGTTAGGCAACCGGTCTAAGAGGAGGAAAACTCTGATTCAAACCTGTTGAACTCCGCTTAAGAAATTGACCTTGTGTCACATCCTGCTCGTGCGGAGGGGTTGGTAAATATATATATATCCTAACGTAGATATTAATATTTTCATATTAATTGATTTTAATACAAATAACTCGATTCCTTATTTCTACAGCCTTGAGGATGGCTGAGTGTCAAAGATTAATAAAGGCTAAGCATTTGGAAAACACGAACTGACGCTGCCTTTTGTCTTATCGAAGCTGTGTAAACATCACAAACTGTTTCATCATGAAACTAGGAGGAAAGGCTTTTTATAATGCTTTTTACCTTTTTTAAAAAAAATACATTTCTCATTTAATTCTCAATAATGTTCTGTTTTAATATTTTGAACATGTAGGGTGAAGCGAGCTTTAAATATTTATGAGTAAAATGCTATATTGGCCTCTCTAAATGTGTTTTTAGCCGACTCTCAATTTCGAAGCATTGGCAGAAGTTGATTACATCATGCGAAGTGAGCAGTAAAGAGACACCAGGGATATAATCTTTACGGTGCCCGCCATTTAGTCGTAGGATTCCGGTCACTGAGGGATTTCTCATCTTGCGTCAAAGACACAAAGCAATAACTTTATGAATTTCGCACCTAATATATACTGCATATATATATATATATATATATATATATATATATATATATATATATATAAGGAGATCATCATATATAGGGTGCCAAATGTCATGTCCCATAGGCGTTTATGATCCGGTATCTTGTGCAATTCACATTTCGAGACAAATGAATTGGACGGTGTGAGCCTAGTTAATGTCAATACCAGTTCATTTCTGACGGCGTGACTGAAAGTGTGATAACAGCAAAATGTACTCTGAGATACTTGTTAGATGGGCTAGCCCATTAATTTTAATGTTTGCATTGCAGTAGTGACCCTGAACATAATTTGTACTCAAAGATTAATTGATTGTTCAAGAAGAAAATCCATAATGCTAAGTTTAGTTTTGATACAAAGATGAATGCCCGAATCTTCTTAGTCTTGACAAAAGAAACAAAGAGAGGCACTAACAATCCCAATCGACTTGGATTTAGTTTCCTTGATTTTAATTACATATCAAACTTCCTGGGTTATTTAATGCCAAAGCCACGATTGTAGAAGAACAGGAATCGTAGTAATTAACCCATAGCTGGAGGTATGTTTTTTTTATACATTTCCCTAAGAGGCCGGTTTATATCAGTCGGTAGAGAATTCGGCTAGGGATCACAAGGTTCTTGGTTCGATACCGGCCCCGTATGAGTAGCACAGGGATCTGTACGGTAAATTGAGGAGCTGATGGTAGGTATGGTGCTCCACCTCAGACGCTAAAACAATCTCCTTGGTCTAGCGCTAATGAAAAGAGAATAGATTCCCTCGCTGTCTGACTGATACCGACATTAGGCCACCCCGACGACTTTTAGTAGTCCAGATTAAAACGTTTTAGCCCCATTGTATTCCGAAGTCCAGCATGTTATCCATTACGGCACCAGGACTAACCATACCGGCTTTTGCACTGTCATCTGGCTCATAAGTATGCACAGATTGTGCCACAGCAGAAGGGTAAAATCCCCCAAATGGTGACCTGTTGAGGTGACCGTGATGCTTCAGGACGGATTTTTGGTGATAGGGCATCTTACAACATTCAACACTCCAATTTGGCCCTTACCTAGGAGGGCACCACCTATCAATCGGCTGGTGACTTCAAGCCCTAGTACCTATATGATTGTCCTAACCCATTTTCCCTTATGGCAACCCCCAACTTTTTAATCATATATGCGCTATAAGGCTGTATATATATATATATATTATATATATATATATATATATATATATATCAGTCATCCACGGACACGTGTTTCAAAGTTTACTACTCGTCAGTGCGGCTCGACTTTTTAACAGCTACGTCTAGCCGGGACGAAATCCGACAGAATCTTTGTCTGCCAAGTTCCCTACCCTTGCGGCTATCAGCGGCCGTCAGTTTAGGGTGGACAATTAATTGCTACATACTTTACGGCGGTATGTTTTTACAATCAGCAGAGAACTCAAATCTGTAAACAGACGGGTAACGGCTTATGTCAAACGGCGAACTTACAATTAATGTCCCCTTACACATATATGCATTAAATTTTCCTACCATTCTTATTATTCATTTCAAGTGGTTTTCTTTGGTGTCTTTCTTGTAATGGCATGTCAACTTTCGTAGTTTCTTTAATACCAAAGATATCCTTGTATAAGAAACAAATTAGAACTATTCAACCTATAGCTAGAGGTATGATGATTTTCCTATTTTTCCCAAGTGTATTAGTTCGAAAGTAAACCTAATAGCGTTTCTGGCGTCCAAACTCAGTTACTACGGTGTCGCCATCCAGTATGTTAGCCACTAGTCCGCAAGAACTCTCCAAGGTTATACACACACACATACACGCGTATGCGCGCATATATATATATATATATATATATATATATATATATATGCGGCATACGCGTATATATATATATATATATATATACACACACACACACACACACACACACACACACATATATATATATATATATATATATATATATATATATATATATATATATTGTGTGTAATATGTACATAGATTTATTTTCATTCTAGTGCATATACATCTGAACAGCTTCGGTAATTTTCGAAAAGGTATTTTAACGTTTAACCTTTGATGAGTACTTCCTTTATTCGATGGGAACATTGCAGCCAGCAATTGCTTATTTACTGTGTTCTGATTTTTTGTTTGTTTATAATTCTTCGTCTTATTTATTTTTGTTGAATCCAGTACACAGTCCTTATGGCAGAGTGGATAACGCGATGGACAGTGACTTTACTGTAAACGAGTTAGAACTCCAGTCACGCTATTACGTTCTCATTCTTACTAATACCCTTGGTAAAGGTATGACCGCGCTCACCCAAGCTATGGGTTAAATAGTACCAGTGCT
>CM042146.1:87024562-87042062 GCA_023376005.1 Doryteuthis pealeii | reverse complement strand
CACCAGTGTGGGCCGACCAACAAAGACGTACATTGACCAGCTTTGTGCGGATACAGGATGCTGCATAGAAGACCTCACGAGAATGATGAGTAATAGGGACGGAAGGAGATAGATTGTCATGGATATCCGCGCTAACAGCGCAACATGATGATGATGTAGAATAGTATAGAATATAACTATTTCCAATCGGATTTTCAATTTAGTAATAATAACATGATCACAACATTTAATGAAGGTAAATTATTAATAGTATTAAACAGTCAGTAGAGCATCCACCTCGTAAATCACAAGGTTTCTGGTTCTATACTGAACCTCAAGAACCCTGCATGTGAGTAGCACAGATTAGATCTGTGCGGTAATGTGCGGATCAGATGATAGGTGTGGCGCTTCATCTCAGAATCTCTCTGGTCTAGTGCTACTGAAAAAGGGATATACTCCCTTGCTGTCTGTTTGATACCAATTATAGACCAATCAGACTACTTTAGTTTTACTATGTATTCATTGTTATTTATTGTAATAGATCGTACATTCTAATTAACGTGTGAATTAAACAGATTCACTGACCCCCGGAGATTGTCTTGGCATCTTTGTCAATCAGATTTTTCTGTATGATGTATACTTTTACCTGTATGATAGAATATTTCAAAGTTCACTATCTATTCACCTCAGAACTCATTCTATTCAAATTTTTATTTTCATTTGAATCCCTATTCTCTGTTATTATGAAATAACCATCAGTTTTAGTAATTGTGTGTGTGTAAGAGAGCCACAGTAGACTGCTTATAGTAGAGAAAGAGTTAAGTTATTAATTCTTCCTCTCTTTCTTTCTAACTATCTCTCTCTCTCTCTCTCTCTCTCTCTCTCTCTCTCTCTCTCTCTCTCTCTCTCTCTCTCTCTCTCTGTATATATATATATATGGTGATGAAAAACTTACGAGGTAATAACTTGACTTGATGTTTTATTAAAATATAAGGCGTTCGTGGACAGTTAAAATTGGGCTTTTCTGAATATATATATTATATATATATATATATATATATATATATATATATATATATGTGTGTGTGTGTGTGTGTGTGTGTGTGTGTGTGTGTGAGTGGTTTAACCATATAAGGTTTGACTTTACTACACACTTCAATAAATTTTCACTCAAGATTTTATCTCATTTGTTTTTAATTCAAACACACAACACACACACACACACACACACACACACATATATATATATATATATATATATGAATGCGTAATTAATACAAAACGACGATTGAAAGTTACAACAATAACCGTTATGTGGAGCATGCCTGTCCATGCGAATGTATGCATCTTTGTACATACACATTTACCAACCCCTCAGGCCGTGTAGCATGTGAAGTAATGTGAATTTCTTATGCTCAGTTTAACAGGTTTAAGAGTTTTCCTTTTTCTAAAAGGTTAAAGAATTCAATCCACCCTACTATTAAGCCATAGCTGGAGGGAGAATAGTTTGATGCATAACTTTACCAAGTCTATTATTTTTATGTGAAATGCAAGCAGCCTTTCCAGGATTTGAAATTGTTAAGTTTTAAGGGACATTCATTGACCTTATAGCAGAAGCGCTTATCCGGTGAAATCCTTGATAAAGAGTCCGTCGACAATGTGAATCCTTTGGTTACTAAAGTGTCCTAGGTTATTGGTATAAAGTCCTTCGTGAGTATTGGTAAAGATCCCGGCAATCCTATGTGCGTCCTCCAATCGTGCAATTTGAATTATGACCAATATGGTGTGGGGGGGGGGTAAGTATCTTATCAGGCCATTAGTACTGCCGGTGATTGGTTAGAAGAGTCAATCACGTGACCTTGGCCAGTCTATAAGTATAGGCGGGGAACTAGCACACACCTTATGGAGGCGCGTGGTTTAATGGTTAGAGTCGTAGGAAATGGACTCGTCGACCCGAGTTCAATTCCTGGACAAAGCTATTCGCATTTCACATAGCGCTAATACCCTTTGGAAAGGTATGAATCCAATTCTCCCTCCAGCTATGGGTAAATAGTAGGGCAGACTGGACTCTTTAACCCTGGCTAGGTAACCAGTCTATGAGAAGTAAAACTCTGAATTCAAACCTGTTAAACTCCGCTTAAGAAATTGACCTTGTGTCACATCCTGCTCGTGCGGAGGGGTTGGTAAATATATATCTAAAAAAAACGCAACAGAAATCTATTCAGCGAATCCATGATTTCTTTGATGGTAAATATTACACTGCGAGTCAAAGGTTTTGTGCGTATGCATGACTACTAATTATAAATGATGCTTTTAGATTTGATCATAGAGATATTTGAATTTAATGCTTAGTCCCTGCTGGAGGTTTTTTTTCTTTGATAGTACTTTTGAAATTCTTGAAGCCATTGTTGTCGGTGTTCTTGAACGACGGTTAATCTAAGTCTGTAGTTACCCCCAAGGCGCGAGATAGGTCAGCTATCTTTCTCTGGTGTTTATAGTTCAGTGAATGATATCCAGACAGTAAATGATATTATGTTTTTTGTCCGGCACGTTTATCGGTAACTTCTCTCCGGAAGTTTCTGCTACTGTTTCGATCACTACTTGTAAGATCTATTTATAGAAACGGTTTTGTTCACATCTTATACCAGAATATATTTGACCACCGCATGTGGTGTAATGGTTAGCAAGCTAAAATTGCAAACTATTATTACTGACTTGGATTTTCACTGGGTATCCCATAATTCTGGCCTTGTGCCGCATCTAAGAAAAGGTTAGTAAAAAACTATACCAGAATATATTATCTCACTGGGCGCCCCACACTTCTGGTCTTGTGCCACATCTAAGCTAAGCTTATTAAATAATGCTATCAGTATATGCTCTAAATTCTCATCTAATTCGGTATAATATTGAATCGTCCATCTCATAAAAATAATTTAAATGAAAAAATATTTTAAAAATAAAACATGTATTTAAATTAAGAGTTTGTAACTTTTTGTTATTTACCTTTTTAAATGTTATTATTGTTTGTTATTTAAAAAATAAATTCTTTATTTTTTGAAATTTTGAAATGTATTTTAAAAAAATAGTCACTGGTTTACTGATCTACTTAAATAGTTACTAATTTTCTTAGTGAATTGATACTGATAGGGTCAAGTTATGTCTAGGTAAATATACCAGTTGCAACAGACACTTTTCCTCTGCTACTCACATCGTAAATAGCGCCTGTTCTTCACACACACACACAACACACACAACACACACACACACACACATATATATATATATATATATATATATATATATATATATATATATATATATATATATATATATATATATATATGCGAGTGTATATATGTTTGTGCATCTCCATATGTGTCCGTGTGTGTATTATTCTGAGCTGATGAAAAGATTCGTAAATGGAATTAGGAAATCTTGTTTTTCCTGTTTGCTTCTCGACCTGCGATTTGCTTTTCGCGAGTCGGGGCCATCACCGTCAAATTTCTGTTTATATTCCAGTGTTTCTATTTTAAGAATTTTGTCAAAAGTTTCGCAGTTCCATGTAAGCTCCATCTGAAACGGATGTGTTTCCGGTTCTCTGTACAGAAATAGGTTGGCGCTGGTTTCAAAAGGTATAAATCTAATTTGAATAAGTGCTAGCATGTTGAAAATGACGCCAGTAAGTTCATCTCATTGCTAATTCAGTGTCATGGTAAATGGGTTAAAAACTGGGTGATAAATACGAACAAATATTTTAAAGTTATCTTTGTTTCCCTCTTTATTTTTATGTCTGTTTAACTCTATGCGTTTTTTTGTATTTCTGTCTCTATTTCTTTCTCTCTTTCTTTCTCAGGTCATCCCTGACTCTCACTTATTTTATTTTTAGACTCATTTTTTTTATTTACAATATTATATATGTATGTATGCATGTATGTATGTAATCACGTATGTATCCTGCATCTAACCATAATTTTCATTTCCGTCTTTCCTTCTTTCTTCATTTCTTTTTTTCCTTATTTATTTATTTACCTTTGTTCATGTATTTAAGTATTAATTTGTGGGTTCTTCCTTACTCTTTCTTTCTTTCTTTCTTTCTTTCTTTCTTTCTGTTTCTATCTACCTCTCACTTAATTTCCTTTTAAATTCTGTTTTCGTTTCATAATATTAATTGCTGTGTTCACATATATGTAATCGCGTGTGTATTTCTATATCTAACGAACATTTTCTTTTTTCTCTTCTTTCTTTTAGTTATACAATTATTTCAATTTCCATTCTATCCAATCTTTCATTTCTTTATTTATTTTTTCTATATTCTTTTATTTCATTCTATCTCTGACTATCAATATCTACCTCTTGTCTAATCTTCTCCTTGATTATCTTTTTGTTTTCATATATAAATTGTATGGATGGATGGATGGATGTCACAGCATAAGCCTAGGAAGAGGTATAAGGATTGCTTAAAAAACAACCTTGTAAAAATGAAATAAATCTTGGCAAACAGAAGAAAGCTGGCATTGGAGAGAACTTCATGTGGATGATGGCTGTACCAGTTTTGAGAGTGAAAGAATCGTGCAGGAAAACCTAAAGCGTCAAATTCGAAAGGGTTACACCTGTCATATTGGAGAGAACATGGAGGTTTGGAAATTCCAGACATGTGGTCGAATTCTGCTATCTAAGGCTGGATATCTCAATCATAGGACATCTCACCAGGGTTAATTCGTGCAAATTCCACGAACAAACAATGTCTTTTGTTATCTGTAACAAAGTCTGTAAGTCAGCTTCCGGTCTTAAGAAACATATGTGTATCAAATTGTAAATAAGTATCAAATTTTATCATCTGATTCATCTGATTCAACGGGAAGGACGTCCTTTCTATATCGTATTTTCATCAAACTTTGTGGATCTGCAGCGGGTTTGATGAGTCATTTGAGGGCTCATGCAAGGAAGGGTTCTAGTGGATTTATGGGATTGTTAGGGACGGCAATGATCTGTAAAGATTGTGCTAATGCTGTTGCTGCTATGCAATATTGCAATCACATATATATCTTTTCATGTAACGATCTTTGTCCTCAATTTCATCATGGTGGACAACTCTGTTTTTTAAACAGACACGCAACGCCCAGCGAATGATCTCCAGAACAATGTTCTTTTGAAGAGAAAACATAGAATCCTATTTCGTCTGCAAAATAACTTTTCTTCAAGAAAAGTTACTACCTCCTTATTTTTCCCGATCCAATTGTCCAAAATTCATTCTACCGTCTGCGAAAGAAATATCGTCTGTTCTCAATCAAATATTCCCTCCTCAGTCGTTAATTTGTTCACGTGATAGTTTAAACGGGACATAACTTTGAATCAAATTTAAAAATAAATAAATTTCTTAAATTTACCTTATTTTTCTTCCATCTTTCTTTTACTTATCATACACTTGTTCATTTCTTTAACTCTTTTTTTAAACAAGATTTAAATGTATATATGTGCGTATGTATGTATATATGTATGTATGTAAAATTGTACGTCATATTGTAATCATGTATTTATACTGCATATGGGTCTGGTTCATAATACCGAATATCGGTTGACCGAAAACTGCCATCTCTAAATATTATTACGCAGAAATAATCGCTTCATCAAAGGGTCTTCCCCGAAAAATCAACCGATCGAATTCAAAAGATGTTATATATGAAGCGTATTTTTAAAAAAAGTATATGTTCTTCTAACATCACACCTTGTTTTAAATAGTATGTGTTGTAATTACTCGGTGGAATTTTGAAATACGAATCAAATATACAATGTATATCGCCTTGAATTCGGCTAGCTGATATTTCGGGAAAACGACCATTCGATGAAGCGATTTTTTCTGATGTTACGTGAAGTCAGTTTTCGGGCAAGTGACATATGGTATTTAGGTTGCTTCCCCTTGAATATAATGAGTCTTTTACTTTCTGTCTTTCTTTTTATTCTTTCTCTTATTTATGTATTTATCTCTTTCGATTCGTTTCGTTTACTTATTTCTTTATTTATTTTCGTTAATCTTTTTTCTTTATTTCTTCATGTCTCTGTCTATCAGTATGTACTACTCACTTAATTCCCCAAGATTAATTATTTTCTTAAATATAATAATCAGATATATATAATATATATATATATATATATATATATATATATATATATATATATATATATAAGTGTGTCAAATAAGTAACGAGATTATTTTGTCTTTATCACATACCTTATATTCTGAAAAAAAAAATAACGTTCCATTCATTAATTTTTCAGAATACAATGTGTGTCAAAAAGTTGGTGGTATGTGTGATGCTCCACCTCAGATGCAAAAACAATCTCCTTGGTCTAGCGCTAATGAAAAGGGGATAGACACCCTCGCTGATTGGCTGATACCGACTTTCTATTTTATCAATCTTTATACCTTTTGTGTAACTACTACATATATTCTTATGTGTGTATGTTTGTATGCATGTATATATATGTATGTGTTTGTACCGCTTTTTCTTCTCTCTCTCTCTCTCTCTCTCTCTCTCTCTCTCTCCTCTCTCTCTCTCTCTTATATATGTAGATGACTTTTCTGTACCTCCACCATACATTCTTATATATGTATGTACGAATGTATGTATGTGTGTGTTTATACTGCCTTTCCTCCTCTCTTTCTTTTTCCATTTTATCTATCTATATACCTTCTTTGAGCCTCTTCCAAGTATATTTATACATGTATGTATGCAGGGGTTTGTACCGCTTTTCTTATCTTTCTCTTTCCAGTTCATCTATCTATATAACTTCTGTACACTTCCTTTACATATTCTTATATATGTATGTACGTATTTGTACAGAGTTTTCACTTTCTCTTTCCCTTTTATATATCTATATACCAATCTATGTACTTTATTAGTTATTCGAAAAGGCGAGTTCAATCATCGCTGGATGATTCATTCTTGCAACCTTGTATCACATCTTACCCGTAGCAAAAAAACGTTGTCGAAATACCTACTCTGAGATTTGGCTATTTTTAAAAATAGCATTATAGAGTTCGATTTTTTCAGTTATTCTCCTCAAATACCTATTGAAGAATTGACAGTATTCACCTGCACGATCTAAGAATTAAAATACAGATAAATATATCCTTTTTACTGGTTGAGTATAAAAATATATTCAAGAGAGAGAAATAGAAAGGGAGGTGTCTCATTGAAAGGGATTTACAATTTTAGAACTTAGTCGGTTGGATTTTCACAAAACAAAGATAGAATATAAGATTATTTAAATCTTTCGTGTTAACAATGAAATATGAATAAACTTAAACACACCGTCTTATATGGAACAACCTGCAAATAGATTAGTAAGATTTGCAAGAGGAAATGATATTTCTTATTAAATCACACTTAAATACATTTTATACAAATCTGTGAATCGTCTTAAATATAGCGGATTATGTGCTAGAAAACCCGTGCCAAATGAAAATAGCCAAATTTAAAATACTGAAGAATATATATATTTACCAACCCCTCCGCACCTGCAGGATGTGACACAAGGTCAATTTCTTAAGTGGAGTTCAACAGGTGTGAATTCAGAGTTTTCCTTCTCCGAGACAAGTTGCCTAACCAAGGTTAAAGAGCCCAGTCTGCCCTGCTATTTATCCATAGCTGGAGGGAGAATTGGATTCATACCTTTCCCAAGGGTATTAACGCCATGTGAAATGCTAACAGATTCGTCCAGGAATTGAACTCGGGTCGACGAGTCCATTTCCTACGACTCTAACCATTAGACCACGCGCCTCTAATACTGAAGAATATAAATACGCGGAAAACATACGCGAAGTTTCGCATTTACTTCATGTTACTTTTAAGGCTGACAATCATATTTTGTCTATTATATTAAGGGATAATGGAATTATTGCTAAGAACGGGTTAGAAATGTTGGACCATATTATCTTTAGGCACCATTTTTGATATCGATTAAGAAAGGGCATGTTTTTCATTTACACCGTCAATATCCGGTTGTTTGTTAGGGGTAAGGGTTAGAGTTAAGGGTTAGGCTTAAGGTTAGGGTTAGGGTTAGGTTTAGTGGTTAGTTTTATAATTTTAAAAATATCTAAAAATCGTCTGTTAAAACAACTGGATATTGACGGTGTACATGAAAAACATGTCCTTTATTAATCGAGATCAAAAAGTGGTGCCTAAAGGTCATATACTCCGAAATTATTATCCCAAGAGAAGAAAATGTTTAAAAACATATAAAACATTAATAAGATTCATATAGAATATTGTACCAAGCCTCGGCTCCAGTGTCTAGACATGGAAATGTGAGTGAAATGTTAACATTGCAGGGAATACAATGAAGAGTGACAAAACAAATAAAAAGATTACAGTTACAAGGATAGAATAGATTTAGAATTGTGGTATTGTTAGTATTTACCCAACTACGTACAGACTGTCAATTTTTAAGAACTCAGTCTGCCCTGTGTGGAGAAGAGATTGCGTTATGCATTTCCGCTGGCTATTAATGTGAAATTAAATACGAATAGCCACGTCCAGGATTTAAACTTTACCGTTTACATTTTTAAGTTAAACTCTAAACGATCACCACGCGCACTGATTTGGAATTTATAAGAAACAATATAACAATATAAACTATTATGAAATAAAGGTAACGGTGTTGGTTTTGAAGAAGAGGGGGTGAGGAGGAGCTCTCTAATTAGATTTGAAAAAAAGAAGAGAGTATTTTGGGTTTGAATTCAGAGTTTCCCTTCTCCTTGACTGGTTGCCATACCAAGGTTAAAGAGTACAATCTGCTCTATTATATACCCATATATGGAAGGAAAATAGTTGGATATATACATATCTCAAGTGTATTAACGCTATGCAAAATGTAAACAGCCTCATCCATGATTTGAACTCATCTCGCCGTGTCTATTTTCTTCGACGGTAATCATTACCATATGCGCCTCTAATTGTTTCCTTTTCTCAGGTCGATTACCTTTATCTTAAAGTGGGTTGCAATCAGTTTGTTGTTGTTATTTTCATTCATTGCTGTTGTCATTTGACGTAAGAATCAAACAGATGTATTCCGTTGCATAAACGGCGAGCATTTAAGGACAACAATTTGTACCTTGATTTTTGCATTTAACTTCGCGCTAATGCCATTGGGAAAAAAGCGGGATTCACTTATGCCTTGTCCAATATTTGAACTCGACTCGCCTATTTAATTTCTTTCGAATTTTTTTCGTTATGCTAAACGTAATATTACATCGTTGTTTCTTTTTAACATTAAAATAGGACGTTGACCTGAGATCTTGTGTATCAATAGTCAAATCTGTATCTTCCCACAATGACTTTTTTTCTCGTGCAGATCCGCCAAGAATGGAGAGAAAGAAAAAGGAAGACCGAAAAAAGAGAAATATATAGAGATGAGAGTAAGTGAGTGAGGAATTAGTGGACCTGGGAGACCCGATTAACCGGCGGTCGGGAAGTTAAGTAACATATCTTTATGCGTCATTGACTGTAAAGAAACATTTTTTCCTTTCTTCTGTCCCATCTCATATTGAACAATTAGACCGAATCACCTGAGCGTGTTAATTCTGCCTGTCTTCGTTCAAAACTGATTATACAGTTCTTCACTTGCTGATAGAGCGTTAAGTAGTTCTTATATTGTTCTGTGTCTCCGTGATGAGAAATAATCCTTATTCTATTATACGCCAACGAGTCTCCTTATCATAGTTGTTATTGTTACGTTGCAAGGTCTCGCCGAAAGTTGCTGGAGACAAAAATGAGATGAAGACATGGCATGGCAAGTTGATAGGAAATGAGGAAAAAGTCGCACACATGGATAAAGAAAAATAGCAGACTCTTTATTACTGTGTTTGAGCCTCTGTAGCTTAAAGGCTCGTCAAGTAGTAGTAGTAGTAGTAGTAGTAGTAGTAGTATTTCTTAGCCAATGGGTCTCAGACGTACGGACAACATTCACATAGGCCGTGCGTTCCCCCAAAAAAACAACAAAAAAAAAAAAAACAATATACGAAAGTCGCTGAGTCCAAAAAGTGGTTGGTTATTTCTTTCGCTCGCTTCGTGGTTTCTTTTAAGAGAGAGAAAGAGTAAGGTTACATGTCCGTTTCCGCTCTTCTGCCGAAAATTTGGGTCTTCCGTTTTTTTAATCTAGTTCAGGGTTCATTGACCGGTCACTGGCTAACATCCGTTAAGTGTTTAGAATTCTAAACTTTATTTTTTTTGTTCTCATTCATTTTTCTTCTCTTTCTCTAGAAATCTGATTACCGTGTCCTTTTCAATCCAAATCCTCCGTAGACCATAATGATTACGCTACACCTCCCATCTACAACCGTCTCGAATCAGGAAGTTGTGAAATTCAATTTACCTATAGCTGTTGGCTGGTTGGTGTCACGATTATTTTTGTTACCATTTTTAGGTGAAAGCATATTACAGTGGAGATCCCTTGTGTCCTTGGTGTTTGGTAGAATCCTTATGTTCCTTAGTGTTAGGTAGAATCCTTGGTTGCTGATCCGTCCGTCCGGGTTGAATACCAGCAACTGAGGGCCTTTCAAGATCGGCGATTAAATAGTTAACTAACCACATATTCGAGCATGTTCATTAGCGGATTGAATCAACACAGATATTCCAACAGTTGGTTGGTTGGTTGGTTGGTTGGTTGGTTGGTTGGATTTTATGTTTTGTCAACCCGTCTTGGGTTATTTCTTGCCTAAGGCGTTTTGTTTTATATATTTTTCATGGCTATTCAATTAAAAAAAAGTTAGTTGTTTTTTTAAACATTCTTTAAACTCATTTTTTCTATTTAACCCATAAATGGGACCATAACAGGTACTACCTCTTCGGGCCAGAGTATACCTGGGGAGTAATTGCAATGAATGGGTACCTCACAACCCCAAGATCTCCAGAATTGGAAATTTACATATAGCTGTGAGAGAGAGAGAGAGAGAGAGAGAGAGAGAGAGAGAGAGAGAGAGAGAGAGAGAGAGAGAGAGAGATGGATTCATACCTTTCCCCATGGGTATTAGATAGAAATGAAACTCAAGTGAAGTGAAACGTTCATTATCTTAACTCGACTCGTTGAGTTGTTGGAAAATGCTAACGGTTACACACCTGAAAATATATTAAGAAACAAAGTAAAAACAGACAACATAGTTATAAAAAGTATGTTCGATAAATTCATTTCGATCAATTCATCGTCGCAAAAATTCGAAGTTTGAGTCAGATCGGACCATTCTTCTTGCCGCTCTACAATACGAACTGTTCGTAAGTAATGTCAGAGGTTGCTTTTCATAGGAGGCTTTTATCACAATACGGGAACAGTGCACTACCACGTAGATCTGTGTATGAGTGGATAGAGAAGTATAAAAGTTTCCGAATAAGCAGGAATCCCATCGATCTGCACCACTAATAAGATTCATCAAGCTTGAGAGATGGTATTGGTGAACTGGCGAGTTATTCTCTGCAAATCAAACATTGTTCTACCTATCAAATTGTGGGATTATCTGCCCTTGTTTGTCTGGAAAAGTTATCTTCCCTCGTGTTTCTGTTTTTCCTCCACAGGCGTCTTGCCTATTTAAGCAGGCAAGCGCCAAGTTTGAATCCTCTTTTCTTCTCGGCAACACAACGAACATATGGGTTAGACACATTAGACACTCTTCTTGTGTGGGGGTTTTCACCCCCATACAGACTCTACATATCATTTATAAGTACATTTATGTATCTATGTTGTACTTCATTATTGTATCTTTTGCATGTCTCTCGTATGTGTTACTTATATATCTATTATGTATCTTGTATTTGTATTTCTGTTATAAATGCTTCTCCATGTGCTCACATATATATATATATATATATATATATATATATATATAATATATATATATATAGGTATGTTGTATTTAATACCACTTAGTCGGAGTTGTTGGTTCAACCAACAATTATAATTGATATCATACCTTTGAACCCAACAAAATCATCCATGATGAGCCCGGCTTTCACTAAACAAGAATGCTGATAAATCTTTTCTCCTCTTTGTAATTTGTCTTTCCGGACAGGCTTTTAAATGATTTTAGGTTTTCGCAAAACAGCAGTACGATTCGCATAACGTAAAGATATACAAATATGTGCTACACCGACTGAAACTCTGCAGAGGAGTAAAATTCCCCCAATAGGGCCACCCGTTGGCCGTGGGTGGCGACCCCTGATGCTTGAGGACGGAATCCTGGTGGATGAGCAGTCCATGACATACAACACTCCACTTTGGCCCTTACTTGGGCGTTAGGAAAGATAGCTTCCAATCAATTGGCTAGACATGTCAAGTCGTAGCACTTCTATGATTGTCCCTACTGTATTGACCTTATGGAAATCCCCCAACTCTTTTTATCGTATATGTGCTAGAAGTCATTGGTTGAGGGTCTCAGTGTCCTTGTCATGACGTTAAACTGCAGGTAATGGGGAAGTTCCAATTTTGGAGCTATGGAGAGAGTCGAGTACCCCATATATTCTATTGTATTTTTTGCGTATGATCTGTTATTGTTTGTTTTTTTTTGTTTTTTTGTGTCAATTTGATTTTTTTATCGGGGGTAGTTGTCTCTTATCTGATCAGTAATTCGAGCTATTTCATATTGAGGAAGTATTCAAATAATTGATCGAAGCAAATTTGGATTTTTTGTTTTATTTTGCTGAGTCGACTAGTGTGATGCGAGACGTAGCCACATGTGCAACATGATAGCATATGCAAATTAAGAATAAATCAAATGACTTCTGACTTACGAGGATTTAACAAGATTGCAACATTAATTAAACACAAACATTCCGGGGCGTTCGTCGTATGAAATAGAATCGGTGACTCGAGTTCAAATCATTGACGAGATTGTTTGCATTTCACATAGCATTAATACCCTTAAGAAATGTATAAAAATCATATCTATTATCCTTCCAGCTAGGGATAGATAGAAGGACAGACTAGGCTTTTCAACCTTAGTATGGCAACCAGTCAAGGTGTCATCCATTGTTTTTTTTATTTTGTTATTTTTTTATGTAATAAATGCTCTACCGAACTCGGAGAATAATTGTCTTTATTCTGTTCTACAAACGGAGCTGGGAAATATGTACTTTTTGCCCACGAGTGAGAACCGTAAACAGATAGATGTTGTTTCTTCGAAGGAGGGTATAAAAGAAACATTTAAAAAGAGTGATTTGTCTTGTGACCAACGGACACGTAAGGAGTAAAGGCAGGTCTACAATGCAAGCGAAGACAATTGTTTTTGCCACAATACAGTAGGTTAATCGTAGAAGAGCCCGAAGTTAAAATCACAACGGAAACATTTCTGAAGAGAATTCCTTCATCCTCTAAAATGTGACATTTGAAATTTAAAAGACTTCAGTTTACTGTCAGGTTTAACTTTCTCATGACCCTCCATAAATCTTAAGGGTCATCAATGAAAGTAGCAGAATTCTATCTGTCACATCCTAACATTCCATATGATCAGCTTTATGTTGAACATCCAAGAATTGCACACACTGATTGGCATTTCAATATGGCACCGTATAGCCAAACCGCAAATATTATTTACAGGAACTGGAGGATTGGATTTCTCTTTTGCTTGACTCTAACGTCATGTCAACTCAATGTTATTTATATGTCTACATGTAAGGTTATCCCTTTCATTTATATTTATATTTACATTTTGATATTCTTTTTTTCTCATTTTCTATATTATATATATATATATATATATATATATATATATATATATATATATAGAGAGAAGAGAGAGAGAGAGAGAGATAAAACAGTGTGTTTGGGAGAAATTTGACATATTCCATATTTGGTTATTTCTCTCGGTATGTTTGAGGTATTAACGCACACTACGCATCATTTAAAAGCTTGGACCCGTCTTCATTGATATACGTGATGACAGATAGAATGGATGACTGGAACCTACATGAATCATGGAAGAGAATAACTTGGATCATAATGATCTACGTCGGCCATCAAAATAAGGATATTATGGTTGCTGCCCAATGCTCCTTGAACACGGTAAAAACAATCAACATGAACTGGAGAATTGCAATAGAGACTAAGAGGCTTTGCCTAGAAGAAAGCAACATAACAGACAATCTGCTTGCATTATACAGCGGAATACCTCGAAAATCTGCAGAAGATGTATCAGGTTGAATTCAGATGCCTACGTGGAGTTCCTAAACACTGTAGTCAATCCCTGGATCAATGGGTGGTCATTGTAGGCCATATGCATGGTAGCAGGATCCAGCCCCCTGCCACATCTCAGTGAAAAGTTAAAAAAATGGTTTTCGGTGAATTTTACAACTACACCAGTCCCAATATGTGGCTTCCAAACTCCCTGGATCATACCCCATGGATTATTATGTATGTGGCGCAGTTGAGAAAGAACACAGTACTACAAAAGCCCAGTTAATCGACAGAATTGAAGTAGTTTTTTGAGAAACCCTTCCAGAGAAACTGTAACATCAGCTTGCTGCCAGTTCCGGAGCAGGATCGATGCTGTGATCGACGCTAATGACGCTAATTATTGACAGTGTAATCCCGCTTGTTTAATTCTTACAATCCATTAAATGTTGTAGTTAAACAGCACTTTTTCTTTCCTTATGAAACTCTTCCCGAAATCCATATATATATATATATATATATATATATATATATATATATATAGTATGAATCAAAAAGTAATAAGACAATCAGGAATATTTTCTGTATGTTGTTATTCTCAACTAGACCTTAGGTCATCGTCAGGAGAGAAAATTTCTTATTGAAGAAATTGTTTATAGATTTTTGAAAGGGAGCATTATAGAAGAACTATAAGAATTTAAGTGTTTTGAGGGTTTGACATGCTATTTAAATCCGGGTAGATGAGTGTGTGTTAGTAGTAGCATGTCCATTTGTTCCGTGAATAACCTCTATGAGTGGGTTATTTTTTAATGCTCTTATATATGTGAGGGAGGTTATGGGGGTTGTTTGTATGACTATATTGTGTATAATATAAAATGTATGAGGTGTGTTTACATACATGGTGGAATGTGAGTGTTGTGTATGTATCTCGGTACTGTGCGCGTGACCGATATATATATATATATATAATATATATAATATATATAATATATATATATATATATATAATATATATATATATTAATAAGTTGTAAACACGGTTTGTTTAGAATGGCTTTTTGCCGATAATTTTTGGGAGAATAAGTGCTTATTGGAGTCGTACCTAATTTTGAAAATTAATTAATAATGAATTAGGCGGGAATACCTATTAAATGTATGGCTAAAACAAATCGAAAAAATCAATCTCTGTATGTACATTATCGGCCGAAATGTACATACAGAGATTGATTTTTCTCGATTTGTTTAGCCATAACATTTAATAGGTATTCCCGCCTAATTCATTATTAATTAATTAATTTTCAAAATTAGGTACGGACTCCAATTAAGCACTTATTCTCCCAAAAATATATATATATATATATCAGAGAGTAAAATCGGCTGAGTGGCCTATTGTCGCTATCAGCTGGACAACGAGGGCTTATATTCTTTTTTCATTAGTGTTAGAACAGGGAGATTGCTTTTTTTTCTCTGAGCTGGAGCAATATACGTGCCATCAGATCCCCACTATACAGCACATATCCAAGTTGTGTAAATAATACGCTGAACAAGGGACGGAATTGACATTTTAACCTAATAATATTCTCCCATTAATCGAACATATAATAATCACCTATACTTTTTAATTGTATTTTCTCATATTTTCATTTTTTTGGGTCTGGATCTTTGATTAATGATTTATCAATCCCCTTGGGTTATTCAATGCCAAATCCATCCTTGTAGAAAAAAAAGTAGTGGTACTATTTAACCTATAGTTCGGGATTGAGGGGTCTGATAACTTACTCAAACATATTTGTTTGGAACTAAATGAAATGGTATCAATGAAGTTCGCACTCGTTTGCTCGGACGTCGTATTCCAACACGTCAGTAATTACACCCCGCCCCTTTCGTTATTTGTAAAGAATCGATCGAAAAATGTTATTCTCAAGGCTACGAGTCTCAAACAGTTACTTTATGACTGATCGCGCCTCTGATTTGTCCATATTTAAATTTGTCACACACGTCAGACTTTTGTATAATATTAACCTGCGTAGAAATTAAGACACAAGTCATAATTACTTATTTTGTAGTTTTTATAAGAAGTGTATCTTCTTTCTTTGAGCGGCTTCGAAAATGTTGAACGACCCTCTTAGGTCATTTAAACATATTTAAATGGGAGTCGGTGTGGATGTTTGGATGGATAGATGAATGGATGGATGTCCGGATGAAACTATGAAAATAAAACAGTCAGTGTCAAAGTAAATATATATACACATTAAATATCACCGGTTCTTGCTTTTTGTGCAATATCGTTAAGATTTGATTTATATTCGAAGATATTTGAGAATTAGAATAGACATAGAATAGCTTTCTTATAAATTACGATTCACCTAATGTATAAGAGAAGTTGAACGTTCTTATAAATTAACGTATCACCGTTGTATAAGAGAGTTAGGGCGTCTTATAAATTATGTATCACCTGAAAGTATAAGAGATGTGGACATTCTTATGAATATGTATCACTGAATGTATAAGAGAATTGATACGTTCTTATTAAATTACGTATCACTGATGTATAAGAGAAGTGGAACTTCTTATAAATTATGTATCAACTATGTTATGAGAGAAGTTGAACGTTCTATAAATTACGTATCACGATATGTATTAAGAGAGTTGAACGTTCTTATAAATTATGATCAACTGATGTATAAGAGAATTTGAACTTCTTATAAATACGACACATGATGTATAAGAGAAGTTGAACGTTCTTATAAATTATGTATCAACTGATGTATAAGAGAAGTTGAACGTTCTTATAAAATTACGTATCACATAATGTATAAGAGAAGTTGAACGTTCTTATAAATTATGTATCAACTGATGTAGTTAAGAGAAGTGGACGTTCTTATTGAAATTATTTATCACCTGATGTATTAAGAGAAGGTGAACGTTCTTATAAATTATGTTATCAACTGATGTATAAGAAAAGTTGGACGTTCTTATAAATTAATGTATCAACTGATTGTATAAGAGAAGGTAAACGTTCTTATAAATTATGTATCAACTGATGTATAAGAGAAGGTGAACGTTCTTATAAAATATGTATCAAACTGATGTATAAGAGAAGTTGAACGTTCTTATAAATTACGTTTCACAATGAATGTATAAGAGAATTGAACGTTTCTTATAAATTAATTATCACATATGATAAGAGAAGTTGAACGTTCTTATAAAATTACGTATCACATGATGTATAAGAGAAGTGACGTTCTTATAAATGACGTATCACATGATGTATAGAGAAGTTGAACGTTCTTATAAATTAGTATCACTGATGTATAAAGAGAAGTTGAACGTTCTTATAAATTACGTTATCACTGAATCAATC
>CM042146.1:87001708-87024462 GCA_023376005.1 Doryteuthis pealeii | reverse complement strand
TTATATATATATATATATATATATTATATATGTGGGGGTTTATAAACTTGAAGAGTTTTGCGGACTAGTGGCTAGCATACTGGATGGCGACACCGTAGTAACTGAGTTGGACGCCAGAAGCGCTATTAGGTTTACTTCGAACTAACTAACACTTGGGAAAAATAGGAAAAACCATCATCCTCTAGCTATAGGTTGAATACGTTCTAATTTGTTTCTATACAAGGGGTCTTTGTATTAAAGAAACTACGAAGGTGATATGCCATTATAAGAAAGAAACAAAGAACCACTTAATAAATAATAAGAATGTAGGAAAATTTAAATGCCATATATGTGTACGGGACATTAATCGAAGTTCGCGTTTGACATAAGACCGTTACCCGTCTGTTTACAGATTTGAAGTTCTCGCTGATTGTAAACATACCGGCATGTAATATGTAGCAATTAATTGTTCACCCTAGACTGACGGCAGGCTCATAGAGGCAGGTTAAGGAATTGGCAGACGAAAAATTTTGGTCGGGGTCGATCCCGACCAGAGGTAGCTGTTAAAAAAGTCGAGCCGCACCGATGAGAGAAAACTTCGGAAACACGTGTCTGTGGATGACTGATATATATATATATATAATAATATATAATATGTGTGTGTGTGTTGTGTGTGTGTGTTTGTGTGTGTTATGTGGTGTAAAAGAAGACAAGCCTTAATCCGGGGTAATATATATATATATATATAATATATATATATATAATATAATTATATATATATAAACGCCTTATAGCTCATATATGATTAAAAGTTGGGTTGCCATAGGAAAATGGGTTAGGACAGTAATAAGGTACTAGGCCTGAAGTCACCAGCCGATTGATATGGAGGTGGCTCTCACCTTCCGGTCTAGCCTAGGTAAGGGCCAAAGTGAGTGTTGCCATATTGTAGGATCTCCTATCACCAAAAATCGTCTGAAGCATCACGGTCACCTCAGCAGGTCACCATTTGGGGGATTTTACCCTTCTGCTGAGGCGCAATCTGTGTATACTTATGAGCCAGCTGACAGAAAGAAATCCGGTAAGGGAAGTCCTGGTGGCGTAACATGCTGGACTTCGAAATCCAGTGGGGCTAAAACGTTTACATTTGGACTACTAAAAGTCGTCGGGGCGGCCTAATGTCATATCAGTCAGACAGTGAGGGAGTCTATCCCCTTTACTAGTCTAAGGAGATTATTTTTAGATCTGAGGTGGAGCACCACACCTACTATCAGCTCCTCACTTTACCACACAGATCCCTGTGCTACTCATTACGCTGAGTGGCGGGAAGCGTATCGAAGCAAAGAACCTGACCCTAGCGAATTCTCACCGACTGACTAAACCGGATCATGGGAAAAGTATTTAAAAACTCTACTACTCCAGCATGGGTATTACTACGATCCTGTTTTCTACAATCGTGGCTTTGGCATTAATAACCCATGAAATTGATATGTGAGGTAGAATCGAGAGGAAACTAAATCAAGTCGATTTGGATTGTTGAGTCCATTCTTGTTTTCTTGGCAAGACTAAAGGAGTTCGGGCATTCATCTTTGTATCAAAACAAAATAGCTAATGGATTTCTCGCTGAACAATTGCAATTAATCGAGTACAAATATTGTCAGGGTCACTACTTTGCAATGCAAACATTAAAATTAATGGGCTAGCCCATCTAACAAGTATCTCAGAGTACATTTGCTGTTATCACACTTCAGTCACGCCGTCAGAAATGAACTGGTATTGACATTAACTAGGCTCAACCGTTCCAATTCATTTGTCTCGAAATGTAGATTGCAAACAAAGATACGGATCATAAACGCCTATTGGGACATGACATTTTGGCACCCTATAATGATATCTCCTCATATATATATAATTATATAAATAGTAAATTATATAATATAATTAGGTGCGAATTCATAAAGTTATTGCTTTGTGTCTTTGACGCAAGATGAGAATCCCTCAGGACGGAATCCTACACTAAATGGCGGCACTGTAAGATTATATCCCTGGTGTCTCTTTACTCTCACTTCGCATGCATGTAATCAATTTCTGCCAATGTTCGAAATTGCAGAGTCGGCTAAAACAACATTTAGAGAGGCCAATATAGCATTTTACTCATAAAAATATTTTAAAGGCTCGGCTTCCACCTACACTGTTCAAATATAAACAGAAACATTATTGAGAATTAAATGAGAATGTATTTTTTAAAAAAAAGGTAAAAAGCATTATAAAAAGCCTTTCCTCCTAGTTTCATGATGAAAACAGTTTGTGATGTTTACAACAGCTTCGATAAGACAAAAGGCAGCGTCAGTTTCGTGTTTCCAAATGCTTCAGCCTTTATTAATCTTTGACACTCAGCCTCCTCAGCTGTAGAAATAAGGGAACCGAAGTTATTTGTATAAAATCAATAATATGAAATATTAATAACTATTAATATCTACGTTAGTATATATATATTTACCAACCCTCCGCACGAGCAGGATGTACACTAAGGTCAATTCTAGCGGGTTCAAACAAGGTTTGAATCAGAGTTTTCCTCCTCTTAGACGGTTGCCTAACCAAGGTTAAAGGCCAGGTCTGCCCACTATTTACCCATAACTGGGGGAGGGTAGATCATACCTTTCCAGGGCTTAGCGCTAAAGTGAAAATGCAGTTACCGCGTCCAGCGATTGAACTCGGGTGGGGGGGGGGGGGGGGGGGGGGCGACGAGTCCATTCCATGACTCTAAACCATTACACCACACGTCCATATCTACGTTAGGATATAAGAAATGAATTGTGATGGAATTTTCAAAAAAAAGAAACTGAATAATAACAGATGGGAAAATAAACTAACAAAAATGGAAACTACATGTATCTGTGAATATTGAAAGCAGAAAGGCAACAATCAAGAATAAATGAAAGAAAAAATAAACAAACGAGTATCTGAGAAGAAATACTCTGAAATCAACTATACAGGAAAAAATCTAACAAAGGAATAAATGTCTGAGTCATATCCCATTTAGATACTCTGCCCCATCTTAAAAATACACAAGGGAATGTAACCCAGATATACAGACAATAGAACAAGGAAATTGAGAGGAAACAAGGGTTGACGCGGGGTTGAGATAGACCAGCTCATGTAGCAAGTAAGAGGAAGTAGTCTTGTAGCTGTAAAATTCAGGATGCGAAGAAACATACAAAAAAATAGCAGTGAAAGACTAATTACCATACAACAAAGCAATTCAAATGATTAACTTAAGAAAAAAACAGGAAACAGTAATCAAAAAAACGAGTAGAAAAGGCTATAAAAGCTGCAGGCCCCGAGGAAATACCCCACGAGTATGGAAATTAGAACATTTGATGGATTCTACTTTGCTAGGCAACGCAGTTAGATAAGCAAAACAAATAGATGAATTGGACGAACCCCCCTCCCAAAGCGACCCGGAAATCGCTAATAACTACAGGCAGCATACCATTAGTGCTATAGCTGGTAAGGATATATTAGGCCCTTCTTTTTAATCGCATCAGACCGAAAGAGAAAATCCTTAGTAAAAACCAATACGGATTCGCCAGAAATTATCACCACCTCTCAGATCCTAACTATTCGTTGGAACATAGAAGGGTTTCGAGGAAAAATCTTGAAAAAGAATCGAATATCCATACGAATGAATAAACAAAATGTCTTCGACATAAAATAACCCAGAAAGTGTGACATGCCGAAAATTCAACCAGTATTCGTTTGTTTTCTTTAAAATGGCAAATTAACTTTTGTCGGTTATCTAATGCCAAAGCCTTTCTTGTAGAAGTCAGTAGTAATACTATTAACCAATGAAAGATATAGGTGTCATACCTTACCCAAAGTTATTATTGTTAAGTATCTGGCTGCATGTTGGCCAGTGGTAAAGACTTAAAGTAAATAAGTAAGTAAATCCTGAGTTATGAATTCTTTATTAATGAATAAGTCCTGAGATATAGAATCTTGAGTTAATTGATAAAAGTCCGAAGTTCTGGAATCCTACGTAGTTAAAAGGTCCAGTGATATTAATCCTGTTCCGTCGCCACGAGATCCCAGTAGTAAGTAGGTGACCAGACAGCCAGTATTAAATAACAATATTCAGAGCAGAATACTGCCAGAGGGTTGGTCAATAGTCGGTCACATGGTTATACGGCGAGTCTATAAGTGAATGACCATTTACCACACGCCTTATGATTAAAAACGCCAACAATTATTCCGAAAGTCATGTAATACCGTGCTCTATTCGAACTCAGTGGGCTACGATGTAGAGAGCAACACATAGCCACTACGCCAAGGGCACCTCTCTTTTTATGACATTGTATTTAATAAGGTTTTAGTAAAGATGCCAAAGTGAGACAGCTTTTGACAGAAGCATAAATCATTGGCAGACAGTGTCAACCGATTGAGAATTGTTAGTGAAAAGCTACTGTCAGTTTCAGAGTTTTCCAAAAGTTATTGGGTTATTTGAATACAGGTGAGTAAAACTGGAAAAACCGCCAGACTTTATCAAATTGACATGCAAACACTAGGAAGAACAAGCTTATTGACATCGAAGTGGTCTAAAGACGCAAGCTAAGAGTAAAAAAGTAAAAAAAAGATAATGGTGATCTATCAAAAGAATCAATATCAGTGATTATTTAATAAATAGGCTGCGTTTAACAAACCACGTAACGATTGTTACCATCTGACACACATGCCACAGAAAAGCACATAACACGTAAATATATCAATTCAAATACACCGTGTTACATAGACACATACACAGAGATATCTCACTCACGCTCCACACATAACTCAGGAACGCATTCACATTTGACATATAACTTTATATATACATTATTACAATCCGCACATATAAACAGATACACTACCACATACACGCCAAAATGTACACATTTATAATCCCATAGATCATCACAGATGCGATGCACATATATGCACACAGCATTCTAGCCGTTGATTACAATAATTTCTTTTAAAAAGTTATTAGGTGGAAATTTCGATCTGATATAATCACCTCTCGATCAAGGCAATATAGAAAAGCTTTGATTGTGTGTATTGACTACCTTGTGATTGAAATAATAAACATTGCCAGTGTAAAAAAGTGCCTGCTTATCATTAGATACAGTATATGATTTACCTACGTGGAAAACTAGGTACAATATATACACATACACATGTATAGAATTCTCTGTCGGGGCCTGAAAATACGCTCCACTGTAACCCTTGCAGAGGGTTTAAGATCCCCAACTTCACATAACAATATGCTGTGTGTATGATACTAAATACATTTAGATTGTGTTGGTTCAAGTTCTGGAAATCCTGGGAGTGCAGAGTACTCCTTCGCCATTACTCCCACGGTCAACTGTAATGAAAGGACCTTTAGTATCCCATCTTCGAGTCAAACAAATTTGTTAAATTGACGGCTGAGTGAAAAATATAAATGGTAAGAAAACTTGCACAAGCATGATAATATGAAGTACAAAGAATCGATTCCCAACCCCTGCCTAATATTACCGTAGGACAATTGGACCTGCCGTTAATCGATCAATAAAATTCAATCAATCACACGTGTGTACCTATGCACATATGTTATTATACGTACGTTTCAAACATAAGCGTACACACCAGCCTTACATTCTGGAGGAACTTGCCAAAAATAATAAAAAAAACACAAAAATAAACAAAAAAAAATAACACAAAAACAAACAAAAAACAAAAACATGAATTAGTCATTATGTTCTGACGAATACAAACAATATTATGCTTTCTATACATAGACAGTTTTAGTTCTATTTTTTTTTCTTATTGTATTTCAATTGACTATTGCTGTTGTTCTTTTTGTCAATCCTAAGGTGTCAAAAGTTGAGAGAAAAGAATTAATTCTTTTTAAAGTAAACAAGAAAAAAGAGAAAAAAAAATGTTTTCTTCTTCCAGTTTCATCCTTCTCTAGCATTTTTTTTTATAACGATTTCTTGGCGAATTCTCTACTGAATGCAGTCTTAAAACATAATAAAACAATTGCGTCCTATTCAGATATTCGCCATGTGTATTTCGATCGCTTTTTCTCACTCTATCATATGAATGCTCAGAAAAAACATTTATGGCAACAGACTTGAATCAATAGAGATGCATTGACAAAACAGTAAATTAGCGAAAAAAAAGCCCAAAACCTCAGTTCAAGTTCGCGTGTTCCCATCGTGGTATATGGATAAAGCTATTCTCACATTACTCATTACTACTAAATAGGAGTTCGATCCTCGCTGGATGTCTCATACGTGCAGCCTTGTGCCACATCCTATCCGCCGCGAACAGATTGGGCTAAAACTAAACTAAATCAGATATTTAGGAGTGTCATCGTTGTATAACAGTTAAGCAGGTTTTGCTGATCCAGTACTACTTAATAGAACGGTTTCGGGTCCTCAACGGGTATCCCATACTTGCGCAATCGCTGTGTCACATTCCTAACCCATTAGCGAACGGGTGGTTAAATAGCTACGCAATTGTATGTTCAGGAATTTCTCAATTGTTTTTATATAAACCCCTGGAAGGATAATATAAGCATAGTGTCCCTCTTGTGTGGAATTTACTAGTTGCATCTTATAAACCCCTTAATTACGGGAGACACAAATCGCTGGATGATGCAGATGAGGTGTTAGATATATTACACCACTAGTTACATAAGTCCGTGGGTTGCGATGATTATAACTGTAAGTGTTAATAAATTTGACAACGGTATGGTAAATGGGAAAGTTGATTATTAACCGTTGTAGAGGATGACAACTTTCGCTGACCGAGCCGCTGATTTCTCATTGACTGAAGGTAGCGTGAGGAAGGGAACTAACTTAAAGTTAGTTAGATTTTGACCGTAGACAAGAGAGCAGAGGCGACGGTCATTCTGTTCCTAAGTAAGCCATTTCTCGCCACCTCGGTTAAACCTTTTGGTTCAGTTTGATAAAAGATACTGAAAAAAAACAAATTCTTGCTTCATTAATTAAAAACAACGAAATAAGCACAGACAACTGCGCCAGATAACAGAAGTCGTGTAATCAGATAAATAAATCAACCCAAAGAAGATGGCAGTTGTCGAATAGAACCCTTTAAATAACCCCCCTCTCTCTCTCTCTCTCTCTCTCTCTCTCTCTCTCTCTCTTCTCGGCTCTCTCTCTCTCTCTCTCTCTTACATCCCTTCTCTCTCGCCATTATATACCCGATACAAAATGCGGTATAACACTAAATACTTTATAAGGTGTTGTAGTCACTATTCCATGTCATTTCACATGCCATAGTCAAAATATTCGAGTCAATTAAAGGAGAGACGAACTCTTACCGATTACAAAGCTTTAAAGCGTATTGGATATTCACAAAAGGAACTATTTAAACATATATTTTAAACGTTAAATGATAAAATGAATTTCTACTACCAATAGGCCAAAGCCATGCCAATGAATGATAAAAAGTGTTCTGTGCGTTGTGACCCACCCACAAGTTTATAACACGGATTCTGAACGTGATGGCGCCCGCATTAGCCAATAAATGTACAGAAGCCGAAGTCAGCGGTGGAGAACTCTATTTAAAGCTAGTTTTTCTGCAGCGTTGATATACATGATGACTGAAGGCCACTGGGTTTGACCGTCTCCAGCTGGATCTATGACAAAGGAGGTATTATGTTGAAAAGACCCGAAACCCCCCCATGGACCAGTTATTAACTTAAACTGACGACGCCACCCAGTGCCTGTTTATAGTACAGGTGTATCTCAAAAACAAACGAATTATTTCATGAAAGTAGTTAATTCTAAATAATCTTGCGATGCGGATATAGGATATTTTAAGAAAAATATTAATATTAGAATAAATAGTGACGTAAACGGAAAAAATAATTTTTAAAAGTAGAATGGAAATGCAATGCTGATTTTTTAATCTTTAAAATTAAATATGATTCAGCGAGAATGCCGGCACTGACGGGGGATCTTTACTGTGAAGTCAATTGCAGTATTTTGGTGATGCCCATGTTAATATATATTTTAAAATCTCATTTATACTTTTTGTATATGTAAAACATGTTAATAATAATGCTAAAACATATAAAAAAAACCTCTCATAGCATCCAGCCAGACAAGGAAAAAATGTCGGGAGTATTGAATAACGTTTATTTGTGGGTGAGTGGAAATTAAATTTGGTTAGAAGTAAAAAGTTGAGAAGCTGTCCCAGGCGAGCACTTAGATTTCAGTTGTTTTATGCCCGTAGGAAAATCAGGAAATGTTCTCTCTCCTATCCGATGAGGTAAATAGTTTGGCAGACTGTAGTCTATACTTATACAAGAGACGACTACCCATCTTTTTGAATAAAAAAAACAATACATGTTTCTAAAGGAATATTCAAGCATTTAGGATTTCCAGTATAAAAAAAACTTCGACAGTCAAAACAGATATTATTAGGTACTAATCATTACCAAAAGCTACAGCATAGGATTCTTAATAAAGAAAAAAAAGATTTATTTGGAAATGTAGTTACATTACATGATTCAATTGGAAATATTATTAATAGCTTATAGCTAGTCGGTAGAGAACCTGCTAGGATCAACATGGTTCCGGTTCGAATCAGCCTTCACTACTCAACACATGTGACAAGCTTGGATCTGTGCAGTAAAGTAGAGAGTTGAGGGTAGGTGTAGCGCTCACCTTAGACGTGAAACCAATTTCCTTGGTCTATAAAAGGATATACTTTTCTAGATGTCCTACTAATACCGACAATAGGCCAATCGCCGACTTTACTTACTTTACTCATTTATCCGAGTTTTGGAAAGCATCTGTTGTTAAATGGTAGTGTGGGCTCCACCTCAGCAAACAACCTCCTTATTTATTGCTTGGAGAATGGAAACACTTCCTCGCACTGCATCTGATACCAACATAGGCACTTTCTATATGATATTTCGTTTAGTTTTCAGTTGCTAAGCATTGTTTATAATAAACACCTAATAATTCCGTGTTGAGTAAATCCACGTTGGTCTTGGGTGCTACATGCTTGACATCGTTTAAGCAAGTTTGAACTCCAGTACAACTTCGTAATAATACCCTGGGTAAAGGAGGAATTCCTTACCCCGTAATGAGTAAAATTGGTTTTCTAATAACTAAATCTCCTGCAAGGATGGCTTGCATGAATTCTCCATGAAGTTTGTTGCATTAAACAGGAATCCAAAGCAGTTGATTTGTTTAATGTTTTAATAGGAATAGATCTAAGTATCGGTTGATTTAGAAGAAATTAGTTTTCCTTGAGAATGCAATTCCATACCAGACCTTTTGGCGAGATCCAGCAAACAAATCTATAAGACTCACCGAGTGATCAATTGGAAGAATATTGAGATTTATTCAATGAAATACATTTTAGTATAGTTATTGAATAATACTAAATGAAGAACGACTAAAATTGTTTCCTGCCGAGAGACAACGACTAAAAATCAGTGTTTAGCTTTTCCGCGAAAATCTGTTTGGGGAATATCGGGCATGCTCTTAAATGAATATCCCTAGGGACTAAAGCTTCTTTGAGAATGGGAAATTTCATGACTTTTCAAAAGTTCTGTAACCTGTCAGTAGATATTACCAGTATAAATTATTCTGCGAAAGCTAAAAACCAAATTTTACTGTTAGTACTTATAAATGTTTATAAACAAGTTAGAGAATAATACGTTAATGTATATAATTTAATGTAACCCTCCACACGAGCAGCATGTGACACAAGGGTCAATTTCTTCAAGCGGAGTTCAACAGGTTTTGAATCAGAGTTTTCCTTGAGAACAAGTTGCCTAACCAAGGTAAGGGGCCAGTTGCTCTACATTTATCCATAGCTGAGAGAGAGTAGGATTCATACATTTCCCAAGGTTTAGCGCTAAGTGAAATGCAATTACACGTCCAGCATTTGAACTCGATGTGACGAGTCCCTTTCCCATTGGCGTACCATTATTAGCCGCGCTTCCTTGTGTAGATACCGTGATATAAGCCACCATCATGTTTCATCGACAGCACGATTCATGACTATGTCTATCGTCTATCTGTCTGTCTCTCTCTCTCTGTCTCTTGTCTCTCTGATTCTGTCTCGTCTCATCCATGCCTATCGTCAGTTTGTTCCTGAATGTCCACCTTACGCCATAAATTGTTGTGCCTAGTTCGCCAACCATTCACCCATGAGTTGCCAAAAATACTTTTCTTATCTCTAGCTTATTTAACACAACTAGAATATGGGAGACCCGGTAGAATCGAATTCACTATTAGTGTTAGCCTAGTTAACGCTTAACATTACACCACGTGAGCTTTCAAAGGAACTTTGTAAGAGCCTTAGCTAGTTGGTGACCAAGCTAGAGCTATCGGGCATCGGTTAGAATCGAACTCGCTAACAATGGATTAATAGCATAGTTTTGCTATTCTTACACGATGTGAGGATCCAATTGTTATTTACTAAGCTTGGTTTATTCTGGCACGGATTCCATGACTTGTCTTCTTTCTCTGTATATCTTTTTGTCTGCACTCCGTCTTCTGTATCTCGCTCTCTCTCTCTCTCTCTCTCTCTCTCTCTCTCTCTCTCTCTCTCTCTCTCTCTCCTTCTCTTCGCTCCGCCCGTCACTCTCCGTCAGCACTACTGAAAGCCACTCTCGCCTATAAATGGTTGGCTGCCAAGGTTCGCAACCATTTGATATACCTTGCGATAATTTAATTATACTAATAATGTATGTTGGTCTAGCTTAGATAACCATTATGTTATAGAGGGAACCCTCATGTGATTTATTATTGCAAATGGATTGAATAAAGACATTCCTAGATTAGACAGGTTATGGTATTTCACAATAGTAAATATCTCGCAACACGTATCAGGTTGCCGTGTTACTTGTAAAAGACACAGATAATTGAATCAGTCTAATAGAGAGTGTATTTAATTTATCTATTAAACGCAATTTTGTGTGGATCCCCAGAACAGGTCGACAAGCATATTCAAGAAAACATGACGGCTCATCACGTGAATGGCTATAGAAAAAGAAAGATCATTATTCTTTAGTCCCAGTAGCGAAGTTGAAAACTTCCATAATCCCTTATCAAGCTGCGGTATTTCGTTCAGCTGTAAATCTGTTTGTGTGTATCATGTTGAAAAAAAAGTACACACTTAAGTCTTCTCTTAAGATCCCAACCGACACATTTCTTTTATCAATTCGATTTTTTCGTCATTTTGCTAAGCTATTTGCTTTTGGGTTTTTTTTCTGTTTTTGTTTTGCTCTTAAATTCTATCTTGGGATAACATGTCACGTATACTATCTTCATCTTTGCTGAAGTCTCTTCCGAGAAATCTTTCATCTTTGAATGACATTTTCTTTCAATGTAAAAGCGGACAGTGATTTGCTAACTATTTACAGTATTTCTTTTCCTTATCTTTTTTTAAAATATACTCGTTCATGTCAGAGAAAAAGCCTTTAATCACTGGAAGATGAGTTAGAATGACAATTCCGTTTGACATGGCTTCTTTGTCTGGAAGTTCTGAAAATACCCCAAATTCATGACAATTCCGTTTGATAATGGGTTCTTTATCTGAAGTTCTGGGAATATCCAAAATTTACACATCGGTCAACTATTCAGGATATAACTAATAAAGGAAAAACATAAGTTTTAGAATGATATTATCTGACACAATAAAAAAGCGGCAACCGTATCTTTTTCAAAGCAACAGTCGTAGAGCGTTCGGCTAGAAACCACATGGTTCCTAGTCCCGATTCGGGGCGGCCCCAAAATCGGTATAGGCCAATCAGCGAGGAGTCTATCCCCTTTCACTAGCGCTATACCAATTGTTTTGGCAGCTGAGGTGGAGCCGCCACACCTACCTCAGCTCCTTACTTTACCACACAGATCCCTGTGCTACTCATACGCTGAGTTGGCGAGGACCCGAATCGAAACTAAGGAACCATGTGGTTTCTGCCGACGCATCTACGATGTTGCTTGAAAATAGGATACGTTGTGCCGCTTTTTTTTGTGTCAGAATAATATCCAATTCACTTATGTTTTCCTTTATTAGTTATATCCTTGAATAGTTGACCGATTGTAAAATTTTGGATAATTCCCAGGGAACTTCAGTAAAGAACCCATATCAAACGGATTTGTCATGATTGGGTATTTTCAGAACTTCAGACCAAAAGAAGCATGTTCAAACGGATTGTCATTCTAACTCATCTTAGTGATTAAAGGCTTTTTCTCTGAAAATGACGAGTCATATTTTAAAAAAGAATAAAGGAAAAGAAAATACTGTAAATAGTAGCAAACCACTGTCCTGCTTTTACATTGAAAAGAAAATGTTCATTCAAAGATGAAAGAATTTCTCGGAAGAGACTTCAAGCAAGATGACAGATAGTATTACGTGACATGTTTATTCCCAGGATAGAATATTAAGAAGCAAAAACAACACAGAAAAAAAACCCAAAAAAAGCAATAAGCTTATCAAACTGACAGGAAAAAATTTCGAATTGATAAAAACAGAAATGTGTCGGTTGGATCTTAAGAAGAAGACTAAGGTGTGTACTTTTTTTCCAACATGATACACACAAACGAATTTACAGCTGAACGAAATACCGCAAGATTGATAAGGGATTATGAGAGTTATTCAACTTCGCTCGGACAAAGTGAATAATGATCTTTCTTTTCTATAAGCCATTCACGTGATGAGCCGTTTCATGTTTTCTATTGAAATATTGCGTGTGTCGATCTGTATTCTGGGGATCCACACAAAATTGCGATTTATAGATAAAATTAAATACACTCTCTATAGATGATTCAATTAATCTGTGTCTTTTACAGTTAACAACGACACTGATACGTGGTTGCGAGATATTTACTATTGAAATACCATTAACTGTCTCAATCTAGAAGAATAAGTTCTTATTCAATCAGTTGCAATAATAAATCACAGGAGGGTTCCCTCATATAACATAATGGTTATCTAACTAGACCAAATACCATTATTAGTATAATAAATATCGCAAGGTATATCAAATGGTTAGGCGAACTTGGCAGCCAAACCATTATAGGCGAGAGGTGGCTTCCCAGTGTGTCTGACCGAGAGTACGGGCGAGAGAGAGGAGAAGAGAGAGAGATTGAGAGAGAGGAGATGAGAGAGCAGAAGAGAGAGAGAGAGAGAGAGCGAGATACAGACGAGGAGAGTGACAGACAGAAAGATTATACAGAGAAAGAGACAAAGTCATGGGAATCCCGTGCCAGAAACTAAACCAAGCTTAGTAAATAACAAATTGGATCCCTACATCGTGTAAGGAATTAGCAAATATGCTATTAATCCATTGTTAGCGAGTTTCGATTCTAACGATGCGATACTTCTAGCTTGTGTCCACAACTAAGCAAGCTCATTACAAAGTATCCTTTGAATAGCTCACGTGGTGTAATGCTTTACTAACTGGCTAACCAACTATTAAAGTGAATTCGATTTAACCGCGTCTCCCATGACTTCTAGCTTTGTTTAAAATAAAGCTAAGATAAGAAAGTATTTTTTGGCAACTCATGTGTGTGAATGTGTTAGCGAACAGCAAGCAGACAATTTATAGGCGAAGGTGGACATTCAGAACACTGACGATAGGCATGGATGGAACAGAGACAGAATCAGAGAGACAAAGAACCAGAGAGAGAGAGACAACAGATAGACAGATAGACATATCATGGGAATCCGTGACTGTGCGAGGATGGAGCGATGATGGTGGCTATACAACGTGAGTGCTGAGCGAAGAGAAGAAAGCGCGTGTATAATGGTTAAAGCCAATTGGGAAAGGACTCGTCACATCGAGTTCAAATCCTGGCGTGCTGGTAATTGCATTTCACTTAGCGCTTAATACCCTTGGGAATGTATGAATCCTACCTCTTCCAGCTATTGGATAAATAGTAGAGCAGACTGGCCCTTTAACCTTGGTAGGCAACTTGTCGTTCAAAGGAAAACTCTGAATTCAAACCTGTTGAACTCCGCTTAAGAAATGACCTGGTTCACATTCTGCTCGTGGGAGGGTTATAAATATATATATTAACTAAGTCTTTTCTCAAACTTGTTTATAAACCATTTATACATACTAAAATGTAATAATTTGGTTTTTAATTTCGCAGAATAATTTATAATGGTAATACTACTGACAGAGTAACAGAACTTTTGCAAAAGTCCATGATTTCCAAAAATTCTCAAGAAGGCTTTAGAGTCCTAGGGATATTTCATTAAGAGCATGCCCGATATTCAACCCAAAACAGATTTTTCGCGGAAAAGCTAAACACTATTTTAGTCTGTTGTCTTCTCGGCATAGAAACAATTTTAGTCGTTCTTCTTTAGTATTATTCAATAAACATAGACTAAATGTATTTCACTTGAATAAATCTCAATATTCTCAATGATCTCGTGTGAGTCTATAGATGTGCTGGTGCGCGCCAAAGGTCGGGGTATGGAATTGCATTCTTCAAGGGGAACTTAATTTCTTCAAATCAAAGATACTTAGAGCCTATTCCTATTAAAACATAAACAATCAAAAATGCTTTGGATTCCCTGTTAATGGCATATCAAACTTCATGGAGAATTCAATGCCAAAGCCATCCTTCAGAGAATTAGTATGAAACAATTCTCATACTGGGGGAATAAAGAATTCCTACCTTACCCAGGGTATTTATTACGAAGTGACTGGATTCAAAACTTGTTATAACGATGTCAAGCATGTAAGCCACCAGGAACCACCGACCATGGACTTTCCCAAATCAACAGATATTATTAGGTGTTTATTATACAAGTGCTATAGCAACTGAAAAACTAACGAAAATATACAATATAGTAAAGTGCCTATGTTAGGTACAGATGCGTGCGAGGAAGTGTTCCATTCTCACAAGCAAATAATAGGGAGGTTGTTTTGCTGAGGTGGAGCGCCACACCTTACCATTAAACAACCAGATGCTTTCCAAACATCGATAAATGAGTAAAGTAAGTAAAGTCGGCGCCGGAAATTGGCCTATTGTCGCGATTAAGGAGGACATCTAGAAAGTATTCCCTTTTATAGACAGGAATTGTTCACGTCTAGTGGAGCGCTACACCTACCTCCAACTCTCTACTTTACTGCACAGAGTCAAGCTGTTTAATGGTTGAGTTAGTGAAGGGCTGATATCGAACCTCGAACCATGTTGACCTAGGCAGGTTCTCACCGAACTTGAGCTATAAGCTATTAAAATAATATTTTCCAAATTGAATCATGTATAGTACTACATTTTCAAATAAATCTTTTTTCTTATTACAGAATTCCTATGCTGTAGAATTTTGGTAAATGATTAGTACCTAATAATATCTGTTTTGACTGTAAGAAGTTTTTTTTTTATACTTGGAATCCTAAAATGCGACATATTCCCTAGAAAATGTACTTGTTTATTCAAAAAAGATGGGTAGTCGTCTATTGTATAAGTCATTAGACTAACAGTCTGCCAAACTATACTCATCGGAATAGAGAGCAGGAGAACATTTCCTGATTTTCCTACGGGCAATTAAAACCAAAATGAAATCTAAGTGCTTCGCCTGGACAAGGCTTCTCAAACTTTTACTTCTAACCCAAATTTAATTTCCACTCACCCACAAATAAGTATTCAATACTCGACATTTTTTCCTTGTCTGGTGGATGCTAGAGGTTTTTTTTTTTTAAATGTCTTTAAGCATTATTTACATGTTTACAATATACAGAAAGTTATAAATGAAATGTAAATCATATTTATAACATGGGCACACCAAATACTGCAATTGACTTCACAAGTTAAAGATCCCCCACCCCGTCAGTGCGATTCTCGCTAATAATATTAATTTAAGAATTAAAAAATCAGCCATTGCATTCCATTCTACTTTAAAATTATTTTCCGTTTACCGTCAATATTTATTCTTATAGTTAATTATTTTTCTAAAATATATCCTATATCCAGCAATCGCAAAATTATTTTGAATTAACTACTTTCATGAAATAATTCGTTTTGTGTTTGAGATACACCTGGTAATTAAACAGCACTGCTGTTGGCGTCCGTCAGTAAGTTATAACTGGTCATGGGGGGTTGGGTCTTTCAACATAATACCCCCTTGTCAGTTAGATCCAGCTGAGACGGTCAAACCCTAGTGCTTCCAGTATCATGTTCAACGCTAGCAGAAAAACTAGCCTTTAAATAAGTTCTACAACGCGACTTCGGCTTTCTGTTACATATTTATTGCTAATGCGGCGCCAATCAGCGTTCAGAATACGTGTTATAAACTGTCTACAACGCACAGACACTTTTACATTCATTGGCATGGCTGGACCTATTGGTAAGTAGAAAATCTCATTTTATCATTTTTAACGTTTTAAAAGATAATTGTTTTTAAAAGTTCCTTTTGTTGAAAAAATATTCAATAATACGCCTTTTAAAGATTGTAATCGGTAAGAGTTCGTCTCTTCTTAATTTACTCGATATTTGAATAAACTGCATGTGAATGACATGAATAGTGATATACACACCTTATAAAGTATTTTAGTGTATATACCGCATTTTGTATCGGTTATAAATGGCGAGGAGAGAGGGATAGTAAGAGAGAGAGAGAGAGAGAGAGAGAGAGAGAGAGATGAGACGAGAGAGACGAAGAGAAGAAGAGAGAGGGGGGTTATTTAAAGGCGTTCTATTTCGACAACTGCCATCTCCTTTGGTGTTGATTTATTTATCTGTTTACACGACTTCTGTTATCTGGGCGGCAGTGTAACTGTTGCTTATTTCGTTGTTTTTAATAAATGAAGCAAGAATTTGTTTATTTTTCAAAGATCATCTTATCAAAACTAAACCCAAAAGGGTTTAACCGAGTGGCGAGAAAGAGGCTTACTTAGGAACAGATGACCGTCGCCTCTGCCTCTTCCTTGTCTAACTGTAAAATCAACTAACTTTAAGTAGTTCCCTCTCACGCTAGCCTCAGTTCAATGAGAAATCAGCGGCTCGGTCAGCAAGTTGCAATCACTTCTACAACGGTTAATAATAACTTCTCCATTTACCATACCGTTAGTCAATTTAATTACACCTACAGTTATAATAATCGGCAACCCACACTAGAACACTGTAGGTGTTATGATATCTAACACCTCATCTTGCATAATCCAGCGATTTTTTCTCCGTAATTAAGGGTTATAAATGCTAAAACTAGTAAAAAAAAATTCCACACAAGAGGACACCTATGCTAATATATTTATCCTTCCAGGGGTTTATATTAAAACCTTTGAGAAATCCTGACATACAATTGCGTGATATTTAACCAACCCGTTCGCTATGGGGTAGGGAAAGTGTGGACACAGCGATCGCAAGTATGGGATACCCGTTTGAGGACCGAAACCGCTATTAAGTAGTAAACTGGATCAGCAAAACCTGCTAACTGTATACAACGATGACACCCTTAAATATCTGATTTAGTTAGTCATTTACCCAATCTGTTCGCGGCGGATAGGATGTGCACAGGCTGCACGTATGAGAACATCCAGCGAGGATCGAACTCACTATTAGTAGTAATGAGTATGTAGAATAGCTTTTGTTATCCATTATACCACGATGACCCGCTGAACTTGAACTGAGGGGTTTTGGCTTTTTTCGCTAACTTTAACTGTTTTGTCACATGCAATCTCTATGTGATTCAAGTCTGTTCCATAAAGTTTTTCTGAGCATTCATATGATAGAGTGAGAAAAAGCGATCGAGATACACATGGCGAATATCTGAATATGACGCAATTGTTTATTGTTTTATAAGACTGCATTCAGTAGAGATTCGCCAAGAAAATCGTTCATAAAAAATCTAGAAGAAAGAAATGAAAACTGGAAAGAAAACATTTTTTTTTCTCTTTTTCTTTGTTTACTTTAAAAGATATAAATTCTTCTTCATCAACATTTGACACACTTAGATGACAAAAGAACAACAGCCGATAGTCAATTTGAAAATACAATAAGAAAAAAAAATAGACTAAAATCTGTCTATTATAGAAAGCCAATAATAATTGTTTGTATTCGTCACGAACATAATGACTATTCAATGTTTGTTTTTTGTTTTTTGTGTATTTTTTGTTATTTTTTGTTGTTATTTTATTTATTTTGCAAGTTCCTCCAGAATGTAAGGCTGTGTGTACGCGGATTATGCTTGAACGTACGTATTAATAACATATGTGCATAGGTACACACGTGTGATTGATGGGATTTATTGATCGATTTTAACGCAGGTCAACTTGGTCTACGGTATTATGGCAAGGGTAGGGAATCGTATTCTTTTTACTTTCTATTTAATGCTTGGTGCAGTTCTTTAATTTATATTTTTTCCACTCAGCCCGATCAATTTATACAAATTTTGTTTGACTCGAACGATGGGATACTAACAGGTCCTTTCATTCACAGTGACCGGAGTAATGGCAATGAAAGGAGTTACGGGGCTGCACTCCCAGGATTTCAGAACTTGACCACACCATCAAATGTAGTTTAGTTATCATACACACAGCATTTTTATGTGAAGTTGGGATTCTTACCCTCTGCAGGGTTACAGTGAGCGTATTTCAGGGGCCCCACCGACAGAGATTCTATACAGTGTGTATGTTGTATATAATTGTACCTATTCCTACGTGGTAAATCATATATACTCGTAGTCTAATGATAAGCAAGCACTTATTTTACACTGCAAAGTTTTTATTCATCACAAGGTAGTCAATTACACACAATACAAAGCCTTTTTCTATTATTGCCTTGATCGAAGGGATATATCATATCGAAAATCACTAATAACTTTTTAAAGGAATTATTGGATCAAACGCTAGAATGCATGTGTGATATTGTGCATCGCATCGTGATGATCTATGGGATTATAAAATGTGTACATTTGGCGTGATGTGTATGTATCTGTTTTATATGTGCGGATAATGTATATATGTATATATAAGTTATATATGTGCAAATGTGAATGCGTTCTGAGTTCGTGTGAGCGTGATAGAATATCTCTGTGTATGTGTCTATGTAACACCGGTATTTGAATTGAATATATTTACGTTTAATGTGCTTTTCTTGTGTGCAGTGTGTCAGATGGTAACAAACGGTAACAGTGTTTGTTGAAACCGCAGGCCTCTCTATAAGATATCATGATATTTGATTTCTTCTTGAAGATCACCATTATCTTTTTTTACTTTTACGTTACTTGGCGTCTTTAGACCACTTCGATGTCATAGCTGTTCATTTCTAGTATGCAATGTCATTATGAAAAGTCTGGCTGTTTCTTTCCAATTTACACCTGTATTCAAATACCCCAATACCTTTGGAAACTCTAGACTGACAGTAAAGCTTTTATAACATATTTCTCATCGGTTGGAACACGTCTGCCAATGATTTAGAGCTTTCTGTCAAAAAGCTGTCTCACTTTGCATCTTTATAAACCTTATTAAATACAATGTATAAAAAGAGAGGGCCCCCTTTGCGTAGTGGCTAATGTGTTGCTCTCTGATCGTAACACTGAGTTCGAACTGAGTCACGTATTACATTGACTTCGCGAATAATTGTGCGTTTTTAATACAATAAGGCGTGTGGTAAATGGTCACTTCTACTTATAGACTTCGCCGATTAACATGTGACCGACCTATTGACCACCATGCAGTATTCTGCTGTGATATTGTTATTTATTACTGGCTGTTCTGTCATACTACTCATAGCTACGTTGGATCTTTCTGCGACGACGGAACATAGATTATGATCACTGACCTTTTACACTACGTGATTCCAGAACTCGGACTTATCCTTAACAAAGGATCTATATCTCAGGATTATTTCACTTAATAAAGAATTCTATAACTCAGATTACTTACTTATTTTACTTAAGTCTTTACCAAACTGGCCAAGCATGGCCAGCCAGATACTAACAATAATAACTTTGGGTAAGGTATGAACACCTATATTTTTCCAATATGAGTTAAATAGTATATACTGAACCTTCTACAAGAAGGCTTTGGCATTAGTAACCCACAAAGTTAATTTTGCCATTAATAAAGATAACAAACGATGACTGGTTGAATTTTTCGGCAGTCAACACTTTCTGGGTTATTTATGCGAAGACATTGTTTTATTCTTCGTGATGATATTCAGAATTCTTTTTTTCAAGATTTTTCTCGAAACCCTTCTATGCTTCCACGAATGTTAGGATAGAGGTGGTGGATCAATTTCTGCGAAATCCGATTGTTTTTTACTAAGGATTTTCTTCTATTTCGTATCTGATGCGATTAAAAAGAAGGGCACTATAATCTTACCAGTTATAGCACTAATGGTTATGCTCTGTAGTATATTAGCGATTCCGGGGTCGCTTTGGGGGGTTCGTCCATTCATCTTTTTGTTTTGCTTATCTACTGCGGCTAGCAAAAGTAGAATCCATCAATTTCTAATTTCCATACTTCAGTGATTAGGGTATTTCCTCGGAGGCCTGCACAGCTTTTATAGCCTTTTCTTAACTCGTTTTTTGAACTGCGTTTCCTGTTTTTTTCTTAAGTTATCATGTATATATGCTTTTGTTGGCTAATGTTATTAGTTTCACTGCTATTTGTGTATTTCGTTCGCATCCCTGAATTTTACAGCTACACTACTTCTCTATACTAATACATAACCATAGGGGCTGTCTATCTCAACCCCCGTGTACTAAAAACCCTTGGTTCCTCCTCATTTACATTGTTCCATGTCTGTATATCTGGGTTCATCCAACATTAGATATAAAATATGATCAGAACCAGAAGTATACTAAAAATGGGTATGACTCAACATTTATTCCTTTGATTAGATTTTTTCTGCTATAGATTGGATTCAAGAGATTTCTTTTCTCAATACTGTTTGTTATTTTTCTTTCAATTTATTCTTGCAATTGTTGCTTTCTGCTTTTCAATATTACACAAGATACAATGTTAGTTTCCATTTTGGTTAGTAATTCAATCTGTATATATCAATTGTCAGTTTCTTATTATAATGAAAATTCAATCACAATGTCATTTCTTATATCCTAACGTAGATATGAAGCGTGTGTTGTAATGCGTTAGAGTCATGGAAAATGGACTCGTCGCCTTCGAGTTCAAATCCTTGGGACGCGTAACTGCATTTCACTTAGCCTAATGCCTCTGGAAAGTATGATCCTACCCTCCCTCCAGTTATGGGTAAATAGTTAGGGCAGACCGGCTCTTTAACCTTGTTAGGCAAAACCGGTCTAAGAGGAGGAAAACTCATGATTCAAACCTGTTGAACTCCGCTTAAGAAATTGACCTTGGTCACATCCTGCTCGTGCGGAGGGGTTGGTAAATATATATAACTACGTAGATATTAATTGTTATTAATATTTTTCATATTAATGATTTTTAATACAATACTCGGTTCCTTTTCTACGCCTTGAGGATTGGCCTGGTGTCAAGATTAATAAGCTAAGCATTTGGAAAACCGGAACTGACGCTGCCTTTTGTCTTATCGAAGCTGTGTAAACATCACAAACTGTTTCATTCATGAAACTAGGAGGAAAGCTTTTTTAATGCTTTTACCTTTTTTTAAAAAAAATACATTTCTTTCATTTAATTCTCAATAATGTTCTTGTTTAATATTATTGAACATGTACGGGTGAAGCGAGTTTAAAATATTTATGAGTAAAATGCTATCATGGCCTCTCTAAATGTGTTTTTAGCCGACTCTTCAATTTCGAAGCATTGGCCAGAAGGTTGATACATTCATGCGAAGTGAGCAGTAAAGAGACACCAGGGGATATAATCTTTACAGTGCCGCCATTTAGTCGTAGGATTCCGTCACTGAGGGATTCTCATCTTGCGTCAAAGGACACAAAGCAATACTTTATGATTTCGCACCTAATATATATATATATATATATATTATATATATATATATATTATTATAGAGGAGATTATCATTATATAGGTGCCAAATTCAGTCCCATAGGCGTTTATGACCGGTATCTTTGCAATTCACATTTCGAGACCAACTGGAATTGGACGTAGTGGAGCCTAGTTAATGTCAATACCAGTTCATTTTTGACGGCGTGACTGAAAGTGTGATAACAGCAAAATGTAACTCTGAGGATACTTGTAGATGGGCTAGCCCATTAATTTTAATGTGCATTGCAGTAGGTGACCCTGAACATAATTTGTATCAAAAGATAATTGATGTTCAGAGAAAATCCATTATGCTAGTTTGTTTGATTACAAAGAGAATGCCCGAATCTTCTTAGTCTTGCCAAAAGAACAAAAATGGCACTAACAATCCATCGACTTGGATTAGTTTCCTTGATTTTACTCACATATCAAAATTTCCTGGTTATTTAATGCCAAAGCACGATGTAGAAGAACAGGAATGTAGAATTAAACCATGCGTGGAGGTATGAGGTGGTTTAAAATACATTTTCCGAATGATCCGGTTTAGCTCAGTCGGTAGAGAATTCGCTAGGGATAACAAGGTTCTTGCTTCGATACCGGCTCCCGCCAACTCAGCGTATGAGTAGCACAGGGATCTGTGTGGTAAAGTGAGGAGCTGATAGTAGGTGTGGTGCTCCACCTCAGATGCTAAAATAAGCTCCTTTAGATAGTAAAAAGGGGGATGACTCCCTCACTGTCTGACTGATACTGACATTAGGCCGCCCCGACGACTTTTAGTAGTCCAAATGTAAACGTTTTAGCCCCACTGGATTTTCAAGTCAGCATG
>CM042146.1:86989208-86991708 GCA_023376005.1 Doryteuthis pealeii | reverse complement strand
CCATCTGAAACGGATGTGTTTCCGGTTCTCTGTACAGAAATAGGTTGGCGCTGGTTTCAAAAGGTATAAATCTAATTTGAATAAGTGCTAGCATGTTGAAAATGACGCCAGTAAGTTCATCTCATTGCTAATTCAGTGTCTTAGTAAATGGGTTAAAAACTGGGTGATAAATACGAACAAATATTTTAAAGTTATCTTTGTTTCCGTCTTTATTTTTATGTCTGTTTAACTCTATTTATTTCTCTCTTTCTTTCTCAGGTCATCCCTGACTCTCACTTATTTTATTTTTAGACTCATTTTTTTATTTACAATATTATATATATATATGTATGCATGTATGTATGTAATCACGTATGTTTCCTGCATCTAACGATCATTTTCATTTCCGTCTTTCCTTCTTTCTTCATTTCTTTTTTTCCTTATTTATTTACTTACGTTCATGTATTTAAGTATTAATTTGTGGTTCCTTTTTCTTCTAACTCTTTCTTTCTTTCTTTCTTTCTTTCTTTATTTCCTTCTTTCTGTCTCTGTCTATCCCTATCTACCTCTCACTTAGTTTCCTTTTAGATTCTGTTTTGTTTCATAATCTTTATTTCTTGCTTTCTTTCTTGCTTTCTTTCTTTTGGCCTCTGTCTCTCCCTATCTACCTCTCACTTAATTTCCTCTTAAATTATTTTATTTTATTTCATATTATTAATTTCTGTGTTCACATATATGTAATCGCGTGTGTATTTCTATATCTAACGAACATTTTTCTTTTTTCTCTTCTTTCTTTTAGTTATACAATTATTTCAATTTCCATTCTATCCAATCTTTCATTTCTTTCTTTATTTTTTATATATTATTTCATTTCATTCTGTCTCTGACTATCAATATCTACCTCTTGTCTAATCTTCTCCTTGATTATCTTTTTGTTTTCATATATAAATTGGATGGATGTATGTATGGATGTCACAGCATAAGCCTAGGAAGAGGTATACGGATTGCATAAAAAACAACCTTGTAAAAATAAAATAAATCCTGGCAACTGGGAAAAGCTGGCATTGGAGAGAATTGACTGGAGAATTCATGTGGATGATGGCTGTACCAGTTTTGAGAGTGAAAGAATCGTGCATGAAAACCTAAAGCGTCAACTTCGAAAGGGTTACACCAGTCATATTGGAGAGAACATGGAGGGTTGAAAATCTCAGACATGTGGTCGATTTCTGCTATCTAAGGCTGGATATCCCAATCATAGGAAATCTCACCAGGGTCAATTCGTGCAAATTCCAGGAACAAACAATGTGTCTTTTGTTATCTGTAACAAAGTCTGTAAGTCAGCTTCCGGTCTTAAGAGTCATATGTAGGTGCATAAGTATCAAATTTTATAATCTGATTCATCTGATTCAACGGGAAGGACGTCCTTTCTATATCGTATTTTCATCAAACTTTGTGGATCTGCAGCGGGTTTGATGAGTCATTTGAGGGCTCATTCAAGGAAGGGTTCTGGTGGATTTATGGGATTGTTAGGGACGGCAATGATCTGTAAAGATTGTGCTAATGCTGTTGCTGCTATGCAATATTGCAATCACATATATATTTTTTCATGTAACGATCTTTGTCCTCAATTTCAACATGGCGGACAACTCTGATTTTTAAACACACACACAACGCCCAGCGAATGATCTCCAGAACAATGTTCTTTTGAAGAGAAAACATAGAATCCTATTTCGTCTGCAAAATAACTTTCTCTTCAAGAAAAGTTACTACCTCCTTATTTTTCCCGATCCAATTGTCCAAAAATTCATTCTACCGTCTGCGAAAGAAATATCGTCTGTTCTCAATCAAATATTCCCTCCTCAGTCGTTAATTTGTTCACTTGATAGTTTAAACGGGGACATAACTTTGAATCAAATTTAAAAATAAATAAATTTCTTAAATTATCTTATTTTCTTCCATCTTTCTTTTACTTATCATACACTTGTTCATTTCTTAACTCTTTTTTTTTAACAAGATTTAAATGTATATATGTGCGTATGTATGTATATATGTATGTATGTAAAATTGTACGTCATATTGTAATCATGTATTTATACTGCATATGGGTCTGGTTCATAATACCGAATATCGGTTGACCGAAAACTGCCATCTCTAAATATTATTACGCAGAAATAATCGCTTTATCAAAGGGTCATTTCCCCGAAAAATCAACCGATCGAATTCAAAGAATTTTATGTATGAAGCGTATTTAAAAAAAAATTATATGTACTTCTAATATCACAAATTGTTTTAAATAGTATTTGTTGTAATTTTGAAATACGAATAATATATACAATGTATATCGCCTTGAATTCGGCTAGCTGATATTTCGGGGAAACGACCATTCGATGAAGCGAGTTTTTCTGCGTAACGATGTTACGTGAAGTCAGTTTTCGGGCGAGTGACATTTGGTATTTAGATTGCTTCCCCTTGAATATAACGAGTCTTTTACTTTCTTTCTTTCTTTTTAATCTTTCTCTTA
>CM042146.1:86949208-86986708 GCA_023376005.1 Doryteuthis pealeii | reverse complement strand
ATTGCTGGAGGGTGAATTGGATTCATACCTTTCCCAATGGTATTAGCGCCATGTGAAATGCTAACAGATTCGTCCAGGAATTGAACTCGGGTCGACGAGTCCATTTCCTACGACTCTAACCATTAGACCACGCGCCTCTAATACTGAAGAATATAAATACGCGGAAAACATACGCGAAGTTTCGCATTTACTTCATGTTACTTTTAAGGCTGACAATCATATTTTGTCTATTATATTAAGGGATAATGGAATTATTGCTAAGAACGGGTTAGAAATGTTGGACCATATTATCTTTAGGCACCCATTTTTTATATCGATTAAGAAAGGGCATTTTTTTCATTTACACCGTCAATATCCGGTTGTTTGTTAGGGGTTAAGGGTTAGAGTTAAGGGTTAGGCTTAAGGTTAGGGTTAGGGTTAGGTTTAGTGGTTAATTTTATAATTTTAAAATATCTAAAAATCGTCTGTTAAAACAACTGGATATTGATGGTGTACATGAAAAACATGTCCTTTATTAATCGAGATCAAAAAGTGGTGCCTAAAAGTCATATACTCCGAAATTATTATCCCAAGAGAAGAAAGTGTTTTAAAACATATAAAACATTAATAAGATTCATTTAGAATATTGTACCAAGCCTCGGCTCCAGTGTCTAGACATGGAAATGTGAGTGAAATGTTAACATTGCAGGGAATACAATGAATAGTGACAAAACAAATAAAAAGATTACAGTTACAAGGATAGAATAGATTTAGAATTGTGGTATTGTTAGTATTTACCCAACTACGTACAGACTGTGCTACAAGGTCAATTTTTAAGAACTCAGTCTGCCCTGTGTGGAGAAGAGATTGCGTTATGCATTTCCGCTGGCTATTAATGTGAAATTAAATACGAATAGCCACGTCCAGGATTTAAACTTTACCGTTTACATTTTTAAGTTAAACTCTAAACGATCACCACGCGCACTGATTTGGAATTTAGAAGTAACAATATAACAATATAAACTATTATGAAATAAAGGTACCGGTGTTGGTTTTGAAGAAGAGCGGGGAGGAGGAGCTCTCTAATTAGTTTTGAAAAACAAGAAGAGAGTATTTTGGTTTGAATTCAGATTTTCCCTTCTCGTTGACTGGTTGCCATACCAAGGTTAAAGAGTACAATCTGCTCTATTATATACCCATATATGGAAGGAAAATAGTTGGATATATACATGTCTCAAGTGTATTAACGCGATGCAAAATGTAAACAGCCTCATCCATGATTTGAACTCATCTCGTCGTGTCTATTTTCTTCGACGGTAATCATTACACTATGCGCCTCTAATTGTTTCCTTTTCTCAGATCAATTACCTTTATCTTAAAGTGGGTTGCAATCAGTTTGTTGTTTGGTATTTTCATTCATTGCTGTTGTCATTTGACGTAAGAATCAAACAGATGTATTCCGTTGCATAAACTGCGAGCATTTATTGACAACAATTTGTATCTTGATTTTTGCATTTAACTTCGCGCTAATGCCATTGGGAAAAAAGCGGGAATCACTTATGCCTTGTCCAATATTTGAACTCGACTCGCCTATTTAATTTCTTTCGAATTTTTTTCGTTATGCTAAACGTAATGTTACATCGTTGTTCTTTTTAACATTAAAATAGGACGTTGACCTGAGATCTTGTGTATCAATAGTCAAATCTGTATCTTCCCACAATGACTTTTTTTTCTCGTGCAGATCCGCCAAGAATGGAGAGAAAGAAAAAGGAAGACCGAAAAAGAAATATATAGAGATGAGAGTAAGTGAGTGAGTGAATTAGTGGACCTGGGAGACCCGATTTAACCGTCGGTCGGAAGTTAAGTAACATATCTTTATGCGTCATTGACTGTAAAGAAACATTTTTTTTCCTTTCTTCTGTCCCATCTCATATTGAACAATTAGACCGAATCACCTGAGCGTGTTAATTCTGCCTGTCTTCGTTCAAACTGATTATACAGTTCTTCACTTGCTGATAGAGCGTTAAGTAGTTCTTATATTGTTCTGTGTCTCCGCGATGAGAAATAATCCTTATTCTATTATACGCCAACGAGTCTCCTTATCATAGTTGTTATTGTTACGTTGCAAGGTCTCGCCGAAAGTTGCTGGAGACAAAAATGAGATGAAGACATGGCATGGCAAGTTGATAGGAAATGAGGAAAAAGTCGCACACATGGATAAAGAAAATAGCAGAACCTTTATTACTGTGTTTGAGCCTCTGTAGCTTAAAGGCTCGTCAAGTAGTAGTAGTAGTAGTAGTATTTCTTAGCCAGTGGGTCTCAGACATACAACAACATTCACATAGGCCGTGCGTCCCCCCCCCCCCAAAAAAAACAATATACGAAAGTCGCCGAGTCAAAAAGTGGTTGGTTATTTCTTTCGCTCGCTTCGTGGTTTCTTTTAAGAGAGAGAAAGAGTAAGGTTACATGTCCGTTTCCGACTTCTGCCGAAAATTTGGGTTTTCCGTTTTTTTATCTAGTTCAGGGTTCATTGACCGGTCACTGGCTAACATCCGTTAAGTGTTTAGAATTCTAAACTTTATTTTCTTTTTGTTCTTATTCATTTTTCTTCTCTTTCTCCAGAAATCTGATTACCGTGTCCTTTTCAATCCGAATCCTCCGTAGACCATAATGATTACGCTACACCTCCCATCTACAACCGTCTCGAATCAGGAAGTTGTGAAATTCAATTTACCTATAGCTGTTGGCTGGTTGGTGTCACGATTATTTTTGTTACCATTTTTAGGTGAAAGCATATTACAGTGGAGATCCCTTGTGTCCTTGGTGTTTGGTAGAATCCTTATGTTCCTTAGTGTTAGGTAGAATCCTTGGTTGCTGATCCGTCCGTCCGGGTTGAATACCAGCAACTGAGGGCCTTTCAAAATCGGCGATTAAATAGTTAACTAACCACATATTCGAGCATGTTCATTAGCTGATTGAATCCATACAGATATTCCAACAGTTGGTTGGTTGGTTGGTTGGTTGGTTGGATTTTATGTTTTGTCAACCCGTCTTGGGTTATTTCATGCCTAAGGCGTTTTGTTTTATATATTTTTCATGGCTATTCAATTAAAAAAAAGGTTAGTTGTTTTTAAACATTCTTTAAACACATTTTTTTCTATTTAACCCATAAATGGGACCATAACAGGTACTACCTCTTCGGGCCAGAGTGTACCTGGGAGTAATTGCAATGAATGGGTACTCACAACCCAAGATCTCCAGAATTGGAAATTTACATATAGCTGTGGAGAGAGAGAGAGAGAGAGAGAGAGAGAGAGAGAGAGAGAGAGAGAGAGAGAGAGAGAGAGAGAGAGATGGATTCATACCTTTCCCATGGGTATTAGATAGAAATGAAACTCAAGTGAAGTGAAACGTTCATTATCTTAACTCGACTCGTTGAGTTGTTGGAAAATGCTAACGGTTACACACCTGAAAATATATTAAGAAACAAAGTAAAAATAGACATCATAGTTATAAAAAGTATGTCCGATAAATTCATTTCGATCAATTCATCGTCGCCAAAATTCGAAGTTTGAGTCTGATCGGACCATTCTGCTCGCCGCTTCTCAATACGAACTGTTCGGGAGAAGTGTCAGAGGTTGCTTTTCATAGGAGGCTTTTATCACAATACGGGAACAGTGCACTACCACGTAGATCCGTGTATGAGTGGATAGAGAAGTATAAAAGTTTCCGAATAAGCGTGAGCAGGAATCCCGTCGATCTGCACCACTGATAAGATTCATCAAGCTTGAGAGATGGTATTGGTGAACTGGCGAGTTATTCTCTGCAAATCAAACATTGTTCTACCTATCAGATTGTGGGATTATCTGCCCTTGTTTGTCTGGAAGAGTTATCTTCCCTCGTGTTTCTGTTTTTCCTCCCAGGCGTCTTGCCTATTTAAGCAGGCAAGCGCCAAGTTTGAATCCTCTTTTCTTCTCGGCAACCCAACGAACATATGGGTTAGACACATTAGACACTCTTCTTGTGTGGGGGTTTTCACCCCCATACAGACTCTACATATCATTTATAAGTACATTTATATATCTATGTTGTACTTCATTATTGTATCTTTTGCATGTCTCTCGTATGTGTTACTTATATATCTATTATGTATTTGTATTTCTGTTATAAATGCTTCTCCATTTGCTCATATATATATATATATATATATATATATATATATATATATATATATATATATATATATATATATATATATATATATATATATATATATATATATATAGGCTATGTTGTATTTAATACCACTTAGTCGGAGTTGTTGGTTCAACCAACAATTATAATTGATATCATACCTTTGAATCCAACAAAATCATCCATGATGAGCCCGGCTTTCACTAAACAAAAATGCTGATAAATCTTTTCTCCTCTTTGTAATTTGTCTTTCCGGACAGGCTTTTAAATGATTTTAGGTTTTCGCAAAACAGTAGTACGATTCGCATAACGTAAAGATATACAAATATGTGCTACACCGATTGAAACTCTGCAGAGGAGTAAAATTCCCCCAATAGGGCCACCCGTTGGCCGTGGGTGGCGCCCCCTGATGCTTGAGGACGGAATCCTGGTGGATGAGCAGTCCATGACATACAACACTCCACTTTGGCCCTTACTTGGGCGTTAGGAAAGATAGCTTCCAATCAATTGGCTAGACATGTCAAGTCGTAGCACCTCTATGATTGTCCCTACTGTATTGACCTTATGGAAATCCCCCAACTCTTTTTATCGTATATGTGCTAGAAGGCATTGGTTGAGTGTCTCAGTGTCCTTGTCATAACGTTAAACTGCAGGTAATGGGGAAGTTCCAATTTTGGAGCTATGGAGAGAGTCGAGTACCCTATATATTCTATTGTATTTTTTGCGTATGATCTGTTATTGTTTTTTTTTGTTTTTTGTGTCAATTTGATTTTTTTATCAGGGGTAGTTGTCTCTTATCTGATCAGTAATTCGAGCTATTTCATATTGAGGAAGTATTCAAATAATTAATCGAAGCAAATTTGGATTTTTTGTTTTATTTTGCTGAGTCGACTAGTGTGATGCGAGACGTAGCCATATGTGCAACATGATAGCATATGCAAATTAAGAATAAATCAAATGACTTCTGACTTACGAGGATTTAACAAGATTGCAACATTAATTAAACACAAACATTCCGGGGCGTTCGTCGTATGAAATAGAATCGGTGACTCGAGTTCAAATCATTGACGAGATTGTTTGCATTTCACATAGCATTAATACCCTTAAGAAATGTATAAAAATCATAACTATTATCCTTCCAGCTAGGGATAGATAGAAGGACAGACTAGGCTTTTCAACCTTAGTATGGCAACCAGTCAAGGTGTCATCCATTGTTTTTTTTATTTTGTTATTTTTTTATGTAATAAATGCTCTACCGAACTCGGAGAATAATTGTCTTTATTCTGTTCTACAAACGGAGCTGGGAAATATGTACTTTTTGCTCACGAGTCAGAACCGTAAACAGATAGATGTTGTTTCTTCGAAGGGAGGGTATAAAAGAAACATTTAAAAGAGGTGATTTGTCTTGTGACCAACGGACACGTAAGGAGTAAAGGCAGGTCTACAATGCAAGCGAAGACAATTGTTTTTGCCACAATACAGTAGGTTAATCGTAGAAGAGCCCGAAGTTAAAATCACAAAGGAAACATTTCTGAAGAGAATTCCTTCATCCTCTAAAATGTGACATTTGAAATTTAAAAGACTTCAGTTTACTGTCAGGTTTAACTTTCTCATGACCCTCCATAAATCTTAAGGGTCATCAATGAAAGTAGCAGAATTCTATCTGTCACATCCTAACATTCCATATGATCAGCTTTATGTTGAACATCCAAGAATTGCACACACTGATTGGCATTTCAATATGGCACCGGATAGCCAAACCGAAAATATTATTTACAGGAACTGGAGGATTGGATTTCTCTTTTGCTTGACTCTAACGTCATGTCAACTCAATGTTATTTATATGTCTACATGTAAGGTTATCCCTTTCATTGTATATGTATATTTACATTTTGTATAGTCTTTTTTCTCATTTCCTATATATATATATATATATATATATATATATATATATATATATATATATATAGGGTGTTTGGGAGAAATTTGACATATCCATATTTGGTTATTTCTCTCGGTATGTTTGAGGTATTAACGCACACTACGCATCATTTAAAAGCTTGGACCCGTCTTCATTGATATACGTGATGACAGATAGAATGGATGACTGGAACCTACATGAATCATGGAAGAGAATAACTTGTATCAGAATGATCTACGTCGGCCATCAAAATAAGGATATTATGGTTGCTGCCCAATGCTCCCTGAACACGGTAAAAACAATCAACATGAACTGGAGAATTGCAATAGAGACTAAGAGGCTTTGCCTAGAAGAAAGCAACATAACAGACAATCTGCTTGCATTCATACAGCGGAATACCTCGAAAATCTGCAGAAGATGTATCAGGTTGAATTCAGATGCCTACGTGGAGTTCCTAAACACTGTAGTCAATCCCTGGATCACATGGGTGGTCATTGGTAGGCCATATGCATGGTAGCAGGATCCAGCCCCCTGCCACATCTCAGTGAAAAGTAAAAAAATGGTTTTCGGTGAATTTTACAACTACACCAGTCCCAATATTTGGCTTCCAAACTCCCTGGATCATAACCCCATGGATTATTATGTATGTGGCGCAGTTGAGAAAGACACCCGTACTACAAAAGCCCAGTTAATCGACAGAATTGAAGTAGTTTTTGAGAACCCTTCCAGAGAAACTGTAACATCAGCTTGCTGCAGGTTCCGGAGCAGGATCGATGCTGTGATCGACGCTAATGACGCTAATTATTGACAGTAGTGTAATCCCGGCGCTTGTTTAATTTCTTTACAATCCATTAAATTTTGTAGTGACCCAGCACTTTTTCTTTTTCCCTATGAAACTCTCCCGAAATTCATATATATATATATATAAGGGGCCGGGTTAGCTCAGTCGGTAGTGCGTTCGGCTAGAAACCACAAGGTTCCTAGTTCGATACCGGTCCCCGCCAACTCAGCGTATGAGTAGCACAGGGATCTGTGCGGTAAAGTAAGGAGCTGATGGTAGGTGTGGCGCTCCACCTCAGATGCTAAAAAAACAATCTCCTTGGTCTAGCGCTATTGAAAAGGGGATAGACTCCCTCGCTGACTGGCTGATACCGACTTTAGGCCGCCCCGTCGACTTTACATTTTTACTTTTATATATATATATATATATCGGATCTTGGACATGAGATCAAAGTGGCTTCGTTACTGCTAGTTTTCCACCTATTCGTTTTTTTAATATAGGTTTGAAAATCGCATAGACAAGAAATTCTCAGTAACCAAGTGCCTTTGACTACTCTAACTTAGATATGCATGCTCAATCCACGATATTGAGTACTATTTGCTTCTTAATATAGCATTCTATATTATCAATATTAGGTGTATATATATAGATATATACATGTATATATATATATATATATATATATATATATATATATATATGTGTGTGTGTGTGTGTGTTACATATATATATATATATATATATATATATATATAGTATGAACAAAAAGTAATAAGACAAGCAGGAATATTTCTTGTATGTTGTTTATTCTCAACTAGTTTTGACCTTAGGTCATCGTCAGGAGAAAATTTCTTATTTGAAGAAATTGTTTATAGATTTTTTGAAAGGGAGCATTATAGAAGAACTATAAGAATTAAAGTGTTTTTGAGGGTTTGACATGCTATTAAAATCCGGGTAGACAAGTGTGTTAGTAGTAGCATGTCCATTTGTTCCGTGAAGAACCTCTATGAGGTGGTTTATTTTTTAATGCTCTTATATATGTGAGGGAGGGTTCATGGGGGTTGTTTGTATGACTATATGTGTATACATATAAATGTATCAGTGTGTTTACATACATGTGTGTGAATGTGAGTGTGTGTATGTATCTCGGTACTGTGCGCGTGACCGATATATATATATATATATATATATATATATATATATATATATATCAGAGAGTAAAATCGGCTGAGTGGCCTATTGTCGCTATCAGCTGGACAACGAAGGTTTATATTCTTTTTTCATTAGTGTTAAAACAGGGAGATTGTTTTTTTCTCTGAGCTGGAGCAATATACGTGCCATCAGATCCCCACTATACTGCACATATCCAAGTTGTGTAAATAATACGCTGAGCAAGGGACGGAATTAACATTTTAACCTAATAATATTCTCCCATTAATCTAACATATAATAATCACCTATACTTTTTAATTGTATTTTCTCATATTTTCATTTTTTTGGTCTGGATCTTTGATTAATGATTTATCAATCCGCTTGGGTTATTCAATGCCAAATCCATCCTTGTAGAAAAAAAAATAGTGGTACTATTTAACCTATAGTTCGGGATTGAGGGGTCTGATAACTTACTCAAACATATTTGTCTGGAACTAAATGGAATGGTATCAATGAAGTTCGAACTCGTTTGCTAGGACGTCGTATTCCAACACGTCAGTAATTACATCACGCCCCCTTCGTTATTTGTTAGGAATGGATCGAAAAATGTTATTCTCAAGGCTACGAGTCTCAAACAGATACTTTATGACTGATCGCGCCTCTGATTTGTCCATATTTAAATTTGTCACACACGTCAGACTTTTGTATAATATTAATCTGCGTAGAAATTAAGACATAAGTCATAATTACTTATTTTGTAGTTTTTATAAGAAGTGACTCTTCTTCCTTTGTGAGGCTTAGAAAATGTTGAACGACACTCTTAGGTCATGTAAACATATTTAAAGGGGAGTCGGTGTGGATGTTTGGATGGATAGATGAATGGATTGATGTCCGGATGAAACTATGAAAGTGTCAAAGTAAATACATATACACATTAAATATCGCCGGTTCTTGCTTTTTGTGCAATATTGTTAAGATTTGATTCATATTCGAAGATATTTGAAAATTAGAATAGAAAGAATAGCTTTCTTATCAATTACAATTCACCTGATGTATAAGAGAAGCTGGACGTAATTATAAATTACGTATCACCCGTTGTATATGAGGAGTTATGCGTTCTTATAAAGTATGTATCACCTGAAGTATAAGAGATGCTGGACATTCTTATGAAATATGTATCACATGATGTATAAGAGAAGTTGAACGTTCTCATAAATTATGTATCAACTGATGTATAAGAGAAGTTGAACGTTCTTATAAATTACGTATCACATGATGTATAAGTGAAGTTGAACGTTCTTATAAATTATGTATCAACTGATGTATAAGAGAAGTTGAACGTTCTTATAAATTACGTATCACATGATGTATAAGAGAAGTTGAACGTTCTTATAAATTACGTATCAACTGATGTATAAGAGAAGTTGAACGTTCTTATAAATTATGTATCAACTGATGTATAAGAGAAGTTGAACGTTCTTATAAATTACGTATCAACTGATGTATAAGAGAAGTTGAACGTTCTTATAAATTATGTATCAACTGATGTATAAGAGAAGGTGAACGTTCTTATAAATTATGTATCAACTGATGTATAAGAGAAGTTGAACGTTCTTATAAATTACGTATCAACTGATGTATAAGAGAAGTTGAACTTTTTTATAAATTATGTATCAACTGATGTATAGAGAAGTTGAACGTTCTTATAAATTATGTATCAACTGATGTATAAGAGAAGTTGAACGTTTTTATAAATTACGTATCAACTGATGTATAAGAGAAGTTGAACGTTCTTATAAATTATGTATCAACTGATGTATAAGAGAAGTTGAACGTTCTTATAAATTATGTATCAACTGATGTATAAGAAAAGTTGGACGTTCTTATAAATTACGTATCACCGCATGTATGAGAGAATTGGACGTTCTTATAAATTACGTATCAACTGATGTATAAGAAAAGTTGGACGTACTTATAAATTACGTATCAACTGATGTATAAGAGAAGTTGAACGTTCTTATAAATTACGTATCACATGATGTATAAGAACTTTTCAGCAAAGCTACTGACTTTGAGGAAGCTATTTGCATTCTGAGAAGAACCATTTTCGAAAAGAAAAAATGGGGTATACGCTAGTTTACAACAGCGACAGTTCCTGCTTTTTCCTCTGCAAATCTGTAAGTATTGAGGTTTCATTATACAATCCAAATCAAATATTATGCTTTGAATACAGGGTGTAAACATTTTATAATAATTGTAGCTTTAAGAATAATGAAAATATTGCTAGCCAAATTCCCACAAACTTTGAAGTCGTCTCAACTTTTTTAAAAATGGCTCGTTGAGCAATTATTACGGGTGACTAGTGGGGTACGTTTTATGCACATTATTCCTCTGTACAGAAATTAATTAAATAACATCAATGAAATCACTTCGATTTTGTTAGTCTGGTCATATTCACAAAAAAATGACTTTTTATATCCAAAATACATTTTACCAAATGAAACAGAATTCTTAATGTCGTCATAAAAAAATCATTTTAGATTTGTATCAACACAGAAGGGTTCGTATGTCTTGACCATAAAACTAAAAGACTAATTATTTTTTGTAAAAATTCCAGTCACCTATCTTTATAGTTTAAAAAAAGATGTGATTAAAATACAAGCTTCATTAAAAAAATAATGGGAATTTCTAAAAGAAATATTTATAAAAAAAAAGAAGAAAAATGGCACATTTTTTATTTTAGAATTTTAGAAGAAGAGTGCCACAGGCTTGGTCAGATGTCTTTCATAAATTTTCTGGTTTCTAATTACAAACCAGATGTGATATTTACTGAAGAATGAATGGTGTGTACGGAGAAGAATCATATAATGGTAAAAAATGTTTACAAATGGGATAAATATCTATTTTCCATTACAAGCCAGAATCCATAATGGTAACACACTAACGCCTCAGTAAAGAAAAGTTCTGAGCTCAGTGATCAGTAAAAAAGTAGAGTAATACTGACATACATCGGGGACATGAAAGGACCTATCACTATGATTTCCCTGAAGAAAAAAAGTACAATTGTAAACAGTTTTTCCTCTTTCCAACTTCTTAGGCTAAATACAATATTATAATTGAATTGGGGAGTAAACACGGAAAAAAAATCAGGAGCCAGAGACCAACAGGTGGTGTGATGCTGAAATTCAGTGCTGTCCAGCAACGCCTGCGACTCTACCGCTTCCAAAGTGCATTGGCTTCTTGTCTTTCCTTTGGATCACAGCGGTAGTGTAAAGAGGGGAGATTTGCTGCTTGGGAAACAGGTTATCCTTCTTATGAACCCGCCCTGGCTACGTAGTTTCGATATAAAAAAATTGGACACTACTTCATCGTCTATCGCAGACGGAAGAATGCCAACAACAACAACTATTGATTTGTCTCTGTACTCGTTGTATCATATAGAAAATATACTTAACAAATTCCTTATCGATAAATTGGCATAAAATATTTCGTATTTTAAGGTTCTGCAGACAAATCCCATTAGTCGTTTGAAATCTTCATTTCCTGGTTCAAACAGTGATACATGAGTTGATGTACTTTGAAGCTGATTGATCTAAGGATTCTCTGTTGACGTCGGTCTTCATATTCCGTTGATGTTTGTCACTGCAAAGAAGGCAGTCGTTAAGGATCTTGTCGGCATTGGCTTTGCCTTTACAGACATGGCAGCAAATAGGCATGTTACATAGACGGCGTTAATAATATGTCTAGTTAAGCCGATGTTTCATGATGGTGGCTTCTACGGTCAGAGACCTAACTGTCTGATCTACGGCAACATACAATGATTTGATATTCCTTAGTGATTAAGAGCTTATGCTACTGACAACACAAGAGGTGTTAATATCTTGCCTGGAGGACATGTATTAATTATTACAACGCTTAATATACTTACTTACGAGTTATTACAATAGTTTAATATGTAAAAAGTATAATAATCTTTGTATTTCTTTTCTTCTTTTCATCTTTTCATTATATTCGATTAAAACAGTTAGGCGTAATCGCTTCGACTCGTTCACCCCCTCTCTATATCCTCCCCTACCCTTTCTTTCCTTGTTTCTTTCTTCCTTATTATATGTTCTATGTAGTATGTTTTTTTTTCTTCAATTTCCTTGTTCACAATAAAAAAAGGAATGGTCCATTATTTAGCTGAGGAGACGACACATAAGAAATAAGAATTCGGTGCAAAAGCAACGCAAATAATAAGGATTTACATTTTTACATTGTATCTTTTATCTTGGACGATTTGGACGATCTCATTTTTAACAATACTGTGTATCAAGACGATAACGGTCGTACAATTAAGGAACCTATGTATTAATATATAGATTTGAAAGTAAAAAGTAAAGTTGGCAGAGTGACCTATTATCGATATCAGCCTCACAGCAAGGAAATCTAGTGTTAGACGAGGCAAACTATTTTACTGAGATGGAGCGCCACACTTGGCGGGTGTTCTACCGACTGATCTAAACTGACCCCTTTTTATGTATTCCCATCGATATTTTGCATCCGTAGTGATAGAGCAATTTAGAACTTTTAATTTTTTGGAATTGATTGTTTTGATTGATCTTAACGACACTTCAACCTGTCATGGTAATTTTGTGTGTAGAAGTCATGAATCATTATATGTACATATTTATAATTTTGAGTACTTGTTTCTTAAGAGTTTTTTAGTCAGTTTAATCAAATACTTATGATTTTAATAGATCTATTTAACCCATATATGGGACCGTAACAGGTACTAACACTCCGGGTCAGGGTGGATTATTGGTAATATCAATCAAAGGTTTACTCCACACTCCCCAACTCTACAGAACTTGACTCTCACCATCATATATAGATCAGTGTCATTTCCATGGTACCTTTTGTTGGGGTGGGGTTAAAGTCTCTGCAGGGGATACAGTCAACCTATTCCAAGTTCCCACTGATAGGGTAACAGGTACGACGATTGAAATTCGAGCTAAGAAAACCGCCTCCCACTTGCGAGTCATATACGGTATGTTGAACAACACACATTTATTTTATCAACTGAAAAATACAACTATTGGTTTTTATGACGTAAGGTTTATTTTGATGGGAGTGGAGTGAATCTGTTTTTAGGTGTCAAATAGAAAAAATAAGTAAGAGTAAAAAAAAAAGACGTGGAATTTGAAGAAACGAACGTGTGTATTTTGTTTTTTGCTTCACGTTTTTTCTTTAATTTTTTAATAAAAATCTATATCTATACCAGACAGACAGACAGACAGGCAGGCAGGCAGATAGATAGATATTTTTGACAAAACGGACGCTGTTATGACGCTTAATGCTGTTTGTCTACATTATTGAAAAAAGACAGGGCTTTATCTTTATGCGCAGTTGGAGTCGGAGTGTGTGATTAGGGTACTTAACAACCAGAAAACCAAGAACCATTTGCCTTACTCTAGATGGTTGCTTGAAGCTATACAATATGTGAGGCAATCACCGAAAGAAAAGTAATCCAACAGACTGAGGGATGAGCTTATTAGAAGGAAGTTGCCGTTCCAGTAAAAGTGATTATCATTGCTTCTCCATGATGAGAGCCCAGGAGTCATTATTCTATCACAGTATATGCGCAGACTTCAGCACTTAGCTGGAGAGGGCAACAAAGATAGCATATTCCACTATTTTTCCTCCAGTGTCTCCCGGCTGAGTACCGCGCCGTATTAGCAGCCATAGATAACGAAGCTACATGCGAGAAAATGGCCACAATAGACGATAATATGGTAGACCTAACTTCTCGTAGTACTGCTTAGATTTCGAGCATGCGAGACGCCGAGATGATCCCTCTGGTTAAACGTCTAGAACGGAAATAGAATTTGGAAGCCCGGATAGCTGACGTAGGTGCTTAGACAAGATGTTCAGTCTTAGTGTATCCATGGATAAACAAAAGATAAACTAGTGTCGGTTATATACCGATAACACACTATCAATATAATGTATTTTGCATGAAGGAGTTTTGTTAAAGTTCCCACAACCTCAATTCCTAACAGCGTACAGATTTACTTCTCAACACCTTAAAGAATAAAGAAAAACACGAAACTACTAGTAATATAGTGAACCAAATGTGAGAATTGAATTGTTTTATTACTTATTGATTTACTATGTATATTGCTCCGTTGACTGATATACGAGAACTTTGATTTAGCCAAGTTTTTAAACAACCTTTTGCATTATATATATATATATATATATATATATATATATATGAATTTGAAATTTTTTCGATTTTCCTTGCATTTGAAATATCTTCACCTGATGATTGCATCGCATGAAACCAATATGGCCGTGAATGTTCCTTTGTCACCTAATAGATAGATTTGTAAAACCTTTAAATATTTATTTTATTATATTATATAACAGCTTTATTTTATATTGAGCACTCTACCAATAATACTGCCTTTGGTTCGCCATTCCAGCAAAAGCTGAAACAGTGACCATCTCCCACTATATAATATATATATATATATATATATATATATATATATATATATATATATATCGGTGTAAAAATATGGAAATCAACCTGACGGTATGCATAAAATAAAAAAATATTATTCAAAAGATATATATTTATAGTTAATTACGTATGGATTAATTAAGTTTTCTCTTTCCTTTCCTACTTCCTTTTCTTCTTTTAATTTACATAATATATCTGCTCAGGAAAGTTATATTTCCAATATTTTCACGATCACCATTCACATCACATTTTTTTCTTTTGTTAAACAAAAAGAACATTGATAACGAAAAATATTACTTATATCTCGTTTCGTCATCAATGTTTAAAAAACGCTTTTTTTTGTTGCACAATTTTATGTTTATTCCCCGGGTACCTGGAATTTAAATTAGTAAATCTTTGTATCTAATTATTTTTCTCAGTCTTTCTCTGCATATATTATATATATATATATATATATAATATATATATATATATATATATATATATATATATATATATGTATGCAGTCAAAACTGTTGCACATTCTCTCATGATGATCCCAAGCATTTGTAAACATCATTTGTTTTTTCAATATATCAAATTCACACTGTCGGATTAATTTCCTTTTATTTCACATACTTGTCTACGAAAAAACAATACATATGGATGATTGCTCCTCTGAAGATAATTATCCACAAACACCACGGATTTACCATCACCACAAACTTTCTGGAACCTTACATCTTTTTCAGTTGTGCTGTGGACTTATTGGTTACTTATTTAATAGTTGGAGTGTATTATGAACAATGTTGATACTTAATATACACTTTTTATACAATTATACACTTTTTTAAACAATTTTACATCAGGCTCTTTTGAGTCTTATTATAAACTTTAATGCTTCTGATTTTTAAAAATTAAAAATAAAATACATTTTATTTTTAAATAAAATTCATTTTATTTTTAATACAGATAAGGCATTTTTTTAAAAATTCCAACTTTGACTAACAGCGTTCTGTTTGCGCATTCTTCTTCTAACGGTCATTTCATCCCGTTCTTGTTGAAGACCGATCTATTACATACGGTCGATACAGATATTCCGAGGGACCTCACAACAGTGAGTGGGGCCGATGTGCAGTCAAAACCGTTGAGAGGAAGGCCCCGAAACGGTGCACATTCTCTTCATGATTATCCCAAGCATTTGTAAACATCATTTGTTTTTTCAATATATCAAATTCATATATATATATATATATATATATATATATATATATATATAATGAGTGTGTGTATGTGCGCGTGTGATGTGTGTGTAAAATCACACTGTTTGCATATAATTGATTATGCGTTTTTTAAAGAAATTATCTTAAGATATTTGCTAAATCGCAGTGCTAAAAACAACATAAAATGAAGGCGCATATACGGATTGTATATTCATTAATGGTATAACCAACACAGATAATATACAGTACGGCCCTAATTTGTGACACAAAGGAGTGGATGTTTGGTTTGTTTTACGGCATATCAACCTCAGTGGGTCATTTAATGCCGATAAAGTTTTGAAATAAATCAATTCTTAATGGATAATACAATTTTTTTATAAACACATTTGTCTATTTAACCCATAGATGGGACCCTAACAGGGTCACACCGGGTCAGAGTGGACCAGGTAGATGGTGATGAATGGGGTGCTCCACATTCCTCCAAAACTGGAACCTCACCATCAGATAGAGTTTAACGTCATTCCCAGGACATGTAGACCCGCAGCCACCGCCTTCTAGCACCCATATGATAAAAAGGGGTTGGGGCTTGCCATAAGGGCAACAGGTTGGGAAAATCATATAGGTGCTAGGACAAAAATGAAGGCGCATATACGGATTGTATATTCATTAATGGTATAACAACACTGATAATATACAGTACGGCCCTAATTGTGTGTATGACACAAAGGGTTGACTTCCGATTACCTACTATATTTAACCTGAACCAATTTAATCTGGGTGATATGCAATACGCGAATGGTGAAGATGATTTAATCTAAATTAGTCTCATCTGTTCTCTTGATAATCCCCAGCCTGGTAAGCAGACCATTGAATCTTCCTCATTGATTAGTGGCAAGAAAGAAAGAAAAACTCAAAAAGAGTTATTGAATCACGATACATCAATTAAGGCGGCATTCATTGCCATTTGAAGGCATTTGATTCAAGATCGTTTCACATGTTAAAAACAAAATAACTAACGCAAAGAAAAAGAAAGATGAAATAAATAAAATAAAAGTGATTCCTCGATTTAACCGGCTTTGAAGCTGGGAAAACGTGATTGGGTTTCGAAGTCTGATTAGAGATGTCCAGCGGGCCTTTTGCTTTTGAGGAGGAGAATGGGAGTAAGGAACAGGGAGAAATAGAAGAAACGAGATTTAACAATGAAAGAACGAGATGAGTCGAGATGTTAAGGGATGAGGCATTTTTTTTCATCTGTTTTTCTTTTTTATTCTACCCCCACCCTTTTTCTTAGTTATGTTGATTTGAATTTGCCTGCTGATTGAAGAAAATGTTTTCTGAAAGGTTCGAATCCTAAAAAAAAAAAAAAAATGAATAAAAGTAATTGAGATGTAAAATGGGGAGAAAGGGAAGTCGAAATTTGGTAAGGGAACTAATAAAATAAATTCCTTGCAAAACACATGACATGAATCAGAACTAATCCTTACTTAAGTGCAAAATGCAGGTAGCATTTTTGTTCGCGTGAAAAAAAAATCTTCGGAAAGACGTTCAAGACGTCAGCTCATTTAGATTCGACCTAAGAGCTAAAGATAACCGAGTTTTCTTAGTTTCACATCAAAAAGGAAAGAAAAGAACAAAGCTTACAATCTATTATTTTCTAATTTTGTTTCCCATTTTTACACCAAGTTAAGCGGATAAATATCATCTAGAGTATATTTAGGATTTTCAAATTTTTGGAATATTTTTTGACATAAGGTGTCCTGTGGATCCCAACTTAAATTTATAGACTCTTCAAGGCTACGTGGACTTAATCGGCCAATCAACACGCTCGAATACGTGGTTGTTAACTATTTAAAGGCCTTGGTAAACTGGCATTCAGTTGGTCGTGCTTAACACGGACCAACGAACAAGGATTCTGATTAATACGGATCAAACTTAATGCCACAATGAATCTCCACTCTAAAGTGCTCTCCCCTGCAGCATAAAAATTGCCACATGAATCGTAACAACGGTAGGTTTTATTAATTAGAACCTTTATAATAAAATGTACCCAAAATAGGGAATAAAAAATCATACATAATTCTATTTTAATCATTTTTCATTTTTGTCTCAATATTTTGTCTGCTTTTCGGTAGGAGCAGTAGAATTACCGACTGAATCTCTTCAGAGGGGTAGACCCCCCCGCAATGGGGCCTCCTGTTTGCCGTGGGTGGTGCCCCGTGAATCTTAAGGACGAAATCCTGGTGGCTGTACAGTTCCTGACATGCCCACCCCACTTTGGGCGTTATTTAGGCCAGACGTACGGTCGGATAGGACCCATCCGCTCAATCGGCTTGTAACAGTCAACGAATGATTGTCCTGACCCAATTGCCTTAATGGAAAACACTCAATTCTTTTTGTCATATATTTGCTAGAAGTAGATGACAGGGGCTATTAGTATCGTGGGTATGACGTTAAACTGTATCTAATGGTGCAGTTCCAATTTTGAAGCTCTGAAGTGTGTGGAATACCAATTCATCGCCATTACTCCTAGGTCCACACTTTTTCAGAGGGGTAGTACCTTTTATGGTCCTATCTATGACTTGAATAGCAAAAATGAGTTTAAAATGTGTATAAGAATTGAGTTTAAAAATGTTAAATACTCATCAAGAATGGATAAAACAAAATTTAAGTATAAAATAAGCAAAACTTTGTCATGCCGTAAAATTCAACTAACCAACCAAAAGCATTAGCGCAATCTGAAATGCAAACAATCTCATCCAGATTTTGAACTCGGGTCGCCGTGTCTATCCCCTACAACCATGAACATTACGCAATGATCGCCTTTTCCGTCTTGGTAACGTAGCCAGTCTAGGAAAAGGAAGATTTAGAAGTGAAATAGCTGAAATCCACTGGAAAATTGACTTCGTACTGCATCCTCCTCATGGATGAAAGATTGGTTGAATAATAAATCTTATCACTTTTATGAGTGCATTCAATGCCCTTATACTAGACTGGTTGATAATTAAGGTTTAAGATCACCTACTACCTTTTTATACTATTTCACAATGTAGGCCGCCCCATTATGGTGCAATGGTTAGCAAGCTACTCTTGGAGATCTAATACTACTGAATAGCGAGTTTGATACTCGCAGGAATGACCCCATACTTACAACTTTGAGTCACATCCTACCCATAGAAATCGGTTGGATAAAAGGATGTCAAATTGTGGTGTATGGTTAGCAAATTAGTCTCGCAAGTTAATTACAACTGAAAAAGGAGTTCGATTCTCGCTAGATGGCACCATCTTGGGACATTGTGTCCCATCCTTCCCTAGGCAAATGGTTTGGATAAATAGCTACTCTGATAATATTCTGTATAAACTAAATATTTTCCTGACCTCCCGACATACCGGATTGACACAGGAACTTTTTAAAGTAGGGAGAATGCACAAACCGAAGGTCTGCAGTGGCCAGTCCAAAAAGCGCGTGAATCCCCGCGGTATTCTCCTTTTAGGGAGCTTCAAGCACCGGGAAATAAACCCGGTTCTGACACTTTTAAAAGAGGGGACAGGTATTGCACCTGGGATCACATGATTTTTCCTATATCTTACGGGCTCAAACACCGAAGTCTAGATCACAAGGTACGTATATATTCTGTATAAACTATTTTGCTTTACTTAATCTCGAAAACTGAAATTACAATTTTCTGACTGAATATGAAAGAGTTTGTTGATTTGTTTAAATTAATGATAGCACCGTGTCTGAAAAAAAAATAAAGAGGCAAAATAACCTCAACTATATTACATAAGTTTTTGTCACTACTTTTAAACATTTAAAAGTTGTATCAATAGACGATAATTGACTTGAGTTTTATGACACGATTTCAACTGGTTTTCTTGAATACGTTCACACAAAGGTTAGAATAAAGTTCATGATAGAGCGCACCTAAGTGGTACAGCACAGAATACTGGAGACGACTGTTATGATGGTAGATGACTGAAGGAGTTGACTAAATAACTGAGCTGTCTCTGAGCGCAGACTGGCTATTGTTGAGCTGCAATTATCTTAAGATCACTAGATAGAAACGCGTGACCAGAAGACACAGCTAAAACTGATTCTATTTTTTATGCAGAGTATTCTGTTTAGAAAATGTCATAGAGAGTTTGGAGCAGTAGTTTTATGTTTTCTTTTTCTTTCAGTAAGACACCCAACATTTTTAGAGAGGTGCATTCAAGTTGACCCGGTCTGGTAAACTATTCTCCTACACGTTTCAATTGTCAATTCTAACATAGTAATTGTAATCCATATATATATATATATATATATATATATATATATATATATATATATGTGTGTGTGTGTGTGTGTGTGCTTGTGTGCGTTGTGTGTATGTGTGTGTTTGTGTGTATGTGTGTATGTGTGCGTGCGTGCATATCCCTTACTCTGTATATATATATATATATATATATATATATATATATATATATATATATCTGTTTCACTCTTTCTATCTTTCTACACACACACACACATATATACCCCCCACACACACATACACACACGTATAAAAGATTTACGTACATGCTTATTTCTCTCAATATACAGTTTTTGTGGTACATTATGAGAGGTTTAGTTACTTTTTAGGGCCTGGTGGGAAGGTTGGTTAAATTTTGCTTTTTTATATGTTTTTTTTCTTAATCACGGATCCGCGAAACTAACAGTTACCATGCTATATTTAATTTATTTCTACGCTACTCTAACATACATTAATACTGGAACCTGGGTGGATGATCTACCGACTGAGCTCACTGATTCTGATTGATTGAGTAAGGGATAGATTTTAACGACATGCCAATTTGTCATGGTTCATTTTATGCCTAGAAGCTAAGTAATCTTGTTCCACTTATGTTCATATTTATATTTATGAGCAGTTGTTTCTCAATTTGTTTATTCAAATTTGTTTTGATATATTTGACACAAAGATTTGACCCCAACAGGTATTACCACTCTATGTCCGATTGGACCTGGGTGTAAGGGCCATGAAGTAGTACGTTACACTCCATAAATCTACAAAACTGGAAATTCATAACCAGATGCCCGTCTTGTCTGCTGGGACTGTAGAATACGCCGACTGCACCTCTGTAGAGGGGTAAGGCCTGTTGGCCCAGGGTCGTGACCTGAGATGCACGAGGACGGGATCCTGGGGACAGAGCAGTCCATGACTTACACCACACCACTTTGGTCCTTACGTGGGCTAACGGGTTTTTGGAGGGGTCCCCTCCGACTAATCAGCTGGTCATGTTAGGGTCTAGCACCTATATGATTTTGCGGTCTATTGTCCTTACGGCTAACGCCCAACCCTTTTATCATATATGTGCTAGAAGGCGGTTGCTGAGGGTCTGGTTTGACGTTAAACAGAATCTAATAGGAAAGTTTCCATTTTGGAGATATTGGGAGTGTTAAGGTACTCCATCGCCATTACTCCCGGGTCCATCCTGACATGTAGTGCTAGTACATTTTTAATGTCCCATCTATGAGTTAAATAGAAATAAATGTGTCCTAAAAATGTGTTTAAAAATTGAGTTAAAACTGAATATCCATCAGGCATGAATAGATCAAAACGTCTTCGGCATAAAGTAATCTAACAATGGTTGACATGCCGTAAAATCCATCAAACTAAACCTATCAGATGCAGTTTAGTATCATACACCGTACACCCTTTTAGCAGGGTCTTATCCCTCAGCGGTTGATATAGTCAGCGTATTCTAATCTACTGATTTTGTGTCAACGTTAATTTAGAAAGGTACAGCATAGTAAATCTGAAATATTACTACATCTGTAGTGGTGTTCATCCCCAGAGGAACACAATTATAGATCTAACAGACACAAAGAACCTAAATCGAAAAGCCGTTAGCAAATTCTTTGAATTCCAAATTTCGTCTTCATTGATTATTGTATTCGCTTGATTCTAGATCCGGATCAATTTTGTTCCTAAAATATCCAAAAACTGAAGAATCCCTAGAATTAAAGCGATTTAACAGCGAAGCAATCACAAGATGTTTTTCGTAATTGCTCAGGATAAAGTGCTGAATCTAAAATGACAAAACTGGCGTGGAATTCTAAAGAGAAGATAACGTTCAAGAAAATCGTACTTCGATTAATGACACAGTTGGCAACGATACAACTACAACAACCGGAAGAAAAGGATTACTAAGCACTTCTTATTTTTGGAAAAGACATGAAGAAGAGAAACCTGGACAAAAAATGAAAACTATGTACGGAGAAGTCGGGGGGGGGGCGGGAAACTATTAACGGGCTAAAAATGTAAAATGCGAAAAAAAAGAATTCTTTTGAGTCATTTGGTTACAAGTAAAATATTGCATAGACTTTGTCTTAAAACCAAATGAAAATAGTTTAGTGATAGAAGAAAACAAATACAAAGGATTGTCGTAATATATAGGATTTCTATTTCTGGCAGAACCAAAGTATTGTTTGTTTGTTTATTGATTTTAACGGCATATCAACCCGTCTGGGGTTATGTCATGCCTAACGGTTATGTAGTGATACCTATCCTGCATTTATATTTATACTTTTTAGTAATTGGTTGTAACAATGTGTTAGCATTATTGGGGATTGTGTTGTATGGTATTGATTTGTTTCATGTCTATATTCTATGGTATAATTTTATTTCCCTCAAAAAAGAGAGAATATCCTCCATGTTGACGTTTTCAAACAGATCTTTCATATTGTTTGGTTTAAAATAAAGGTTTCTGATGTGAGCAAAAAACCTGCATTCCATGAATAAATGTTTTAACTGTCAAAGGAAGATTTACGATAAACATCAGTCATTATTAGAAATATGTTACACTCATCATTTTTATATGCAAGAGCGTATGAAATACATAAAAATTAAATATAAATGACATGAAATATGATCTACATTCTCTGTCTCTGTCTCTGTCTCTCTGTCTCTGTCTCTGTCTGTCTGCTTATTATATATATATATTCAATTTTTCATATATGCATATGTATATATATATACATATTCTATTTCTCACTCTATTTCTCCTTCTACATTTCACCATATATATATCATATATAATATATATATATATATATATATATATATATATATATATATATATATATATATATATATATATATATATATATATATATATATATAGGGTGTTTAAAAGAAATTAAGATAGTTTGAGATATACATGGTTTCAATCTTAAATTTAAACAGCATTTATTGTAACTATTCAGAGCTCAATACCTGATAAAATCAATCCTTGTAATAGGGTTGTTTGGACTCATGATCTAAAAGAATATAGATCATGTGAATAAATTACTCTATACTGAGTTCTCCAAGGAAACGCCATGGCATACAACAAGAAAACGGTTTAAGGACGTCTTGTATATCATACACACCATGACACACGGACGACACGACATATATATATATATATATATATTATATATATAATATATATATATATATATATATATATATATTATATAGATAGATAGATAGATAGATAGATATAGGAGTTAGTACCAGTTGACACTAATAATAATAATAATAATAATAATAATAATAATAACCTTAAGGAAACCTTAAGGGATTTGCTGTCATTCATAGTTAAGTTAAATGCCATTAGTTAAATGGGGTGTGAAAAACCCAGAATGAATAAAATAATAACAGCTTGCTGTTAACAAAGTTTGTGTTCAATACATAGGACAATACAACTTGAAATAATTGCTCCGCTGTCTCTTATTCAGAGCAAACACAATATAATTATTAGCGAAATGTCCCTCGTAATGAATAATCTTCTGTTCTTCATACATGAAATACTGTGTTAATCTAAGATAAACTAATCAATAAAAATACCCGCGATTCATCATAGGATGATGCTTAAATATAGTAATCTAAGCAGATCCGTACTGTTAAAACATTTCGATTATAACTAGATGCTCCAATATCGTGGCGTTGTTTTAGACTCAATCAATCTTAATAAATAAAAGATGAGAGACATACTCAGGTCGTTCAAAACATTCTAATACTTACACAGAAAGAAAAGCTATAACTGAAGATTCTGTAATGGGATGACGCATCAACTACAAAAGAACTGATTCAAATTTCTGTCGTAATTTATGTGTAGGTGAGGCTCATCAAATGATGCGAGGTATGCAACAAATATATAAGTAGGCAAAACAGAGGCCTGCGCAGTCAAAAAGTATCTGCATATAAAAGGTATGACACGTTGAAAATTACTGTGGACATTGTATGGATAATTGCTCAGGACTCTCTTTTTTATGCAAATGTGAATTAGTGTGCTGCGGAATTCAAGTAGGACAGAGACTGCACACAAGTTGACCCAAGATCAAATCATTAAAAAATTTCAACATCCTGTCGATTGCCCCATCTCTATTGGCCTCCTGGAAACCACCCAACCCCTATTGTCATATATGTGCTAGAAGGCGGTGCTGAGGGTCTTATTCTCATGGATATCACGTAAAACCGCATATAAAGATAAGGTTACAATTCTGGAACTCTGGCTAATGTGGAATAACCCATTGTCACCATTATTGCCAGACCCACCTTGACTCGGAGTAGTAGTACCTCTCATTTTCCCCTCTATGGGTTAAATAGATAACAAATAGTTATTGAAGATATTTTTAACACTGAGTTTGAAAAAAAAGAGTACCCAACAAAAATGAATAAAACAAAATGTTGATATGCCATAATCAACCAACCAACCAACCAACCAACCAACCAAAAACTTCAACCACTCACGAATATTATTTTTCTGTATTTTTTAGATGAGGCTTGATAACTTTTATTATTCAGAATTTTCAGACTGTCCTCATCCTCATTGTTATATACACAACATTTGGGCCGATATGTCCTCCGGCCTTCATCAGGTGTCTCTTGTCTTGAATAAAGTGTTCGGTTCGAAATATCCTTAAAAGCTCTCGACTTCGACTAGAAAGTTACCGAGTTTAGCTAGAATGTTCCCGTGTTCGACAAGAAACACCTGAAGAAGAACGGAGGGCACATCAGCCGAAACATTGTGTATACAGCAACGAACATGGGGACAACAATTCAAAACATATAAATAATAAACACATTAAAAATGTGTTACCATTAATCATATGGTTTTCGATGACAGATGTTTTGTAGTCCAGCAGAGGACCAAGTCCATAGACATTAGTCCTGGCCCGGTCCTGACTCTTTTAACTCAGATATAGGGGATGAGCAGACTAGATTAGTAACTCAAGTTGAACCATGGATTCACCACAACCTGAATAAAAGATTCAAAGCAAACAGTGGAAAAATACTGGTTATCTACACATTGAAGTTCAAGGAGACGGGGTCTTTTGATAAGTAGATGTCTTTTTATATTCTGAAGGTGTAATAATTATAGACAACATGAAAGAATGAAGACTATTAATGGACACTACTATCTATCAGAATTAAGAAAACTGGAGTCGAAACTCAAAAGGAGGCCGAAGGCACGTGTGCTCTTGTTCCAGGATAACGCACCAGTTCACACTAGTCAGGTTGCAGTAGCTAAAACAGGCAACTGTGGATTTGAACTGCAACCCTATTCTTTTCATTCACCAGATTAAGATCAATCTGACGTATTCTTGTTTCCTAAATTCACATTCCACCTGCTTTGTCGCCATTTTGCAAACTATGATACGGTCATATGTGCTGTGAAACAGTGTTTCGAACTAGGATGACACCTTCTTCCGCGGTGGGATTGGGAATTTTTGGACCAAATGCATTGTTGTTGATAAAAACAAGTATTTATTATGAAAATAATAATAATAGTGCAAATACAAATTGTTAGGTTTCAAAAATAGGTAATTATTGGCCTCTTGCAAAATGAATATGTGAAATTTGTTCCAAAAACATTCGCCTGGTCTGTGGAGCTTCGAATACGGTGACTGTTCCCCACTGTACCCCAAATAAAGGAGTATCCTTATTATGACACTAAACTGCATCTGATGAGGAGTATCCAAATATATAGAGAGTATGAAGTACTCCTTCATTGCCATTATTCACACTAAACCGGTATGTTATTAGTTGTTAGGTCGCCATCTATGGGTGAAAGAGAATTGTTTCAAAATTATTTGTATTAAATAGGGATATTTATTACTATATAACTATAATTTCTTTGTATTAAGAATATTTAAAAGAAGCTATAACTGTTCACTAAAGATTATTATTAATTACTTTAAACCATAACTCTGTAAACTAATGATTATTATTAAGTTGAAATAATTATTTGGAACCATATAATTCGATATAGATTATTAGTATTAGGCAGGAACACTTTAAATCATACGACTTGGAAAATAATTTATATTGGATTGCTCGATATCATAACTTAGTGCAAAAACTCGTAGGAAAAAATACACAAAATAAAAAAATGTAAATATAAAGGTACAATGAACTCGGCCTTACAAAATTAGACAGGTTCCGATGTCGTTAAAAATCAATAAATCAATCAATTGATGGCAGAAACTCGACCTAATATGTTATCGAAAATGTCCGTATCACTGAGGCTTCGATAATGACAAAGAAAGTCTTCATCCACCGAATTCCGAATTAGATTACGACAAAAATTAGTACCGCATATCAATTAGATGATGATGAAGCCTCATTAGAATTTTATTCGTAGAATGATGGATCATTTTTACAATAATCTTTATTATTTTGATTTACTTCCTTTTATATACTGAGAAACAGAAAAAATATAAAAATAAATGTAGAATAAACTGGAATAAATGTTCATACATAAAATTACCCTTCACGGTCCAACATGGTGTTAAAAATCAATTACTCAATGAATTAAAAGTAGCATTTAGGCCTAATAAGATAAGAAATATATCAATTCCACGCTTCGACAACACCTAAACGTGTCTTCATCTCCCGAATTCTGAATCAGATAAAAACAAAAATTAGTAGAGCATATCACTCATATGGTGATTAAGCTTCTATATAATCTTGTTCATAGAATGACAAATATAGCATGGACTTATTTCGTTTTATACATTGAAAAGCATCAACAGAAAATATATAAATACATATGTGCAATAAACGGTATTGCCTAATCTCTAGTCACAAAATTACCCAAGTAGGTTTGACACGACCTTAAAATCAATTAAATAATCAATCACGTAAAGATGACACCTCCAATGAATTAAAATGCAATAATTATAGGACGGTAAACAAGCAGTTTTTATAGCAAAGTCATGAGATTATTTATCGATTAGTAAAATCGATATTAATGCCGTTTCGACTGGACTAATTGGCAGATCGACACAATTCACAGGAATATCATTTTGTGATTCTGTCTTTACACCAAAGAGTTGCGTGGTATAATGGTTAGAGTAGTAGGAAATGGACTCGTCGACCAGAGTTCAAATCCTGGACGAGACTGTTTGCATTGCACATAGCGCTGATACCCTTGGGAAAGGTATGTATCCTAATATTCTCCCTCTAGCTCTAGGTAAATAGTAAGGGATACTTGACTCTTTAACCTTGAATAGGTAACCGATCTAGGAGAAGAAAAACTCTGAATTCAAACCTGTTAAACTTCGCTTAAGAAATTGACCTTGTGTCACATACTGCCCGTGTGAAGGGGTTGGTAAATATATACGCCTACCTTTACTTGAGGCGTTAACACCCAAAAGTGCTGTAACATGCCTCATTTTGCATACGGTATCATATTTGTGAATTATTCCGGGTTTATATGTCTCCACTTACATTACATTATGAGAGGAGGTTGTAATAATATCCTTTTCACGGCACCAAATGTAATACGATGCTGGTCGGGGTGCCAAATGTAATACTATGATCCAGTCACGGGACCAAATGTAATACTATGGTGGTCGCGGCAACAAATGTAATACTATGCTGGTCGGGGTGCCAAATGTAATACTATGATCTGGTCCCGGGACCAAATGTAACACTATGCTGTCGCAGCGCCGAATATAACACGATGATTGTATAATCTCCAATCTGCCTGGAACCCTTTTGGGACCTCTTTTATGGGTTCCAAACCCCTGAATCCAGGGCTCTGATTGGCCAGCCAATAGAAACGCCGGACCAATTGCCCTACAGTGTAAACATCAGGGGGGCGTACAAAAAAACCACCCACGCGGTCGCATTTGATTGGACGGCCAATCGAAATCATGGCCTTGGGTTACACATCTTGTAGGGGGGGGGGCAACAAATCTCCGTCCCAGCTTCCTGATTGGTGAGGCACCTGATAATATTTTTGTTATTGTATAAATGATCTTGTGCCAAACTTATCTGTCAGTTGCTATGATAATTCCCAGAAATTGGTCACGGATTACTCGCGAATTGTTATTCCTATATGAAATAACATTTTAAAGATTTAATCTTTAAACTAACTTCGTTGAGTAAATTCTCTTATCTTATGCAGTCCTCACAAGAACGACAATAGATATGAATATGACATTTGTATGAAACAGAAATTTGCTTTATATCAACCGAATTTTTAGCCTTTAAAATCTCCCCTGTTCGAGTAATAAATTGTTATTATCTAGTGTTGACTTTACCCCACCACTGACTTGTACTCTGATCTAAGTCGCTTGTACGACTCTAAAAACAATTGTTATTTTTATATCCAAAATTGTTTTTTTTTTTTTCAACTATCTAATAAGATATCGCCAGTCACTCCTTGAAACCACTCTGGTGTTATAAGGTTAATAAAGAAATAAAAAATATACATGACAAATCAACTAAGAATCTTATATACGGGTCAAGAGATAACATTTCGCTGCATCAAATCCTAAAAAATCAGTTCCTATTATAAACGAGTTGTTGTTGGTTGTTTTATTGCACGGCATATCCACCTATTGTAACACTATGCTCTCCTTGTCGGAATTAAGAGATGTGTTTAAACGTTTGTTTACTTTACCCTTTCCTTGTCAGAATGGCTGAGATGATGACGTGTCAACTCTTTATTACGTCTTGCACTCATTTCTGAATGGAAAGATGATGGGTCCACGTTACGGCTCTTCCTTCTAATGGATTGAACGATGGGAGGATAAAGAAATATTCAATATACTTATCTATTTACCGGTACTACATCGGAAAAGACTGTAATCTTTGTTGCTGAGCTGCTGTTCAGTCGACTGGCAATTCTATGATGTTTGGAGTTTGGACGTCAGCTCGCGGGTGCTGAGGGATATCTTGCCTTGTGGCATTTGGAATTTTGAGCAATAACACAATGCCGCTTCTTTTCACTCATGAGCATTAAAAGGAGATTAAAACTGCCGAGAGCAAGAAATCCATGTATTAACTCCGTTAACGCATTCTCTCAGACTCAGTTTACACTTTGACCCACTCACCCCTTCGCCACGTACCATTCGCTCGTCCAATAAAACCACGCCAACTCCATGCCAAATCATCAGTAAACTTTTCCGTTCTAATCCACACAACAGGCCACCGTCACGGCTCCACGTCATGCCTACTTAACCCTATTTCGAATAATTTAATGCCGAATCAAGTCTTCCTGGTAAACCCTATACATCCAGTTTTATTTGCGTTATTTTATTATTGTTATTTGTACAACGTTTCGGCCGATATACCCTGCGGCCTTCTTCAGGTATTTCTTGTCGGACTCGGGAACCTTCTCGGAGATGGAAACCTTCTTTTCGGACTCGGGAACCTTCTTTTCGAACTCGGGAACTTTCTTGTCGTAATCGGGAGCCATCACGGAACTTTGAACTTAACCCTTTATTCAGTCCACGGGGATATCTTGTTCTCATTCCGCTAACCATAGCTGGGGTAGGAGTTGTGTTAATTATTTTTCTATGTTACTGCCGCTACTTAGGATTGAACCCAGAATCCAGAGATAACTGTCACTTAGAACTGTCTTAACCTAACAACCTTATCCACTAGGCCATGTGTCCATCCAGATAAATATTTTGTTGCATATCGGCTTAACAATTATTGATCAGCAGTTAGACGTAATTTACTAACCTTTTCTTAGTTTGGCCTAAGACCATGTATATAAGTAAGACTAAGGAAAGCCCTTATAAACAAATGTCAACGAGTTTGATTATTATTTCACCACGTATGACGCCTATCCTATCAGCGCTAAGTTTGAATAATTCATCTTATTCGAAATACGACTTATTCTTTCACTTCGTCGTACCTCGGCTGTAGGCTACTGGGCAACAGAGAAAATGCTGTTAACTTTCATATTAAATGAATCAGGTGAGTCTAACATAATTATTCAAGTGTCCGTCACTCTGTGTGGAACGGTATTAGTTGCATATTTATGATTTATCTTTCTAAGCACATTTGCTGATAAACAAACGACATAAGTGACGTATTAGGTAATTCGACATGACTGAATGAGGTCAGGACCCATCAACACTTCATGTGATTAACTAAGTGTTTGGCGTGAAGCATTGGTGGTCGACTTAACTGGAATGCATATATAAATTGATGATGGCTATTGTTGTTACTCGGTATCAGAGTTAACAGAGAAATATAGAAAGAAAACACAACGAGTACTAAGAACAGGAAAATGTTTACTAAGTAAGATACACACGTGAACAGAGTAATTAGCAATTACTAGGTTGAATTGTCAGCTCCCATGAGATCTCGTTGTTTCTTTCTTCTTCCGTCAGGCATTATTTAATTGAAAATATACAAAATCCATTTTAGTTATTTAGGTATTAGGTTGTTACAAAAATATTGACCGATAGAAGTGCTCGGTTTTGAAATGTCATTTTAACATAGAATTTTTAAAATTAACCTCTAACCCTAACCCCTAACCCTAACCCTTAACAAACAACCGGACATTTACGGTGTAAATGAAAAACATGTCCTCTCTTAATCGAGATCAAAAAGGGGTGCCTAATGGTAATATAGTCCCAATTTGAAAAAATCCGTCTACCCCGATCAAAGAACATATCGTGGTAAGAATCTGATGAGGAAAGCGTGTCGGTATTTGCATTTACCCTGAATTGACTTGTGATCACTACGGACCATGTTTCCCTGCAGTGGTATGAGAAAATAACAAAAAAAAAAAATAGTTTAAGGTGAATAATTTTGATAAATTTGCAAATCTAATTCATTTCCATACCTATCTTTCTGTTTTTTTTTGTCGAACTGTTAATTAATAAATCCACTGTTGATATTGCGTCTCACCTTCATGCCAGAAGTTATTATATTATTATTATTATTATTATTATTATTATTATTATTATTTATATTATTATTATTATTATTATTATATTGTACATAGTAAATGAGGGTATCATGCACAAATTCTCATTGTAATATTTCCCAATAAGCGCATTGAGCGCATTAGGTACTGCTGTTAAGGAACTATTGTTAGCAATATGAGATTCATAAAGTGTATTTTAAAATTTAGCCAGATATTATACGACCCGACAGGGCTAGTAATGTATGGACAGCTGACCATAAAACATCAAAAACTGAAAATTAAAAGTTATCACTAACGCAAAAAGAATGTTATGTCTATTTCGAAAAGGTGATTTTTTGTATTCTGATTTAATCAATTTAGGTCAACTTGTCTGATTTTGATTAGTAAATAAAAAATTGACGAGATTTTTTTATTTTCCCTTTCGTCCGATCAAGAAAAACAAAACTCAGTACTTTTGTAGATATTCATATTTTACGAACGACAGAAGTTAGTTTCATGACAGAAAAATATTCGTCGTTTTTTTTACATAATCAACTGGCGCGAGTTTTACATTATGAATGCGAAAAACATTATCATAATATATAAATACATATCAAATCATATAAAATATAAAATGATAATAATAAAAATATCAAATCGATAATAAAACGGAATAGAATTATTATTGCCTCCTTTTGAGTTTCACAATCGCATTAGCTGATGGGTCTTTCACTGGAGTCTGAGTGACAGGAAGTCTCCTGAGGTCTCCAGGACTCTTCTGGAATTCTGGCAGATTACAGCAGTGCAGTGTTCTGAATGGTTTCAATCCTTCCTCTGATTTCCCAAACTTTCCAAACCCCTTTTCTAATCCTTTTGGGACTGTTCCAAGTGCACCAACTACCAAATTGGTTCATCACTTTTTATTATTATTATTATTATTATTATATTATTTTATTAGTAGTAGTAGTAGTAGTAGTAGTAGTAGTAGTAGTTCAGAATCGCCAACTGTGCCATGCTCTTAATGAAGAGAGGAAAAGTGAGAACGGTGCAAGGGATAAGAACTACCGAATAGAGAAGATCATTAGGACACTTGGAGAAAAGAGAACTATAAATATCTGGGATATTGAAAGCAGATGCCATCAAACAAGCAGAAATGAAAGAAAAAGTAAAAGAAAGGAATTACTTCGCAAGAAAAGAAAGCTTCTAGTTTTTGTAGCAGAACTCTCTCAAAGGAAAAGAAACACCTGGGCTGGCCCCTCTCGTAAGATACACGGGACCATTTCTGAAATGAACAAGAGAGAAGTTCCGACAGATGCAGAAGGAAGTTTTGGCAATCCATAAGTATTACACCCGAGATATGATATAGACAGACTTTATGTGCCAATAAAAGATGGAGAAGGATCTTCGCCAACATTGAAGATCGTGTAGATATGACAATCCAGCACTTGAACCCTATTAAAAAGCAGAATGGGAAGAAAAACAACTATATGGATATTTCAGCGAAAACTGAAGAGATATCAAACCAGGAGACATGGACATGTCTTAAGAAGAGGACCACTCCAAGAGACAAACTGTATCTCTGTAGAATGACAGTACAAGACATCGGCGTAAGAACAAATTATATAAAGGTAAAAATTGATAAGACGCAACTGAATAGCAAATGCAAAATCTGTGGAAATACAATACTAGACTGGTATGTTTTGGAAAGTTGATATATTGAGAATTGTGCAAGAAACTAAATGTTGACCATACAACAAAATCGTATTTTCTCAAATCAGAATCTGTTCTTTTGAATAAAACACATACAATTCTCTAGGGCGTTGGTATACAGAAGGTTTACCTTATCCAATCCAGAAGGACAGACCTAGTATTGATTGACAAGCAAAAGATGCACGAATCCTGAATACTGGTCAGAAGACCTTCCAGAAAAGCAATGCGGACATGTAGGGAAGTAATGGCGAGGAAAGATTCATGTAGACTGTGCTGACGATATAACTTGATTGATGATATATATAGGTAAAGAAAACTCAAAATTAAATCCAGCCCTTATTTACACTTACGAACTTCAAACAGGTGCCACATCCCTGGCCATGTTAGCCTGTGGAATTAGCTCTGTTGCTTTGTTTTTCGCGTGTCATTTTTAGCTGTACTAGATACCCTTGCTGAGCATACAATTAAGTTATTGAACACGCTTATCGCTACTTGAACTCCGGTGATTTAGCGAGAACTATGTGCTTGACCCTTGGCCCTTACATTATTATAAACGAGCATTGTGGGTTTCCAGAATTTTCATAAAAAGGTTAGGGGTGTTCGTTCTATACATGGAATGTGTCATTATACGATCGATTAATTCACCGGGTATTTTGTTTTTTTCAAATCTGGGCTACCAACTGGTTTTCATTAGATGTGTTTTGGAATGATTCAACTTCAAGGAATTTATCTTAGACCATTTTCTTAGTCATATACAACCAAAGGTGAATCCAAGTCAAGTATTTTAATCTTATTTTAACAATGCACTGTATCGGATTTAACAAATAATAATGTAAAGACCAAACTCATTCACGACTGTGTTAATTAAAGCGCCTTCCTAATGTTACAGATTCTGTATTGCCTTTCAACAAAGAGGGGCTATATCTTCCCAGGCACACTACAGATGTGTTTAAATTTCCGTCAGTTGACATTTTCTTGTTTTAGAAGTGTTTTTGTTTAACCATTAGCGATAAGGAATGAAAACTTACAATTCTTTTTTAAGCAAATGACATTTCAGAGCTGAGGAGGTGGAGTACAATATAACATGACATACAATCGAGATTGAAGCTAATAGAACTTGTAGCTAGATAAGGAACACGCAGACGTATTTCTGAAACCACCTCATGAGTTGTTTAATGGTAACTCACTTACTGTCGGTTCAAGCTATTTGCAATCAAGACAATCCAATACCGGTCTTCAACCAATCGGATACCATTACTGAGGATAAACTCGCTGGAAATATCCCTGGGAAATTGAAAATTATCTCCTGTTTTCAGAAACACAGATTTATTTTTCATCCTTCTTTTAAAGAAAAGATAGACAAATAGACACATAAGATACAATCAAAATCGAATACGTTCGTTAAAAAAGTCGACGGGGTGCGCCTAAAGTCGATATCAGCCAGAACAGGCAAGGGAATCTATCCTATTTTTACTAGCCACTTATGACCGGCATTTAGTTCTCCGGTCTGAGGTGGAACAGGAAAACCTTCCTCCACGTTAATCTCACAGACTTCTCTGTGCTACTCATACGATGAGGTGTTGAAGTGCGACCGGCCATTGACCACAGGAACTTGCGATTTCCGAGACAAGTCGCTTTACCGACTGAGCTAAACTGAATAACAAATAGATTTTGCTTACGTCTTTACCTTAAGTTTCTACGTAGACATATTTCGGCACTCAGTCTGCTCTATTGTTCGTAAGAACACGATTTGTCGTCTTCAAAGCAAAAGATTCTGAAGATGGCCTTAAAAGAGGAGTTAAAAGGAATTTCTAAATAACTTTCACCACGTTAGCGCGGTCGTGAATTGTCATAATCTACGACAAAAAACCGCCGGCGGCCGAGCCAATATATCGAATTCTTAGTCTTTTAGAATTAGGTAATGACGAAAACTTTTATATCATACACATCATTTTACCAACCAGTCTTCAGGAGTGGATGTTCCCAAGGTAAAATTTTTCTAAAGCGTCGTTTTTCCTGGTTTTTGAATTCAGAAGTTGCCTTCTCAATAGACTGCTGTTGCCCTACCAAGCGTTAAAGATCCCAGTACTGCCATACATACTGGTATCTACCCCTATCGGGAGGGACACGGGTAACTTGTGACAAAATATATTTTCAGCCACTGGATGGAAAAGGTCAAACAGTACTAGTTCTAGTGCTGGATTGTGAACTCGTCTTCCGCCAGGTCCGTTTCCATACAACAGTTACTATTAGACCACGCGCCTCCAGAACCATGTGCCGAGGTATACTACTTCACTAGCGTGAAAACATATTCCGATTTTTAAAGCATCATAACTATTGTTGCGCTCCCGAAGAATTACAAAAAAAAGATAACCGTTAATACTATATGTTCTGTCTTTAACATACATAATACAATATGCGTGTACGCACTGTAATGAAGATACGAAGACCTCATATTATTAAAACTTTAACCAAGGCATTAATTTAATCACAGAGTGCAGAATGCTCCTATATACCCCTAAAAAGGACTTAATTAAGCTTTCAAAGCTTGTTTCGCACATCGCATCCCGTCCGAGCACTAACGTCGCAATGCACTTACAAACATGGTTCTCTTGGCGAGAAAACATCCAGCTTTCCGCGGTTCGCCCCATCAAACACAACCCTCTACTTGGATACAAGTGAGCTAAGTAACTCTAGATTTCGTTAGGTACTGGATCCCTAACACTTTTCCGAATGGCTTCTTCATCGTAGCGCTAAAAAACAAATTCGTGCAGCTGGAAACTGCTCGTATCTAACAGTGAGGAAGAACTCGTGGTTTTTCATGGTTATCGTTTGTAACTAAAATGGACTCGGGAAATCGAGTTGAGTACCAATCAGCTCCTTACCTTACGGACAGGCCCCTGTGCTTAATCATACTTATATACTGTCCTGGTACTCATAATAATACACTATAATATGTGGACAGTATTTATATATGCTCGCTATATATATTATACTATGTGACTTACTCACGAGCAGGAGACTCACATTTTCCGACTCCTCCTCGCATTTTTAGCTCTCGTAATGGGGGGAGCACAAAGCTGGTAAGATAGTAATCAGAATTACTGTGTAATTCTTTTGTGTTCCCTAACTATTATTGTACACATTTTTTCTTCTCCTACATTACCTTTCCCTCATCTCTAGAAATACTATATGTTGCTCTTAATCTGGTCGTCAGTCATCCTGCTAGTCTGTTTCTTCTATACTGGGACTGATTCTCTCTGTTATCTTTGATCTTCCTCCTTTGCAATCCTTTTCATAGTACACAACACAAGACTGATTGGTTGGTGGTATCGTTTCTTTATTAAACCCAAGTTAAACAAAACACGTCGTTGCAAAAATAGCCCTCTTAGAGATTATGCTTCTGCTATTTCCTGAAAACACTGTCTTTCAAAGTTCTTCACCTTTCGATTTCCTACGAATCGCTTTGAAGCCAATCAGATACCAGGTTACAATCATCAGCTGAAAAGGCAAGCCCAGCTGAAGTTACTTTTACGTTTTTTCCATATCTCAGCAACTCTACCAGTGATCTTGTTAACTTCTATACTAGCCGTACATACATTTTATAAGTGGCCTGCTCCATTACTGAACATAGCATACGACGTATACTGACTCTCACCCAAATCACACTTATCTATCCACATTTCACCGTTCTCACATCCACACCGCACAGCACCTGCCCACGCTCAGTATACTTATTACCATATTATATTATACAAGTAAAACAAAAAAGACAATGTTCATTCTCTATATTTGGAAGTTAACTTATACCCAAGCTTATTATTTCTTTCTATTTACATATAAAGTATTTGTTGTCTTTCTACGATTGCTTTTTTATACTTGATCTTCCATATTTATTCAATTTGTCATATTTGCGGCGATTATTTTAATGTAGGTTACCAAATTACCAATCAGTCCGATTATCTTATATCTATGAGTAAGCAAATATATCCATTGTAACCAACCACGCGCTTGACCTGTATAACTATGGAAGGGAATCAGATGCGCGAAAGGACGATGGTCGCCGTATCACACAAGGTTCCCGCCTGAGAGTGGGGCGGGATGGCAAAATACACGCAGCATCCAAGGCACACCACGTCTTTCAGCAAGCCAAACGCTTCCCTCTGCCCAGCTCAACGATCCCCTTCATTCCGTTATCCGAGCGATTCTAGGCTCAGTCTATGACAAATCGCCGAATCACTGGTATAGTTCGAAATAATCTCTTTCGAGCAGTTCAAAAAATCCACCTTCTTTACTCACCGGTCGTTCGCGTTCAGTCAACTCTACTACTGTCCTGAACTCCTGCTGCCCCACGCGCCTTGACTCACCATGTTATTTATGTACGTATCTTACCGAAACATCCTGGCATCTTCGCGTCCGCTTACGTCCAGTGTCTAAATCGCACTACTTGTTTTTTGCGTGCAGGAGGACGCGGTGCGAATTCCGGCAGGCAAGACAATGTCTTCGCTTCTTTTTCTGTTCTCCATCATATATTAAACACCAGAGGAGAGGGCATTCCTACAAGAGGAATGGAGCAGCATCAACGGGCCTTCCCTTTCTGCGAGCGCCACGCTTGTGCCCTTGACACAGTGCAAAAAGTTGTCGTTTTGGAAGTAATGCTATAACCCTATTACATAATATTCAACACATCTTATCACAAATCGTTCCGACTATAAAGCCTATATCGAAAGAAAAAACCTGCTTTTTTGAACACAGACAGTCTTTAAAATTATTATATGGCGTTATCACGTAGATACGAGTTGGCATGTAATTCCAGCTTTGCCATTTTTTTTTCATTTAAATTCGCTGTGAATCCATCGTCTCCTTCTTC
>CM042146.1:86922493-86949108 GCA_023376005.1 Doryteuthis pealeii | reverse complement strand
ACACTGTGCATTTATTTTACATCTGTGTACAGTTTCAGGTGATTTTGTTTCTATTAATATATATTATAAGTTATTTTCAATCGAAAAAGATAATTTCTAATAGATAAGGATTTCTATTGATAAGATATTTTATTAATAAAGATTATTTTTATATATATATATAATAATATATATATATATATGTGTGGTGTGTGTGTGTGTGTGGTGTGTGTGTGTGTGTATATATTATAAATATGTGATAATTTTTATATATATTATAAATTAGATATTCTATTAAATAAGATATTCTATTAAATAAGATAATTTGATATAGATAATTATATATAAAGGTATTTCTATTAAAATAAATATTTTTGTAATTAGATCTACTGGACTCTCAGATACTAGCCATTGAGGTTAGAGTGGCTCTGGGAGTAATACAATGAAGGAAATACCTACTCTAACCCCAAATATCCAGAACTTGCCACTAGATGCAGTTTAATGCCATACATTGCCCCCTCCCTTTATAGGCTAGGGGTCTTACCCCTCTACATATAGCATATTTCAAAACCCCTCCGACAGGCAGACTAATTATGAGAGGCGCAGTAATCGTTCATGCGTGAACTACTTGGAAATGGCTAGAAAATTACATGCTGTTCCAAATTTGCATCTTGCGTTGCAAACACGATTGGCGCATCACTTCTCAGGGTTACTTCACGCTACCAGTGAATTATCTAAAAAAAATAAAAAGCAATGACCCACCAAAAACTTCCTCCTTCGTTGAGCCTATAATGTTCAACCACCTCACTGTATAAAACAGTAATACTATTTAAAACGTTCAACTTATTTGTTTGAATCAGGGAAGAATTAACTGTTTTGTACATTTTGAAATCTGTTTTATTATTTTTATTTTGTTTTATTTTATCCTCCACTCTATAATCAAACAGTGGGGTATCGGTGTGAAACGTAATAGATGCTGTAATACCGATATCTCAAAGAAATATAAAAAGAATCGCGAGGAAAATAGTCTAATATTAAAAAAGCAAATTGTTATGTTGTTATTCCATTAAATAAAAGCGTAATTTTCCCCAAATAGTGTCTCATCATGGTGTGTTATAAAATATTTTCTTATTCGCTAATAAATGTTCAATTCCTAAACGGGCTGTGTTCTTTAATATTCTAATGTACTCCGCGCAATGTCACGCTTTTGTCAAATAAAAGCAAGGCCCCGAGACGTACGTCATCCTCGATGTGTGACAATGCAACAATTATAACAATATTTCCCCTATTTTGAATTGTTTCATGTAACAATCCCCTCTTTTGAATCACGAACAAAAGCTTTAAAATCTATTCATTGTGATCGTTTATTTTCATAAATGATCAACAAAGCGAATTTTAAAATGAAAAAAAAAATGACAAAGGTGAATTATGCAAATGTATCTGACGTGATAACGCATATCAAAATATTTTAAAAGACTTCTGTGTTCAAAAAGCAGTTTTTCTTTCGAAATACTTTATACGAAAGATTTTGTTAAATTGTGAATATTATGTAAATAGTTTATAGCATTACTTCAAAAACGACACTTGTTGGCACTTGTCAAGACAACGCTAAAAAAAGACATTGATCTCCATTTCCTCTTGTAGGAATCCCTCTCCTCTGGTTTTGATATAGACGGAGAACGAAAAAAGAGCAAGACATTGTCTGCTGCCGCGAATCGAACCCGCGTCCTCCCGCACGCAAAAAACAGATGCGATTTAGGCACTGGACGGAGCGAAGTGCCAGATGTTTCGTAAATACGTACATAAATAACATGTGAGTCAACGCTGGGCAGTCAGAGTCAGCAATAGTAGGTGACTGACGCGAACGACCGAGGAAAGAAATGTGATTTTGAACTGCTAAAGATTATTTCGACTACGGTGACGGATTTTGCAGCTGCTAAACGAAACGAAGAACGTGTTGACCAGGGAAGGTTTGGCTTGCTGGAAGGACTGTGACTCGCTTTTTTTTTGCCCCCCCCCCCCTACTCTCAGCGGGACCTTGTTGATACGAACCACCTATTTCCCCCCATCTATTCCCCCCTTCCATAAGTTAAAGGTCAGAGTGTTGGTTACCAATATATTTGCTTACTATAATATAAGATAACGGGACTGTTGATAATTTGGTATATTAAAATAATCCGCAAAAATACAATTGAAATAATGGAATCAAGTATAAAAAACAATCGTAGAAAACAAACAATACTTTATATGTAACAAGAAAAAATATAAGCTTGGATAAGTTAATTCAAATATAGAGAATGAACAATGTCCTTTTTGTTTACTGTTAATATAATATGTATAGCGTGTGGATGTGAGAACGTGAAATGTGATAATAAGTGTGTTTGGGTGAGAGTCAGTTATATCTATGTATGTACATAATGGATAGGCCACTTATAAATTATGTACGTAGTGTAGAAATTAAAAATCACTGTAATTCTGAATCATGGAAAAAACGTAAAAAGTAACTTCACTGGGCTTGCCTTTTCGCTGATATTGTACCTGGTATTCTGATTGCTCAAAAGATTCGTAAGAAAGAAAATAGACTTGGGAAAAGAGGTTTTAGGAATAGCAGACATATCCTAAGAGGCTATTTCTTGCACGCGTGTTGGTTTAACTTGGGTAAAAATAAAGACGTACAAAACAATCAAGTCTGGTGTTGTTACTATGAAAGGACTCAAAGGAGGAAGATCAAAAAACAGAGAATCAGCCCAGTATAGAAGAAACAGAATAGCAGGATAGGAACTACCGATCCAGATTAAAGCAACATAAGTATTCTAAGATGAAGGGAAGTATGAGGAGAAGAAAAAATGTGTACATAATAGTTAGGACACAAAAGAATATACAGTAATTTGATTACCTAGCTGACCAGCTTTGCTCCCCAATTACAAGCTAAAAATCGCAGAAGGGAAAATGTATTCTCTGTCGTGAGTAAGTCACATAGTATATATATATATATAGTATATATATATATATATATATATATATAAGTATGAATAGCACAGGGGCCTGTCCTGGTAAGTAAGGAGCTGATGTAACTCAACTCGAGTTTCCGAGTCCATTTTTTCAACGATAACCATGAAACCACGAGTCTCTACTGTTAGATAAAGCAAGTTCCCAGCTGCAACGATTTGTTTTACCTACGATGAAGAAAGCCATTCGGAAAGTGTTAGGTCCAGACCTAACGAAATCTAGAGTTACTCTCCTTGATCAGTAGGGGTTTGAGGGGAATCCGGAAGTGGTGTTTCCACCAAGATACTTTTAGATTGGAGTTAGTGTTGGACGGATGCATGCAAAACACGGTTGAGCTAATTAAGTCCCTTTTAGGGTAGAAGCATTCTATACTCTGTGTTAAATAAAGCCTTGTTAATTTCTAACAACCTGGTTTTCCATTTTCATTCAGTGCTCCATATTTATTTGTATGTAAAAACATAACATATAGTATTACCTCTTTTTTTTATTTTCGAGCAAATGTTGATACTTTAAAAATCGGAATATGTTTTCACCTGTGAAGTATATTACATCGGCACATTTCTGGAGGCGCGTGGTCTAATAGTAACTGTTGTAGGAAACGACCTGGCCGAGACGAGTTCAAATCCAGCACTAGAAACTAGACTGTTGCTTTTCATAGTGCTAAAATATTGTCCAAGTACCTTCCCTCCGATATAGATAAGTAGTATTGGCAGACTGGATCTTTAACCTTGGGTTAGGCAACCAGTCTATGAGAAGGAAAACTTTGAATTCAACCACGCAAAACACCGCTTTAGAAATTTACCTTGGAAACATCCCACTCCTGAATGCTGGTGGTAAATAATGTGTATATAAATTTCGTCATTACCTAATTCTAGAGACTAAAATTCGATTATAGGATCAGCGCCGGGCGGTTTTTCTATACGACGCTAACGTTGAAATATTAAGAAAATCCTTTAATCCTCTTTAAGCATCTTCAGATCTTTGCTTAACAGACAAATCGTTTCTTACGAACCATAAGACAGACGAGTGCCGAAATTGTCTACGTAGAAACTTAGGTAAAAACGTAACAAATCTATTGCTTATTCTGTTTAGCTCAGTCGGTAAAGCACTTGTCTCGGAATCGCAATGTTCCTGGTTCAATGCCGGTCCACTTCAACTCAGCGTATGAGTAGCACAGGGATCTGTGAGATAAAGTGAGGCGCTGATGGTAGGTGTTCTGTTCCATCTCAGACGCAAAAACAATCTCGGTCTAGTGCTAGTAAAAATAACATAGACTCCCTTGCTGTCTGGCTGATACCGACTTTAGGCCACCCCGTCGACTTTTTACGACGTATTCATTTGATTGTATCTCATGTGTCTATTTGTATCCTTTCTTTAAAAAGATGAAAAAGAAATCTGTGTTCTGAAACAGGAGATAATTTCAATTTCCAGGGATATTTCCACGATTTATCCTCAGTAATTGTGATACCGATTGTGAAGACCGGTATGTTCTTGATTCAAATAGCTGAAACCGCAGTAAGACCATAAACAATTCATAGGTTCAGAAATACGTCTGCTTCCTTATCTACAAATGTTCTATTAGCTCAATCTCGATTGTATAGATATATTTACCCACCTCCTCAGCTAGAAATTCATTTTCTTAAAAGATTGTAAGTTTTCATTCCTTATTCGCTAATGTTTAAAAACAAAAACACTTCTAAAACAAAAAAATTCAAACGGAAATTTAACACAATCTGTAGTGTGCCTGAAGAATATAGACCCTCTTTGTTTGAAAGCATACAGAATCTGTAACATTAGAGAAGCGCTTATTAACACATCATGATGAGTTTCTTACAATTTTATTTGTAAATCGATACATCATTTTAAAATAGATAAATATTACTGGATTCACTTTGTGTTATATACTAAGAAAGTGTTAAATATTCTGAATTTGATCATTTCCAAAACAATCTAATTGAAATCCTGCAGAAGATTTGAAAACAAAAATACGTGATTAATCGTGTTATAATACACACTCATGTATAATGAACACCCCTAACTTATGAAATCTGGAAACCAAATCTCGTTTATAATAATTAGGGCCAAGTCAAGCACTAGTTCTCGCTAAATCACGAAGTCAAGTAGCGATAAGCGTGTTCAATACTTAATGTATGGCTCAGCAGGTACTCTATGCAGCCTAAAAATGACACGAAAAACAAAGCAACCAACTAATTCAGCTATATGCCAGGATGTGGCACATGTTGAATTCGTAATTGAAATAAGGCTGATTTTAATTTGAGTTTTCTTTACCTATATTTATCATAATCAAGTATATCGTCAGCACAGGTCTACATGAATCTTCCTCGCCATACTTCCTTATTGTCCATTGCTTCTTCAAGGTCCTCTGACCAGTATCAGGATCGCGTGCATCTTTTTCTTGTCAATCAATACTAGTCTGTCCTTCTGGATTGGATAAGGTAAACCTTCAGTATCTCAAAGTCCTTGATAATTTTATGTGTTTCATTCACAATAACAGATTCTGATTTGAGAAAATACGATTTTGTTGTATGGTCAAACATTTTAGTTTCTTGCACAATTCTCAATATATCAAACTTTCCAAAACATACCAGTCTAGTTTTGTATTTCCAACACATTTTGCATTTGCTATTCAGTTTGCGTCTTATCAATTTTTACCTTTATAAATTTGTCTTACGCCAAGGTCTTGTGCTTGCCATTATAATAGATGCAGTTTGTCTCTTGGAGTTGTTTCCTCTTCTTAGACATGTCCATATCTCCTGGTTGATATCTCTTCAGTTTTCACTTGAAATATTCCAATACTTGTTTTCTTCCCATTTCTGCTTTTTAGTAGGGTTCAAGTGCTGGATTGTCATATCTACACCATCTTCAATGTTGACGAGATCCCTTCTCCCATCTTTATTGGCACATAAAGTCTGTCTATATCATATCTCGGGTGTAATACTAGTGGATTGCCAAAAACTTCCTTCTGCATCTGTCGGAACTTCTCTCTTGTTCATTTCAGAAATGAGTCCCGTGTATCTTACGAGAGGGACAGGCCCAGGTTCTTTTCCTTTGATGAGAGTTCTGCTACAAAAACTAGAAGCTTTCTTTTTCTTCGGAAGTAATCCTTTCTACTTTTTCTTTCATTCTGCTTGTTTGATGCATCTGCTTTCAAAAATTCCAGATATTTATAGTTCTCTTTTTCTCCAAGTGTCCTTAATGACTTCTCTATTTCGGTAGTTCTTATCCTCACCGTTTCACTTTTCCTCTCTTTCATACGGACATGCACAGTTGGCGATTCTAACTACTACTACTACTACTACTTACTACTACTACTACTAATAATAATAATAATAATAATAAAATAATATAATAATAAAAGTGATACCAATTGTAGTTGTGCACTTGGAACAGTCCCAAAAAGATTAGAGAAAAGGTGTTGGAAAGTTGGAAATCAGAGGAAGGATTGAAACCATTCAGAACACTGCACTGCTGTAATCTGCCAAGAATACAGAAGAGTCCTGGGAGACCTCAGGAGACTTCCTGTCACTCAGACTCCAGTAAAGACCATCAGCTAATGCTGATGTGAAAACTCAAAAGGAGCAAATATAATTCTATTCCGTTTTATTATCATTTATATTTTTATATTATCATTTATATTTTATATGGATTTATTGTATTATATTATGATAATGTTTCGCATTCATAATGTAAACTCTCGCCATTGATTATGTAAAAAAAATGACGATATTTTTTCTGTCATGAAACTAACTTCTGTCGTTCGTAAAATATGAATCTACAAAGTACTGAGGTTTTGTTTTTCTTATCGGGAAGGGAAATAAAAAAATCCTCGTCAATTTTTATTTACTAATCAAAATCAGACAAGTTGACCCTAAATGATTAATCAGAATACAATAAATCACCTTCGAATAGACATAACATTCTTTTTCGTTTAGTGATAACTTTTAATTTTTCAGTTTTGAGTTTTATGGTCAGCTGTCCATACATTACTAGCCCTGTCCGGGTCGTATAATTAATCTGGCTAAATTTTAAAATACACTTTATGAATCTCATATTGCTAACAAATAGTTCCTAACAGCAGTAACTATCGCTCAATGCGCTTATGGGAAATATTACAATGAAATTTGGTGCATGATACCCTCATTTACTATGACAATATTAATAATAATAATAATAATAATAATAATAATTAATAAAATAATATTTAATAAATAATAATATAATAATAATAATAATAATAACTTCTGCATGAAGTGAGACGCAATATCAACAGGATATTATTAATACATTCGACCAAAAAAAAAGAATGATAGGTATGGAAAATAATTAGATTTGCAAATTTCATCAGAATTATTCACCTTAAACTATTTTTTGATTTTCTCATACCACTGCAGGGAACATGGTCCGTAGTGATCACAAGTCAATTCAGGGTAAATGCAAATACCGATACAGCTTTCCTCATCAGATTTCTACCACGAATATGTTTTCTTTGATCTGAGTAGACGGCTTTTTTAAAATTAGGACCATATTACCATTAGGCACCCCTTTTTATCTCGATTAAGAGAGGACATTTTTTCATTTACACCGTCAATATCCGGTTGTTTGTTAGGGTTACGGTTAGGGGTTAGGGTTAGGGTTAGAGGTTAGTTTTTTTTTTTTTAATCTAAAAATCGTATGTTAAAAACAACCGGATATTGACGATGTAAATGAAAAACAAGTCCTTTCTTAATTGAGATCCAAAACAGGGGTCCTAAAGGTCATATGGTTCCAAAAATTGCATCTTTGCACCGACATACATACATATAGACTGTCAGAGACACCACAAATATTGTACAAGATATTGAAAATTTCTAGTTACATGTAGGCTTGCGTTTAGATGAGAGACATGTACACATAACAAAGTGAAATCGACGAAAAAATTCCTATCTGCATAGATTGACAATTTTGTTTTTACGATCATATACATTTCTTGTGTAAACCGATCCATGGTGTCGCCCGTAGCTTGTGTTAGAATACCTGTCTATAGTATTAGGTTGTTACAAAAATAATTGCCGATTTCAAATACAACATTATTGTTGAAACATTAACGTAGAAAGTTGAAATTAGTCAAAATACGAGGCGTTGGGCAGCTATGCATCTCTGCCATCGATCTACGAGGTCATTATTTCCGCGTGCTAAAAAAGTTATTGCTGTGATGCGGACAATATCTTTTAAATTGATGATATCCACCTCTTATTTAGATCGAAAAATTTTATCATTTAAAAAATGTGCTTAAGTGCCTAAAAAAATGATAATCAGTAGGTGAGATCGGCGAGAATAAGGAGGATGTGGTAAGGTCTCGTATCACAAGTGACTATTCGGTCAAGAAAGAGGTCATGGTGTTACGCAAACAGAGCACGAGTACACTTCAAACCGCATAAGTTTTTTGGTGCTCATTGAGCTCAATGATGAACCCATTTATTGAGCCTTTCCCCTTTCCAATACCTGTAAAAGCGGGAAACTGTTGCAATGCTGACAACCAAGTGTCTGAGACATCTCTTGACACTTGTCATGGATTTTGCTCAACAACAGCCTGCAATTGTTCATTTCAAGACAGATGTCCGTCCTCTACCTTCTTCATCTTCAAGACTCTCATCTCCACTGCAGAATTTCTGAAACCACCTTCGTATTGTCCGATCACTTGCGGATTCATCTCCCCATGCTTTGTTGATATTGGCAGCAGTTTCGGAGGCATTGTGCCCAAGCTTGAACTCATGCAACACAAGAAGGCGAAGCTCATGTTTAGGCATATTCATCTTTGAAGGCTCCCATTTTTCAAAAATAAATTAAATTTTATTTTTGAGCACACATTAATTATTATATATGCGAAAATTCACCTGAAATAAACAACAAATTCTATGTTAAAATGACATTTCAAAACCGAGCACTTCAATCGCCATTATTTTGTAACAACCTAATACCTAAATAACTAAAATGGATTGTCTATTTTCATTAAATAATGCCTGACGGAAAGAAGAAAGAAACAACAAGATCTCAGGAGCTGACAATTCAACCTAGTAATGCTAATTACTCTGTTCACCTTGTATCTTACTTAGTAAACATTTCCCCTTTCTTTAGTATCGTTGTGTTTCTTTCTATTATTCTCTGTTAACTCTGATACCCGAAGAGAAAAATAACAACAATAGCCATCATCAATTTATATATGCATTCCAGTTAAGTCGACCACAATGCTTCACGCCAAACACTTTAGTAATCACAGAGAGTTGATGGGGTCCTGACCTCATTCAGTCATTTCGAATTACCTTAATACGTCACTTATGTCGTTTGTTATCAGCCAAATGTTGCTTAGAAAGATAAAAATCATAAAATATGCAACTAATAACCGTCCACACAGAGTGACGGACACTTGAATAATTATGTTAGACTCACCTGATCATTTAATATGAAAGTTAACAGCATTTTCTCTTGTTGCCCAGTAGCCCTACAGCCGAGTACGACGAAGTGAAGAATAAGTCGTATTTCGAATAAGATGAATTATTTTCAACTTTACGCTGATGGGATAGGCGTCATACGTGGTGAAATTAATAATCAAACTCGTTGACATTGTTTATAAGGGCTTTCCTTAGTCTCCTTATATAAAATGGTCTTAGCCAAACTAGAAAAGGTTAGTAAAATTACGCTAAACTGCTGATCAATAATTGTAAGCGATATGCAACAAAATATTTATCTGGATGGACACATGTCCTAGTGGATAAGTAGTTAGGTTAAAACAGTTCTAAGTGACAGTTCATCTCTGGATTCTGGTCAATCCTAAGTAGCGGCAGTAACATAGAAAAATAATTAACACAACTCCCACCCCAGCTATATTAGCGGAATGAAACAAGATATCCCGTGACTTGAATAAAGGGTTAAGTTCAAGTTCCGTGGATGGCTCCGATTACGACAAGAAAAGTTCCCGAGTTCGAAAAGGAAGGTTCCCGAGTCCGAAAAGGTTCCGAGTCCGAGAAGGTTCCGAAATCCGACAAGAAAAACTGATGAAGCCGCAGGGTATATCGACCGAACCGTTGTTTACAAAAACAATAAAAATGAGGACAATAGTCCGAATAACGCAAATAAAACTGGATGTATAGAGTTTACCAAAGAAGACTTGATTTGCATAAAATTACCCGAAAGAGTTACGTAGGCATGACGTGGAGGCCGGTGACGGTGGCCTGTGTGTGATTAGAACGGAAAAGTTTACTGATGATTTGGCATGGAGTTGGCGTAGTTTATGGACGAGCGAATGTACGTGGCGAAGGGTGAGTGATCAAAGTGTAAACTGAGCTGAGAGAAATGCGTTAACGGAGTTAATACATGGATTTCTTTCACTCGGCTGTTTAATTCTCCTTTTAATACTCATGAGTGAAAAGAAGCGGCATTGTTGTTATTGCTCAAATTCCAAATGCCACAAGGCAAAAGATATCCTCAGCACCCGCGAGCTTGACGTCGAAAACTCCAAACAATCATAGAATGTGCCAGTCGACTGAACAGCAGCCCAGCAACAAAGATTACAGTCTTTTCCGATGTAGTACCGTAAATAGATAAGTATATTGAATATTTCTTTATCTCCCATTTCGTTCACTCCATTAGAAGGAGAGCCGTAACGTAAGTAACATGGACCCATCCTCTTTCCATTCAGAAAATGAGGCAAGACGTAATAAAAGATTGACACGTCATCATCTCAGCCATTCACAAGAGAGGAAATGTAAACAAACTAAACATATCTCTCAATTCCGACAGAGAGCATAGTGTTATGATAGGTGGATATGCCGTGCAACAAAACAACCAACAACAAGTCGTTTATAATAGGAACTGACTTTTAGGATTGATGCAGGCGAAATGTTATCTCTTTGACCCGTATATAGGATTTCTTAGTTGATTTGCATTATATTTTTATTTCTTTATTAACCTTATAACACCAGAGTGGTTTCAAGGAGTGACCATAACTTAAATAGTAGAAAAAAAAACAATTGGGATATAATAATAATATCAATTGTTTTTAGAGTCGTACAAGCGACTTAGATCAGAGTACAAGTCAGTGGTGGGGTAAAGTCAACACTAAGATAAGAACAATTTATTACCGAACAGGTAGATTTTAACTAAATATTCGGTTGATATAAAGCAAATGACTGTCATACAATCACATATCTATTGTCGTTCTGGAGAACTGCATAAGATAAGAAATAACTCAATAATAAAGATTAAATCTTAAAATGTTATTTATATAGGTTAAACAATTCGTGAGTAATCCCTGACCAATTTCTGGGAATTATCATAGCCAACTGACAATAAGTTTGGCACAAGACCATTTATACATATAACAAAAATATTATCAGGTGCCTCACCAATCAGGAAGCTGGGCGGAGACTTGTTGCCCCCCCTCCAAGATGTGTAACCCTAGGCCATGATTTCGATGGCCGTAACCAATCAAATGACTACCGCGGTAACGCCCCCATGATGTTTACACTGTGGGCAATTGGTCCTGCGTTTTCTATTGGGCCTGTCCAATCAGAGCCCTGGATTCAGGGGTTTGGAACCATAAAAGAGTCCCAAAAGGGTTCAGGCAGATAATAAATCAAACACATATCGGCGCTGCGGATCATCTATAGTGTTACATTTGGTCCCGTGACCAGATCATAGTATACATTTGCATCCGGACCAGCATATATCTCTCTCGGGACCACCATAGTATACATTTGGTCCGTGATTGACATAGATACCATTCACCCATCCTACATTTACATTTGGTGCCGTGAAAGATATTATTACAATCTCCTCTCAAATGTAATGTAAGTGGAACAGATATAATCTCATATAATCATCAAATATGTTTCGCACCGTCAACGCAAAATTGGAGGCATGTATATCACTTTTGGGTGTTAACGTCTCAGTAAAGGTAGGCGTATATATTTACCAACCCCTTCGCGCGTCTATTGTGACACAAGGTCAATTTCTTAAGCGGAGTTTAATCTATTGAATTCGTTTTTCCTTTCTCTAGGACCCGGTTACCTATTCAAGGTTAAAGAGCAAGTATCCTACATATCCTAAATGCTAGGTGATAAATAATATACTTTTCCAAGGGTATCAGGCGCTAGTGAAATGGCAAAGTCTCGTCCAGGGATGAACTTCTGGTCGACGAGTCCATTTTCCTACTACTTAAAACCATTTACACCACGCACCTCTTGTGTAAAAGACAGAATCACGAAATGATATTCCTATATGCGACAGTCAACTACTAAGCGCTAAATGATCTGTATTCTTTAATCGTATATGAATAATGTCCGATATTTGCAATGTAAAACTGCTTGTTTTACCGTTCCTATAAGTATTGCATTTTAATTGCATTGGAGGGGTCATCTTTACGTTGATTATTATTAATCGATTTAGTTCGTGTCAAACCTTACTTGGTAAATTTTTGTGACTAAGATTAGGCAATACCGTTTATTGCCACATATGCTATTCAGATGTTGCCTGTTGATGTTTTTCAATGGTATAAAACAAAATAATCCAATATCAGATTTATTTAAAAATAAATGTTTTGTCATTCTAAGAACAAGATTATATAGAAGCTTAATCACCATGTGTATTATACCTACTATATTATCTGAACAGAATCTAATGAAAGACACGTTTAGGTGTTGTCGAAGCCTCAGTGGAATGAATATATTCTTATCGTATTAGGCCCAATTGCTACTTTTTAATTCATTGAGTAATTGATTTAACACAAGTTGAACCGCCAAGGGTAATTTTATGATGTACATTATTCCAGTTTATTTATACATTTATATTTATAATATTCTGTAGTTTGTTTCTCAGTATATAAAATGAAGAAATCAAAATAATAAAGATTATTGTAAAATGATCCATTCATCTACGAATAAAATGCTAATGAGGCTCCATCATCTAATTGATATGCGGTACTAATTTTTGTCGTAATTCTAATTCGGAAGTCGGTGGGATGAAGACTTCTTTGTTCATTACGGAAGCCTCAGTTGATACGCCGACATTTTCGATAACATATAGGTCGAGTTTCTGGCCATTAATTGATTGATTTATTTGCATTTTTTAACGACATCGGAACTGTCTAATTTGTTAAGGCCGAGTTCATTGTACCCTTATATTTACATTTTTTTTATTTGTGTATTTTTTCTACGGTGTTTTGCACTAAGTTATGATATCGAGCAGGAACCACTTTAAATCATACGATTGGGAAAAATAATTTAATTGGATTGCTCGATATCATAACTTAGTGCAAAAAACTCGTAGGAAAAAATACACAAAAAAAAAAAATGTAAATATAAAGGTACAATGAACTCGGCCTTACAAAAATTAGACAGGTCCGATGTTCGTTAAAAATCAATAAATCAATCAATTAATGGCAGAAACTCGACCTAATATGTTATCGAAAATGTCCGTATCACTGAGGCTTCGATAATGACAAAGAAAGTCTTCATCCACCGACTTCCGAATTAGATTACGACAAAAATTAGTACCGCATATCAATTAGATGATGGAGCCTCATTAGCATTTTATTCGTAGAATGATGGATCATTTTTACAATAATCTTTATTATTTTGATTTACTTCATTTTATATACTGAGAAACAACTACAGAAAATATATAAATATAAATGTATAATAAACTGGAATAAATGTACATACATAAAATTACCCTTGACGGTTCCACTTGGTGTTAAAAATCAATTACTCAATGAATTAAAAGTAGCAATTGGGCCTAATACGATAAGAAATATATCAATTCCACTGAGGCTTCGACAACACCTAAACGTGTCTTCATCTCCCGAATTCTGAATCAGATAAAAACAAAAATTAGTAGAGCATATCACTCACATGGTGATTAAGCTTCTATATAATCTTGTTCTTAGAATGACAAAACATTTATTTTAAATAAATCAACATAGCATGGACTTATTTTGTTTTATACATTGAAAAACATCAACAGGCAACATCTGAATACATATGTGCAATAAACGGTATTGCCTAATCTCTAGTCACAAAATTACCCAAGTAGGTTTGACACGACCTTAAAATCGATTAAATAATCAATCACGTAAAGATGACACCTCCAATGAATTAAAATGCAATAATTATAGGACGGTAAACAAGCAGTTTTTATTGCAAAGTCATGAGATTATTTATCGATTAGTAAAATCGATATTAATGCCGTTTCGACTGGACTAATTGGCAGATCGACACAATTCACAGGAATATCATTTCGTGATTCTGTCTTTACACCAAAGAGGTGCGTGGTGTAATGGTTTAAGTAGTAGGAAATGGACTCGTCGACCAGAGTTCAAATCCTGGACGAGACTTTGCATTTCACATAGCGCTGATACCCTTGGGAAAAGTATGAATCCTAATATTCTCCCTCTAGCTATAGGTAAATAGTAAGGGATACTTGGCTCTTTAACCTTGAATAGGTAACCGGTCTAGGAGAAGGAAAACACTGAATTCAAACCTGTTAAACTCCGCTTAAGAAATTGACCTTGTGTCACATACTGCCCGCGCGAAGGGGTTGGTAAATATATACGCCTACCTTTACTTGAGACGTTAACACCCAAAAGTGATATAACATGCCTCATTTTGCGTTACGGTGCCATATTTGTGAATTATTCCGGGTTTATCTGTCTCCACTTACATTACATTATGAGAGGAGATTGTAATAATATCCTTTTCACGGCACCAAATGTAATACGATGCTGGTCGGGGTGCCAAATGTAATACTATGATCCAATCACGGGACCAAATGTAATACTATGGTGGTCGCGGCAACAAATGTAATACTATGCTGGTCGGGGTGCCAAATGTAATACTATGATCTGGTCACGGGACCAAATGTAACACTATGCTGTCGCAGCGCCGAATCTAACACGATGATTGTATAATCTCCAATCTGCCTGGAACCCTTTTGGGACCTCTTTTATGGGTTCCAAACCCCTGAATCCAGGGCTCTGATTGGACAGCCAATAGAAACGCAGGACCAATTGCCCTACAGTGTAAACATCATGGGGGCGTACAAAAAAACATCCACGCGGTCGCATTTGATTGGACGGCCAATCGAAATCATGGCCTAGGGTTACACATCTTGGAGGGGGGGCAACAAGTCTCCGCCCCAGCTTCCTGATTGGTGAGGCACCTGATAATATTTTTGTTATTGTATAAATGGTCTTGTGCCAAACTTATCTGTCAGTTGCTATGATAATTCCCAGAAATTGGTCAGGGATTACTCACGAATTGTTATTCCTATATAAAATAACATTTTAAAGATTTAATCTTTAAACTAACTTCGTTAAGTAAATTCTCTTATCTTATGCAGTTCTCACAAGAACGACAATAGATATGAATATGACAATTGTATGAAACAGTCATTTGCTTTATATCAACCGAATATTTAGCCTTTAAAATCTCCCCTGTTCGAGTAATAAATTGTTCTTATCTAGTGTTGACTTTACCCCACCACTGACTTGTACTCTGATCTAAGTCGCTTGTACGACTCTAAAAACAATTGTTATTTTTATATCCAAAATTGTTTTTTTTTCAACTATCTAATAAGTTATCGCCAGTCACTCCTTGAAACCACTCTGGTGTTATAAGGTTAATAAAGAAATAAAAAATATAAATGACAAATCAACTAAGAATCTTATATACGGGTCAAGAGATAACATTTCGCTGCATCAAATCCTAAAAAGTCAGTTCCTATTATAAACGACTTGTTGTTGGTTGTTTTGTTGCACGGCATATCCACCTATCATAACACTATGCTCTCCTTGTCGGAATTGAGAGATATGTTTAAACGTTTGTTTACTTTACCCTCTCCTTGTCAGAATGGCTGAGATGATGACGTGTCAACTCTTTATTACGTCTTGCACTCATTTCTGAATGGAAAGAGGATGGGTCCATGTTACTTAACGTTACGGCTCTTCCTTCTAATGGAGTGAACGATGGGAGGATAAAGAAATATTCAATATACTTATCTATTTACCGGTACTACATCGGAAAAGACTGTAATCTTTGTTGCTGGGCTGCTGTTCAGTCGACTGGCAATTCTATGATGTTTGGAGTTTTCGACGTCAGCTCGCGGGTGCTGAGGGATATCTTGCCTTGTGGCATTTGGAATTTTGAGCAATAACACAATGCCGCTTCTTTTCACTCATGAGTATTAAAAGGAGATTAAAACAGCCGAGTGAAAGAAATCCATGTATTAACTCCGTTAACGCATTCTCTCAGACTCAGTTTACACTTTGATCACTCACCCCTTCGCCACGTACCATTCGCTCGTCCAATAAAACTACGCCAACTCCATGCCAAATCATCAGTAAACTTTTCCGTTCTAATCCACACAACAGGCCACCGTCACGGCTCCACGTCATGCCTACGTAACCTCATTTCGGGTAATTTAATGCCAAATCAAGTCTTCTTGGTAAACTCTATACATCCAGTTTTATTTGCGTTATTCGGACTATTGTCCTCATTTTTATTGTTATTTGTACAACGGTTCGGTCGATATACCCTGCGGCCTTCATCAGTTATTTCTTGTCGGATTCAGGAACCTTCTCGGACTCGGGAACCTTCTTTTCGGACTCGGGAACCTTCTTTTCGAACTCGGGAACTTTCTTGTCGTAATCGGGAGCCATCACGGAACTTTGAACTTAACCCTTTATTCAGTCCACGGGGATATCTTGTTTTCATTCCGCTAACTATAGCTGGGGTGGGAGTTGTGTTAATTATTTTTCTATGTTACTGCCGCTACTTAGGATTGAACCCAGAATCCAGAGATGACTGTCACTTAGAACTGTTTTAACCTAACTACCTTATCCACTAGGACATGTGTCCATCCAGATAAATATTTTGTTGCATATCGGCTTAACAATTATTGATCAGCAGTTAGACGTAATTTACTAACCTTTTCTTAGTTTGGCCTAAGACCATTTATATAAGGAAGACTAAGGAAAGCCCTTATAAACAAATGTCAACGAGTTTGATTATTATTTCACCACGTATGACGCCTATCCCATCAGCGCTAAGTTTGAATAATTCATCTTATTCGAAATACGACTTATTCTTTCACTTCGTCGTACCTCGGCTGTAGGCTACTGGGCAACAGAGAAAATGCTGTTAACTTTCATATTAAATGAATCAGGTGAGTCTAACATAATTATTCAAGTGTCCGTCACTCTGTGTGGAACGGTATTAGTTGCATATTTATGATTTATCTTTCTAAGCACATTTGCTGATAAACAAACGACATAAGTGACGTATTAGGTAATTCGACATGACTGAATGAGGTCAGGACCCATCAACTCTCATGTGATTAACTAAGTGTTTGGCGTGAAGCATTGTGGTCGACTTAACTGGAATGCATATATAAATTGATGATGGCTATTGTTGTTACTCGGGTATCAGAGTTAACAGAGAAATAATAGAAAGAAACACAACGAGTACTAAGAAAAGGGGAAATGTTTACTAAGTAAGATACAAGGTGAACAGAGTAATTAGCAATTACTAGGTTGAATTGTCAGCTCCCATGAGATCTTGTTGTTTCTTTCTTCTTCCGTCAGGCATTATTTAATTGAAAATAGACAAATCCATTTTAGTTATTTAGGTATTAGGTTGTTACAAAAATAATGGCCGATTGAAGTGCTCGGTTTTGAAATGTCATTTTAACATAGAATTTGTTGTTTATTTCAGGTGAATTTTCGCATATATAATAATTAATGTGTGCTCAAAAATAAAATTTAATTTATTTTTGAAAAATGGGAGCCTTCAAAGATGAATATGCCTAAACATGAGCTTTGGGCACAATGCCTCCGAAACTGCTGCCAATATCAACAAAGCATGGGGAGATGAATCCGCAAGTGATCGGACAATACGAAGGTGGTTTCAGAAATTCTGCAGTGGAGATGAGAGTCTTGAAGATGAAGAAGGTAGAGGACGGACATGCTGTCTTGAAAATGAACAATTGCAGGCTGTTGTTGAGCAAAATCCATGACAAAGTGTCAGAGAGATGTCTCAGACACTTGGTGTCAGCATTGCAACAGTTTCCCGCTATTTACAGAGTATTGGAAAGGGGAAAAGGCTCAATAAATGGGTTCATCATGAGCTCAATGAGCACCAAAAACTTATGCGGTTTGAAGTGTACTCGATGCTCTGTTTGCGTAACACCAATGACCTCTTTCTTGACCGAATAGTCACTTGTGATACGAGACCTTACCACATCCTCCTTATTCTCCCGATCTTCCACCTACTGATTATCATTTTTTTAGGCACTTAAGCACATTTTTAAATGATAAAATTTTTCGATCTAAATAAGAGGTGGAATCATCATTTAAAGATATTGTCGCATCACAGCCAATAACTTTTTAGCAACGCGGAATAAATGACCTCGTAGATCGATGGCAGAGATGCATAGCTGCCCAACGCTCGTATTTTGACTAATTTCAACATTTCTACTGTTAATGTTTCAACAATAAATGTATGTATTTGAAATCGGCAATTATTTTTGTAACAACCTAATACTATAGGACAGGTATTCTAACACAAGGCTACGGGCGACACCATGGATCGGTTTACACAAGAAATGTATATGATTCTGTAAAAACAAAAATTGTCAAATCTAGTGCAGATAGGAATTTTTCGTCGATTTCACTTTGTTTATGTGTACATGTCTCTCATCTAAACGCAAGCTACATGTAACTAGAAATTTCAATATCTTGTACAATATTTGTGGTGTCTCTGACAGTCTATATGTATGTATGTCGGTGCAAAGATGCAATTTTGGAACCATATGACCTTTAGGCACCCCTGTTTGATCTCAATTAAGAAAGGACTTGTTTTTCATTTACATCGTCAATATCCGGTTGTTTTAACATACGATTTTTAGATTAAAAAAAAAAAACTAACTCTAACCCTAACCCTAACCCCTAACCGTAACCCTAACAAACAACCGGATATTGACGGTGTAAATGAAAACATGTCAATCGAGATCAAAAAGGGGTGCCTAATGGTAATATGGTCCTAATTTTAAAAAAGCCGTCTACTCAGATCAAAGAAACATATTCGTGGGTAGAATCTGATGAGGAAAGCTGTATCGGTATTTGCATTTACCCTGAATTGACTTGTGATCACTACGGACCATGTTCCCTGCAGTGGTATGAGAAAATACAAAAAAAATAGTTTAAGGTGAATAATTCTGATGAATTTGCAAATCTAATTATTTTCCATACCTATCATTCTGTTTTTTTGGTCGAACTGTATTAATAATATCACTGTTGATATTGCGTCTCACTTCATGCCAGAAGTTATTATTATTATTATTATTATTATTATTATTATTATTATTATTATTATTATTATTATTATTATTATTATTATTATTATTATATTGTCATAGTAAATGAGGGTATCATGCACAAATTCTCATTGTAATATTTCCCAATAAGCGCATTGAGCGATAGTTACTGCTGTTAGGAACTATTGTTAGCAATATGAGATTCATAAAGTGTATTTTAAAATTTAGCCAGATATTATACGACCCGGACAGGGCTAGTAATGTATGGACAGCTGACCATAAAACATCAAAAACTGAAAATTAAAAGTTATCACTAAACGAAAAAGAATGTTATGTCTATTTCGAAAAGGTGATTTATTGTATTCTGATTAATCAATTTAGGGTCAACTTGTCTGATTTTGATTAGTAAATAAAAATTGACGAGGATTTTTTATTTCCCTTCCCGATAAGAAAAACAAAACCTCAGTACTTTTGTAGATATTCATATTTTACGAACGACAGAAGTTAGTTTCATGACAGAAAAATATTCGTCTTTTTTTTACATAATCAACTGGCGCGAGTTTACATTATGAATGCGAAAACATTATCATAATATAAATACATATCAAAATCATATAAAATATAAAATGATAATAATAAAAATATAAATGATAATAAAACGGAATAGAATTATTATTTGCTCCTTTTGAGTTTTCACATCAGCATTAGCTGATGGTCTTTCACTGGAGTCTGAGTGACAGGAAGTCTCCTGAGGTCTCCAGGACTCTTCTGAGTATTCTGGCAGATTACAGCAGTGCAGTGTTCTGAATGGTTTCAATCCTTCCTCTGATTTCCAAACTTTCCAAACACTTTTCTAATCCTTTTGGGACTGTTCCAAGTGCACCAACTACAATTGGTATCACTTTTATTATTATTATTATTATTATTATATTATTATTATTATTAGTAGTAGTAGTAGTAGTAGTAGTAGTAGTAGTAGTTCAGAATCGCCAACTGTGCCATGTCCGTAATGAAGAGAGGAAAAGTGAAACGGTGAAGGGATAAGAACTACCGAATAGAGAAGTCATTAGGACACTTGGAGAAAAAGAGAACTATAAATATCTGGGAATTTTGAAAGCAGATGCCATCAAACAAGCAGAAATGAAAGAAAAAGTAAGAAAGGATTACTTCCGAAGAAAAAGAAAGCTTCTAGTTTTGTAGCAGAACTCTCATCAAAGGAAAAGACACCTGGGCTGTCCCTCTCGTAAGATACACGGGACCATTTCTGAAATGAACAAGAGAGAAGTTCCGACAGATGCAGAAGGAAGTTTTGGCAATCCACTAAGTATTACACCCGAGATATGATATAGACAGACTTTATGTGCCAATAAAAGATGGGAGAAGGGATCTCGTCAACATTGAAGATGGTGTAGATATGACAATCCAGCACTTGAACCCTACTAAAAAGCAGAAATGGGAAGAAAAACAAGTATATGGATATTTCAAGTGAAAACTGAAGAGATATCAAACCAGGAGATATGGACATGTCTAAGAAGAGGACACTCCAAGAGACAAACTGCATCTATTATAATGGCAGCACAAGACATTGGCGTAAGAACAAATTATATAAAGGTAAAAATTGATAAGACGCAACTGAATAGCAAATGCAAAATGTGTGGAAATACAAAACTAGACTGGTATGTTTTGGAAAGTTGATATATTGAGAATTGTGCAAGAAACTAAATGTTGACCATACAACAAAATCGTATTTTCTCAAATCAGAATCTGTTATTTTGAATGAAAACACATAAAATTATCAAGGACTTTGAGATACTGAAGGTTTACCTTATCCAATCCAGAAGGACAGACCTAGTATTGATTGACAAGAAAAAGATGCACGGATCCTGAATACTGGTCAGAGGACCTTGAAGAAGCAATGGACAATAGGAAGTATGGCGAGGAAGATTCATGTAGACCTGTGCTGACGATATAACTTGATTATGATAAATATAGGTAAAGAAAACTCAAAATTAAATCCAGCCTTATTTCAATTACGAATTCAACATGTGCCACATCCTGGCATGTAGCTGAATTAGTTGGTTGCTTTGTTTTTCGTGTCATTTTTAGGCTGCATAGAGTACCTGCTGAGCATACAATTAAGTATTGAACACGCTTATCGCTACTTGACTTCGGTGATTTAGCGAGAACTAGTGCTTGACTTGGCCCTAATTATTATAAACGAGCATTTTGGTTTCCAGAATTTCATAAAAGTTAGGGGTGTTCGTTATACATGAGTGTGTATTATACACGATTAATCACGGTATTTTTGTTTTCAAATCTTCTAGGTTTTCAATTAGATTGTTTTGGAAATGATCAAATTCAGAATATTTAACATTTTCTTAGTATATAACACAAAGTGAATCCAAGTAATATTTATCTATTTTAAAATGATGTATCGATTTACAAATAAAATTGTAAAGAAACTCATCATGATGTGTTAATAAGCGCTTCTAATGTTACAGATTCTGTATGCTTTCAACAAAGAGGGTCTATATCTTCCAGGCACACTACAGATTGTGTTAAATTTCCGTTTGAATTTTTTTGTTTTAGAAGTGTTTTTGTTTTAACCATTAGCGATAAGGAATGAAAACTTACAATCTTTTAAGAAATGAATTTCAGAGCTGAGGAGGTGGGTAAATATATATATATACAATCGAGATTGAGCTAATAGAACATTTGTAGATAAGGAAAGCAGACGTATTTCTGAAAACCTATGAATTGTTTAATGGTCTTACTGCGGTTTCAAGCTATTTGAATCAAGAACAATACCGGTCTTCACAATCGGTATCACATTACTGAGGATAAATCGTGGAAATATCCCTGGAAATTGAAATTATCTCCTGTTTCAGAACACAGATTTATTTTTCATCTTTTTAAAGAAAGATACAAATAGACACATAAGATACAATCAAATGAATACGTCGTAAAAAGTCGACGGGGTGGCCTAAAGTCGGTATCAGCCAGACAGCAAGGGAATCTATGTTATTTTTACTAGCACTAGACCGGGATTTGTTTGCGTCTGAGGTGGAACAGAAAACCTCCTCACGTTATCTCACAGATCTCTGTGCTACTCATACGATGAGTTGAAGTGGACCGGCATTGAACCAGGAACATTGCGATTCCGAGACAAGTGCTTTACCGACTGAGCTAAACTGAATAAGCAATAGATTTGCTACGTTTTACCTAAGTTTCTACGTAGACAATTTCGGCACTCAGTCTGTCTATTGTTCGTAAGAAACGATTTGTCTGTTAAAGCAAAGATCTGAAGATGCTTAAAGAGGATTAAAGGATTTTCTAAATATTTCAACGTTAGCGTCGTATAGAAAAACCGCCCGGCGCCGAGCCTATATCGAATTTTAGTCTTAGAATTAGGTATGACGAAATTTATATACACATATTTACCAACCAGTCATTCAGGAGTGGGATGTTCCAAGGTAAATTTCTAAAGCGGTGTTTTTCCTGGTTGAATTCAAAGTTTTCCTTCTCATAGACTGGTTGCCTAACCAAGGTTAAAGATCCCAGTCTGCCATACTACTTATCTATATCGGGAGGGAAGGTACTTGGACAAATATATTTTAGCACTATGAAAAGCAAACAGTCTAGTTCTAGTGCTGGATTTGAACTCGTCTCGCCAGGTCCGTTTCCTACAACAGTTACTATTAGACCACGCGCCTCCAGAACATGTGCCGATGTAATATACTTCACAGGTGAAAACATATTCCGATTTTTAAAGTATCAACATTGCTCGAAAATAAAAAAAAGAGGTAATACTATATGTTCTGTTTTTACATACAAATAAATATGGAGCACTGAATGAAAATAGAAGACTATATTATTAGAAATTAACAAGGCTTTATTTAACACAGAGTTAGAATGCTTCTACCCTAAAAGGGACTTAATTAGTTCAACCTTGTTTGCATGCATCCGTCCAGCACTAACTCCAATCTAAAACTGTCTTGGCGGAAACACCACTTCCGGATTCCCATCAAACCCCTACTGATCAAGGAGAGTAACTCTAGATTTCGTTAGGTCTGGACCTAACACTTTCCGAATGGCTTTCTTCATCGTAGGTAAAAACAAATCGTTGCAGCTGGGAACTTGCTGTATCTAACAGTAGAGACTCGTGGTTTCATGGTTATCGTTGAATAAAATGGACTCGGAAACTCGAGTTGAGTTACCATCAGCTCCTTACCTTACCGGACAGGCCCCTGTGCTATTCATACTTATATATATATATATATATATATATATATATATATATATATATATACTATGTGACTTACTCACGACAGAGAATACATTTTCCCTTCTCGATTTTAGCTCTGTAATTGGGGAGCAAAGCTGGTAAGCTAGGTAATCAAATTACTGTGTATTTCTTTGTGTCCCTAACTATTATGTACACATTTTTCTTCTCCTCATACTTCCCTTCATCTTAGAATACTTATGTTGCTTTAATCTGGATCGGTAGTCTATCCTGCTATTCTGTTTCTTCTATACTGGGCTGATTCTCTGTTCTTTGATCTTCCTCCTTTGAGTCCTTTCATAGTAACAACACAAGACTTGATTGTTTTGTACGTCTTTATTTAACCCAAGTTAAACCAACACGCGTGCAAGAAATAGCCCTCTTAGAGATATGTCTGCTATTCCTAAAACACTGTCTTTCCAAAGTCTACTTTCTTTCCTTACGAATCGCTTTGAGCAATCAGATACCAGGTACAATATCAGCGAAAAGGCAAGCCCAGTGAAGTTACTTTTACGTTTTTTCCATGATTCAGAATTACAGTGATTTTTAATTTCTATACTACCGTACATAATTTATAAGTGGCCTGTCCATTATGTAACATACATAGATATACTGACTCTCACCCAAACACACTTATTATCACATTTCACCGTTCTCACATCCACACGCTATACATATTATATTAACAAGTAAACAAAAAAGGACAATGTTCATTCTCTATATTTGAATTAACTTATACCCAAGCTTATATTTTTTCTTGTTACATATAAAGTATTGTTGTTTTCTACGATTGTTTTTTTATACTTGATTCCATTATTTCAATTGTATTTTGCGGATTATTTTAATATACCAAATTATCAACAGTCCCGTTATCTTATATTATAGTAAGCAAATATTATTGTAACCAACACTCTGACCTTTAACTTATGGAAGGGGGGAATAGATGGGGGAAATAGATGTTCGTATCAACAAGGTCCCGCTGAGAGTAGGGGGGGGGGGCAAAAAAGCGAGTCCACAGTCTTCCAGCAAGCCAAACCTTCCCCTGGTCAACACGTTCTTCGTTTTCGTTTAGCAGCTGCAAAATCCGTCACCGTAGTCGAAATAATCTTTAGCAGTTCAAAATCACATTTCTTTACTCGGTCGTTCGCGTCAGTCAACCTACTATTGCTGACTCCTGACTGCCCAGCGCTTGACTCACATGTTATTTATGTACGTATTTACCGAAACATCCTGGCACTTCGCGTCCGTCCAGTGCCTAAATCGCATCTGTTTTTGCGTGCGGGAGGACGCGGGTTCGATTCCGGCAGGCAAGACAATGTCTTGCTCTTTTTCGTTCTCCATCATATATTAAACCAGAGGAGAGGGATTCCTACAAGAGGAATGGAGATCAACGGCTTTTTTTAGCGTTGTCCTTGACCAAGTGCCAAAAAGTGTCGTTTTGAAGTAATGCTATAAACCTATTTTACATAATATTCACAATTTACACAAAATCTTTCGTATAAAGTATTTCGAAAGAAAAACTGCTTTTTGAACACAGAAGTCTTTAAAATATTTTGATATGCGTTATCACGTCAGATACATTTGCATAATTCACCTTTGTCATTTTTTTTTCATTTTAAATTCGCTGTTGATCATTTATGAAAATAAACGATCACAATGAATAGATTTTAAAGCTTTTGTTCGTGATTCAAAAGAGGGAAAATTGTTACATGAAACAATTCAAAATAGGGGAAATATTGTTATAATTGTTGCATTGTCACACATCGAGGATGACGTACGTCTCGGGGCCTTGCTTTATTTGACAAAGCGTGACATTGCGCGGAGTACATTAGAATATTAAAGAAACACAGCCCGTTTAGGAATTGAACATTATTAGCGAATAAGAAAATATTTATAACACACCATGATGAGACACTATTTGGGAAAATTACGCTTTTATTTAATGGAATAAACAACATAACATTTGCTTTTAATATTAGACTATTTTCCTCGCGATTTCTTTTTATATTTCTTTGAGATATCGGTATTACAGCATCTATTACGTTTCACACCGATACCCCCACTGTTTAGATTAATAGAGTGGAAGGATAAATAAACACAAAATAAAATAATAAAACAGATTTCAAAATGTACAAAAACAGTTTAATTCTTCCCAGATTCAAAACAAATAAGTTGAACGTTTAAATAGTATTACTGTTTATACAGTGAGGTGGTGAACATTATAGCACCAACGAAGGAGGGAAGTTTTGGTGGGGTCATTTGCTTTTTATTTTTTTTAAATAATTCATGGTAGCGTGAAAGTAACCCTGAGAAGTGATGCGCCAATCGTGTTGCACGGCAAGATGCAAATTTGGAACAGCATGTAATTTCTATGCCATTTCCAAGTAGTTCACGCATGAACGATACTGCAGCCTCTCATAATTAGTCTGCCCTGTCGGAGGGGTTTTGAATATGCTATATGTAGAGAGGTAAGACCTGGCCTATAAAGGGGGGGCAAGGTATGGCATTAAACTGCATCTAGTGGCAAGTTCTGGATATTTGGTTAGAGTAGAGTACTCCTTCATTGTCATTACTCCCAGAGCCACTCTAACCTCAATGGCTAGTACCTGTTAGAGTCCAGTAGATCTAATTACAAAATATCTTATTTAATAGAAATACCTTATATATATAATTATCTATATCAAATTATCTTATTTAATAGAAATTATCTTATTTAATAGAAATATCTAATTTATAATATATATAAAAATTATCATATTTATAATACATACACACACACACACACACACACACACACACACACACACACATATATATATATATATATATATATATATATATATATATATATAAATTATCTTTATTAATAAAAATTATCTTATCTAATAGAAAACCTTATCTAATTACAAATTATCTTTTCGATTGAAATAACTTATAATATCATATAATCGAACAAAATCACCTGAAACTGTACACAAAA
>CM042146.1:86904993-86917493 GCA_023376005.1 Doryteuthis pealeii | reverse complement strand
CCTTTGTCAGGCACATGGACTAATATGGCAAAAATCATTCCAGATACGAGACATTTCCTGTCTTGAAAAACAGCATGCGAAGGATTGATATTAGCCAAAAGATAACAGTGATGATTTGGTGTCCATATGTTATATAGTATACTCGTATATATACGTGTATCGTAATATTTTTTAGGGCATAGTAAACCACAAGGTTCCTAGTCGATACCGGCCCTTCGCCAACTCAGCGTATGAGTAGCAGAGGGATATGTGCGGTAAAGTGAGGAGCTGATGGTAGGCGTGGTGCTCACGTCAGATGCTAAAATAATCTCCTTGGTCTAGCGCACTAGAAAAGAGGATAGACTCCCTCGCTCTCTGGCTGCTACCGACATTAAGCAGCCCTGGCGACTTTACTTTTTGCTAGTGCATACTTGCATACCCATGGTTGTATACAGATATACTTTTTTTTAATACTTAACTTGATCGGAGTAGCTGGATCTTATCTTCTGTATCTGTTATTTGCATATATGTTATCTTATCTGGGCTGGTAGATGTTATTCTGTTATTTGCCCATTCTGAGACGCTTTTTGCTGTTGTTGCTGTTCATCTTTAGTTAGCCAACAAACTCAATACTATAATTTTCATTACTCTTTATTATATTATAAGATTTACATCACAGACTGCGTGTGAGAATTTGCCGTCCGTTCTCTTCAATGCCATTGCCGGCCATCCCTTCAGCGTCCAGCCAAAATCTGACTTTCTAAGTTCATTCTTACGTTCGCGCGGGGGAACGGGAAGAGAGTCAGAGGCTGATAAAAAAACGTCCATCATTATTCCTGTGTTTTTCCACAACCGTTAGTTTGAATTTAGTTTGAATTAAACTACACTTATCGTACATAATTATGTAACGCACGCAGACATACGCACACACACATGAATATATATATATATATAAAGGATGAATATGAAGGCCGTTATTCTTTGTATGCTTAAAGATTTTATATGTTTATATTATTACTATTTTATTTTATATTTAAAATAATAATAAATAGAATACATGTGTACATGGACAAACTCTTGGCCGAAACACGTGTTAGTAAATTTATTTTATCCATTCAAATTTTCTTTCCTTTATTTATTATTCCTTTCAACACACACACTCACATACACACACACACACACACACACACATATATATATATATATATATATATATATATATATGAGTTTATATATATATATATATAGGTCGCACTGGCCAGCGATATCCATGATATATCTCCAATTGTCCCTATCGGTCATCATTCCTATGAAGTCCTCTGCACAGCATCCAGAATCCATACAGAGCTGATTGATGTAGGTTTTTACAGGTCGTCCTATACTCGTGTGTTTACGTGTAGGTGTCCACAGTAGAACATCACTTCTAAATTCGTTTTTATTATCCAGCAGTGTTTACCATGTCTTGTTTGTCTTACTTGGACGGTTTGTGTGATAGATAGCTAATAGCCGTAGCTCTGCATTTTTTGTGGGGTCTGTATAGTCTCTATATGTTGTGGGGTTTTAAGGGGTCAAATAAGAACAAAACAACGGGTAACAAATGTAGGAAAATGTATTAACAAAAGAGTAAACAATTACAGTACAGAGAAGTGGGAATTACGTTCGACAAATAGAATTATGAGCTGACTCGCATTGGCTTTCTCTACAAGCTATAATTGTCCCTGTTACTTATAGTAACCGTCGGCACCTTCCATTAGTCTATAGGGTATATCACCTATAACTGTATAGTTCCCTGTAAGCCTATTAGTTCCCATCTAGCCTTTTTTTCTAAGCGCTTCGTAAGAGTCCAAGTGGTGCAGCTGTACAGCAACACTGACATGGCAACTCTTTGGAACAACTTTTGCTTTATCTTATCAGAGATCAGATTTCTACATGATCGATAATCTGTCTATTGCAGTAGAATATAGTTATTCAGCATAGGTGTACTTTGAACTAACTTATTTCCGTAGTGACTTAATGGCTTTTTTATGTTGGTGTTAATTCAGTTGACATCAATCTCATACGAATATAGCATTTTTATTTGGGACCATTATTGAGATGGCAATTATTAGAGAAAACATTAGATAAAACAAGATACTAATTGAGTTCAGTGATTTGTTATCCGACTGAGAACAGAGTTTGTTTATCAAATTTCTCCCAAATAGCCGCTATTTACAAATGTTTTCATACTCTCAATAATCGAAACCTCCGCACCACTGCAATAAGATCTAAACAGAACATCACTCAACGAATAGTGCATAACAGATAATCCATTATTAGTTGACAGCTCACGAAGTCTGTGTAATTTAATTCTTGCAAAAGCCCAGACAGAACATTGAAAAAAGATTACAAAACAAAAGTAAAAAATACCCTTCGTGGGTATATGTTTTCTTTTGAGATTTTCACATTGGTTACGAGGTTATAAAACGGTTAGAAGTGGAAAAAAGAGTAAAGGCAAAAAACTGGTCTAAACGAACTGTTCTTATATAAAATGTAAAGACGACGGAGTGGCCTATTGTCGGTATCAGCCAGATAGCGATAAAGTCTATCCCCTTATCACTAGCGCTAGACCAGGAAAGTTGTTTTTGCGTTTGAGGTGGAGTGCCGCTCCTATCATTAGCCCCCACTTTAATGCACAGGCCCCCGTGCTACTCATACACTGAGTTGGCGAAGGCCGGTATTGAATCTGGAACCTCGTGGTTCCGATTCGAATGTTCTACCGACTAAGAATATGCAGAAACAGTATCGGTCTAAAGAGGCATATAGCAAAGAAGGATAGATAGATAGATAGATAGATAGATAGATAGATAGATAAAAAGAGAGGGTATATATATATATATATATATATATATATATATATATATATATATATTATTATATAGTTAAAAATTAATTTAAAATGAATGAATGGATGAAATAAAATGAATGAAATTAGGGGATAAAATGACAAATCTTTTCCAAGGGAGCCCTCTCAATGTATTAAACACTTTTTGAAAGTGGGTCTATTATTAGACTCCTTTGTAGCATCAAGTTAATATAATTATTCTATAAGTTATTAGAGAAGATAAAATCCGTCTCTTACCTTTGTAATATCTGTTGAGAATTTTGAATTTATATATAATATATATATATATATATATATATATATATATATATATATATATATATATATATAATCTTGTCTGGTTAACTTCTGGTGAATATTGCTACATTGTAACTATCTTGAATTCAAAATAAAAACGGTCAAATAGAAGAATTTATTTACTAAGCTTTTTTCAGTTGTTTCGTCAATAAATATGTTAACTTAATTAGATAGATCAGTAAATAAATGAAAAGATTATCTCTAATTATATATTAGAAAGATTGATAAATAATTTTAGAAAACTATATTTTATGAGTATTTTTAAATTTCAAATAGATTAAATATTATAAATTAAATATTTAAATTACAAAAGACAATGTGCAGTTAAAACCGTTGAGAGGAAGGCCCCGAAACGGTGCACATTCTCTCCTGATGATTCCAAGCATTTGTAAACATCATTTGTTTTTTCAATATATCAAATTCACACTGTCGGATTAATTTCCTTTTATTTCACATACTTGTCTACGAAAAAACAATACATATGGACGTTTACTCCTCTGAAGATAATGATCCACAAACTTTCTGGAACCTTACATCTTTTTCAGTTGTGTTGTGGACTTATTGGTTACTTATTAATAGTTGGAGTGTATTATGAACAATTTTGATATCTTAATATACACTTTTTATACAATTATACACTTTTTTAAACAATTTTACATCAGGCTCTTTTGAGTTTTATTATAAACTGTAATGCTTCTGATTTTTAAATATTAAAAATAAAATTCATTTTATTTTTAATACAGATAACGCATTTTTTAAAAATTCCAAATTTGACTAACAGCGTTCCGTTTTGCGCATCCTTCTTCTAACGGTCATTTCATCCCATATATATATATATATATATATATATATATATATATATATATATATATGAACTGAGATTAATATTGAATAAATATGTATATAGATAGGTATGAGTATGCATATTGAAAGATATGGGTAGATCTATTGTTTTTTTCCAATTCTATATATTTATATTCCGTCGGTTGAATTCCTCCTATATATATATATATATATATATATATATATATATATATATATATATAGCTTTGTAAAAGATATCAATATCAAATAAAATTTATGCATGCGTATGTATATAGGTACCAATAGACTTAGATAGACTGATATATATTGGTATATCTATTTTCATAGATGGATGTATTGTAAAGATATTATTAGGTAGTAAGAAGTAATCTTTGCCAGTGTTAAAAAAGAGGAAATGATAGACAGTTCATTAAGAGGAAATCGAATGAATGTCAGCGTGAAATGTTGGAGGATGCAGTCAGCCTCATCAACAAAAATCGATACTGCACAACTGATTCTATTGTGAGTCCAATCAAAGCGATGCAACACTAGTTATCTTAATGATTTCTGTACAGGTACATGTATTTTCTTACTGTAGAACACGTTCTTGACTACGACTGGGAAATAGAAGGGAAAAAAACAAGATAGATTTGACATATGTGAAGAAAACGTCTAAAGAAATGATTTACGCCTTCCTAATAGACAGTATATAATTTTATGAAGGCGTGTAATAATTATGAAATATATAATAATCTTAAATTATTATGACACTTACGTAATATTTGCAAGTATATATACATATATACATCTGAAGATAAGGGGTTGGAGTAAAATCCGACAGTATGAGGTAAGGTAATAGGAAAAGTGGACAAAAAATAATGACTCAAAATTTTAACCCACTTCTCCCTACCACCCCCTTTCCTGACAAACACCTAGCAACGTCCTCATCTTATCTCCCCGTACAAACTACAATCCTCTGATCTTTCCTCCTCCACTTTCCCTGATAGATATCCTCTGATCAACCAAATCTTTACAAACTTTCCCTACCCCTGAATTTCATAAGCAACTCACTTTCTCTTCTATAAATACAAATGTACGTACCTTGTTTTAAATAAATAGACCGATGAAGTGGAACGAAATATTTCTCTCCTACTTCTACTTGTTTAAGTCATTAATATTTTTTGTCACTTTTCCTTTTACCTGACCTCATATATACATGTGTGTGTATGTAAATATTTGTGTGTGTGTGTGTGTGTGTGTGTGTGTGTGGAGAAATGTACAAAAGCACGGGTTATTTCAAGGATGAATATTTATTCTTGTTGATACCTCATCTCACGTCCTGAAGAATATCATAAAGACCGAAACGATATAGAGTCGACATTACCACCAGGAATAAATATTTATCCTTTGAAACATCCCGTGTTTATCTACATTTGACAACATACTATAATACTGATTTCAGATTTTAACTCCCATATGCGCGTGTGTATGTGTGTGGACAGAGCTTGATATATGTGTGTATGTATCTCAAAATCATAGAGTAATATCCCATATTTTAAACAATAAAATAAACATGGTTTTAGCAGAATTTAGATCGGTTCATAAAAGCACATCTGAAGATCCACCCCGAAAAATTCATACTTGAGTAATTCCATGTAAAATCATCTAGAAAAAAGTAAAATTGTCATACATCAACTTCAATTTTCAAATTTACAAAAAGTCGCCATTTTTAACCCCCTCCCCAAATTTGGAAAGCTAAAAGTCGACATAACTCCGTCAATCTTTGGAATTGGAAGCTCAAGTTTTTGGGATCGTCTAACTTTTACATAATCCGCGCCTGGACAAAATTTCAGAAAAATTGAAGAAGGTGGGTGGCATGGCCAGGATGATTTGACTTGCGAGTTTTTACTCTGATTTATTTTATTTTATTGTTTAAAATATTTATATCTATAGTTGAAATATCATATATATATATCAGTCATTTAAAACATACTACCTCTTATCTTTTCCCTGAGCAAATCTATTTTGAAATATTTATGGAATACAAAGTGAGGATATTTGGTTACAGAATTTTAGTCATTTCTGTCAATATTATACTCTCTTGATTAACAATTGAAACATTGCACTTATAAAGTATCTAAACTCTGTTACCATGGTAGACTAACACGCAGGTACCAAACTGATTGAAACAAAAAGAACCATAATATATTGGGAAAGAGGTGCAGTAACCCAAATTTAATATTGGGAGAAAATCCTAAGTACTGCTAATATTTACAAGGGAGATAAGGGTATTTGCCGCTCATCCCACTTATGAGGGCTGGACACAAGGTCTCATTTTTATGTGGGCGCATTCCCCCTCAAGGGGGCGCCTCAGGCGCTGGGAAATAAATCCAGCCCCGCTCCCAAGGGTGCAGGTATTACCTGGGGGGAAGCCCCCCGGGATCGATGCTATTAATTTAAATTTACCCTGATTCAGTGGCCGAAGCTCACTGGACTCCCACCCCGAAGGCCGGGTGGGAGGGAAGGGCCAGAGCACAGTACCTGGAACAGATACTACACTCCGATCCCCCCTATGCCAGGAAAGCTAAGGAGATAAGTAATGAAAAATAAACTTTCGTCTTAAAGTAAATGTCTGGCAATAGGTAAGCTAGTGCAAAAAATCCAATATAGAGATGAAATAGAAAAAGAAATTAATTTTAATTGCATGCCTAAGTTCAAATAAATATTGGGTAGGAAAAAAAGGTTTTGCCACGGGCCAAAAATACGTAATATTTGGACAATATGAGGCCCGCAGGTTACCTCTTTAAAACCTGCTTTCCCTGATAGATAGATAGATAGATAGATAGATAGATAATAGAAAAATCAAAGTTTTGTAATAACTAATAATCTCATTAGAGTAATAAAATGAAGAGTCACATATAACACTCAAGGTGAGTCAAACACACACACACACACACACACACACACACACACAACACACACAAACACATCACACACCGTACCTTAGATATACCTGCTCTATCAATGATATTGGTCACTCAGTAATTACAAATAATATATATATAATATATATATATATATATATATATAGTTAAGAGAAAGGAAATGAATCCGACGGTATGAGTATAGATAAAAGGATAGGAATACAACAATATGCTGTTAAGGTGAACACATTTTATATCATATTCATAGCTAATATTGAACAATATTTCGATTTATAAAAATCATCTTCAGAGCTAGTTTTTTTTACTCCGGACTCATCGAGAGAGGAGACGAAAATGATATGAATTCGAAACGAAAACATTGATTTTGCAAAAAACACGTATTTCTCGGGCAGCGACAGTAATGTATATCTTAATGTAACAGTTTTTGAAAAAAGAAGACATATTTCAAATTCGACAATAGACACATTCTCTTTTTCAAACAGGATGAGTATTGATCTGCAACGGGTTTTTAGAAAATAATTTTTTATCTTATATCTATTTTTTATTTTTTTATTTTTTGATAATTTATAAGTTAACTGTGCTTAATATCGTTGATAGAACAATTATGTTTAAGTTAGGGAAGCGTCGACACGTAACAAATGGCGCTTGGTTACTGACAGTTTCTCGCTTATGCGATGGTTCAAAACAGGTCTTGTTTTGAACAATCTCTTAGGCGAGAAATTATTAGTAACTAAATTCCGTTGAGTCCAGGTCCACCCCACACTAAATGAAGATCAGACTCTTAAATGAAAAATCACTTCATTTTTTCAATCAAGTATAAACACATACACACGCAATATGTGTATCTGTAACCATATCCCTCTCTCCCCACTCTCACTCTCTCTCTCTCATATATATATATATATATATAATATATATATATATATAAAGTACAGAATAGAGAGAAATTGTGGATAAAGGAACAAAACTCAGACAAGTATATGTAGGAGATATATTTCGCCGTGCATTGAGCTTGGCTTTATCAGACGTTTATTTGATCATTAATGCATCATACATGTGTCATATAGAAGAGAAAGTGGACGGAAGAGGGGTGAATTAGGGATCCTCACAAACGCTATGCCATCCACCTACTTCATCCCCTAATTCACCCCCTCCCGTCCACTTTTTCTTCCATATAACACATGTATGATGCATTAATGATAAAATAAACGGCTGATGAAGCCAGGCTCAATGCACGCGAAATATATCTCCTACATATACTTGTCTGGGTTGTGTTCCTTTGTTCACAATTTTCCCTCTATTCTTTACCACATTCTATATGGACCATCGAGATCTTCTACACGGATTTCGTACGTTGATTTCACGGAAATTTCCATCTCGTTCACGTTCAGTTTCCTATTGTTCGTAAATGCAAACTATAAGTTGTTGACTAAGCGCCTAGTTAGGAGAAAGGGAATACAATAAACGACTATTTGAAATGGCTTCATCAGGATCTGGCATTCTAACGATATGACGAAAACCAACAAATTCTGTTGGTATACTGGGTCTGACCAACTATATATATATATATATATATATGTTTGTGTGTGTTGTGCATGTATCGTAAGATTCGCTTGTTGTCGCTATGTGTGTGACTGTGTGTGAATGTTCACAGGCATAGTCAGAGACCATATCACATATCCCTGTTAACCTTGTCAATGATGAAACATTACACGCCCTTAGTAACGTCTAATGGCAATTTTCATCATTGACAAGGTTCGCAGGGATTGTTCGCTACTCTGACTATGCCTGTGAAGTCATTCCTGTCGGAAGTATACATCGCTTTAATAAAGTTCTGTACCTGCACTTTGCGGATACTATAATTATCGGATACATGCATGCCTTCAAGCCACACTCAACACATTGTTCTCATTCTTCAGCTAAAATAGGCCACTGCATTCACTAACACCCGAATGGTGGTTATGCCATTATGCAAAGAAACCAAACAAAACTCAAGCAAAGAGAATTCAGAAATTTATAACATACACCATCACCAAATTGAATGTGTGCGTGTTTGTGTACATGTGTGTGTGTATGTGTGTGAATTTCAGAATTCTCTCTTGGGAGTCATTCATGTATTCTAATTCATTAGTCATAGTCTATCGTGTTAAGGACTTTTATAATTCTGGTCTTGCCTGTCCCCGGAGTCCGCATATGATAAAGATTGCTTTATTTGCTTTATCTATCTATCTTTCTCTACCCCTTCTTTCTCTCTATATCTGTATATGTCCGTCTCTTTCTCTCTCTCACTCTCACTCTCTTTCTCTGATGAACTCATATCTGATTTATTCATTATGCTCCATATATGTGAAAATATATACGCAGATCTTAATATGTACGTTTGAGTTCTCAATTCTGCTTGAATCATATCAAGGAAACACTTGATACCATCCACCCAACACACACATACACAAACGCACGCACACGCACAAACACACACACACACAACACACACATATATATGTATGTGTGTATTGATAACTTGTGATATGCCTTTAAACAAAGAAATCAAACCAAATCAATCTACTGGACACGTACTTATTGATCGACTGTTTAAAGGCATCCTTCCAACCTTCGTCGATCATTCAATCAGATAAATACATCAAGCAACGAGTCTATATTTAGTGACATTGTTATATACTCAAAAACTCCAACAAAAGGAATTTCAACCTTCGTCGATCATTCAATAGAAGAGCAATAGTGACATTATTTAAACCATAGCTGGGGAGATGAGGTAGTTCATACTTATGTCTAGATTATTAATCCGAAAGTGAATACAAGAACACGATTGGAGTTCGAACTGTCTTACAATGATGCTGCAGTCTAGCACGTTAACCACTACGGCAAGGGGATTTCGCTGTGGCCTGTGAAATACGTATAACTAAATATCCGACTAATCTTGAACAAGAATTAGGTGCCTTGTCAGGGAAGTATCCAATTTTCTCATGATAAAATAGATATTTCGGCATGGAATAAATATTTTCAATGACTAGGCTACACACTTAGGAATGCATATATTTATAAATACAATTAAAATAGATTAAAAAAGTAGGCCTATTCTAGTATTTACCACTCAAAGCGTTTTTCTTCTCTTAGACTGGTTGCCTAACCAAGGTTAAAGAGCCCAGTATGCCCTACTTATTTATAGCTGGAGGGAGAATAGTTGGATTCATACCTTTCCCAAGGGTATTAGTGCTATGTGAACTGTGGTTTCGTTAAGGAATTGAACTCAGTCGACGAGTCCATTTCCTACGACTCTAACCAGTACACCAACGCGTTTGTATATATTTATATGTTCGGGAATATACACATGCTCTATATATAGGCCTATGTGATTTAGTATAGAGGCCAGTCTAATATAATAAAATAAAATAATATTTACTTCTACATAGATATGTGTATGGGAAAATACACACGCTCTATATGTAGACCCATGTGAGTGACTGTAGAGGCTAGACTAATATTATAAAATAAAATAATATTTACTTATATATAATCATATGTACGGTAATATATACACGCTCTATATGTAGACACATGTGATTGAGTATAGAGACCAGTCTAATATTATATAAAAAAAGAATACACCTCAAATACTAGCAAAGATTATTAATCATCTGATGGAGAAAAAATTCGAGCAATTTTTTTCTAAACTCCAATAAAATAGAATTGATCAAACTTACACAGACATATATACGAATACGTCAACTTACCATATATATATATATATATATATATATATATAGTATATATATATATAACAAAACTATCTACTCCATTTATTACTTGCGACCGTTACATCCACGATTCTTAAAATCAAATTGAATGGCGATTCACGATAAGAAAATCAATTTAAACTGTCCCAGTAAACAGGGAATCGCTATAAAGATTTATATAATACAATTAAAAGGAATCTTGATTTATGCAATTTTCTGTCTATATTTGTTTCAACTATTTGTTCTGCCTGCAATATTCACTGGTAGTGATTTGAATGAACAATATAGGCGGGAGACAAGATCCTGATAATGGTCTCGCCTTTAACACTTGAATTTTCACTTTGTTTAACTACTTTGCATGTCAGGAATCAGTTAAAATTGTTCATTGCATGTTATTTAAAATTCATGAGAAGTCATAAATTGTGAACGTACCGGTAAGTTGGTTTTAAATAAAGTTCGTTAGATTAAGAACCGGAGCTGGGTAATTTTCATAACCGTTGGGGGTTAGGATTGACATTTTAGATGACCCTAACTGAACTCCAGATATGAGAATAGTTGTTTGGTTATTCAGATTCGATTGGCTTCCAGGGACCTTAGCTGAGCTCCAGGGTCGATCTCATCCGCGCGGAATTAAATAATGGGCTAGATAAAAAATAAAAGCTTGATCAAGCAAGCTTAAGGTCTTGTTATTTTATTAAATGTGAAAACAAACAATTATTAGCCCAGATCAGACCGGAAGTTAGAAGAATTAGTAAAGAAGTAAGAAGATTGAATAACAGAAAATAAGACAACGAGACAAGGAAAATGGTCGTTGAAGCAGTCGGCAAGAACCAGCAAGAAGCAAGCGACGTTTTTTTTAATAAAAATAAGGCCATTTCCAATCTAATGTAATGTGTCTCTGTCTCTGTCTCTCTATCACCGAGATTAACACTCTCACGCTCACCGTTTATATACTCGATGTTAAAAAGGGGCATATAACACATGAGAAAAATCCCGAAATCAAGTCTTCTTATGTTACATAATTCATAGGTAGCTAATGATTTATGTAAGTACTGTAGCTAGATATTTTTGAATCAGAGTTCGTTAAATACACAATAACGGGTGTCGAGTGGAAAATTACCTTAACCGTTATAGTTATGATTGCTTGTGGTTACATTCCGCTTGACCCCTTGAAAAACGCATCAGTAGAAGCGTGAGATAGAAGTTTTAATTTTAGTTAGTGGCGACTAGGAATCAGTGTAAGCGGATGCAGAGGTCTGCTCGCTCTGAGATGTCACTTCTCACCACGCGGTCCTGGGAAGGGGTTGTTCTTAATAAAGCTGCATAGAAAAACAACAGGTATTAATTAATCCATAAATGATGAGCAGACATCCAGTCCAAACAAGCCCGAAGAAAACAACCCTTTGTATCAGCCCTGACGAATATGGCAGCCGAGAGTAGAAAGTTAGCAAGCAAAAGAGTAACCAAGTAAGAACTTATTATCATCCCCTCATCATCTCCCCATCTCCCATCTCTCTCTCTCTCTCTCTCTCTCTCTCTCTCTCTGTCTCTGTCTCTGTCTCTCTTTCTCTCTCTCGCCCAGCAGGTTAAGTGGGTATATAACACTTACAGTCGGTAATCAGTTTCAAATAATTTACTAAACTTGGAAGACAAACTAATGGGACGACAAAATTCTTAGATTATGCTATGTAGTGTATAAACAATGAAATGTCAATTTTTCTGGATATGCAATAAAAAAGGTTATTCTAATAAGCACTTCCTACAAAGCTGTCGAAATGAATGAAAGTAGTCGTGTCATTTTCATTTCTGAATTTTATTGCCTGCTTGAAGATTTTAGCA
>CM042146.1:86889993-86897493 GCA_023376005.1 Doryteuthis pealeii | reverse complement strand
AAGGATTTTAACTGAAAGCAGTGATTAGTCAGTCTAGCTTCGAATAGGAGATGCTCCATGTTTTTTTTAGGTTGTCCTATTATTTTGAACGGACGATTTTCCTTTTCATTAGATGATTGCCGACCAATGTTAGGAGACTTGGCTTTTAAGAAATCTCATGTAAGACTTTAGGATCAAATGTCATGACTAGGAAGCTATCAAATATAAACAATCTATAGAAAAACTTACAGGAGGAATTGGATAAATTTAATGTTGACGAATGTTGAAATTAGGTGAAATCCTGTGGAAGGCGATGCCCAGCTGGGATTTAAAACAAGGGTCTTAGTACTAAATATTAATAACATTTTTTTGCATTTTGTTCTCAAATTATTTCTCCATGAAATCAAATTTATTGTGCCTTAATTTTAGAAGCTTGATATTTGAGGACAAGGTCAAATAGACATAGCTCTCTCTATATTATTAAAAATAATCTGCAGATTTAAATCTTAATTGAACTGTCAGTTACCTACATTTAGAAAATATTTCAGAAGAATTGGTCTCATATTTCTTGTGTTATGGCCGTTTTGATTTTTGTTTAATAATTCTGGTTGCTACTATATATATATATATATATATATATATATATATATATATATATATAGTGTTCTTAAAAATGTTTTAGTCCGGTCATGGACCAGATAATTTTGATAGTATATACATATATACAATATAAATGAATAAATGAGAACTGTTAAGTTACCATGAATTAATTAATCAATTAAAATCAATCTATACGTATAGCCTGAACAGTTACTAACACTTGGAGTCTGAGTGGGCCTAGGATTAAAGACAAAGGAGAGGTCTTCTCAGTACCCCAGAGCTCTAGAACTAGAGGTTCCCCACTGGTTATATTGTCATGCCAAAGAAACGTATAATATTGATATGTGATAGTTTGCGAAATATCTATAATCATATACTGTCAACATGTTTGATTGAACACAGATTTATTAGATATATTTCGCTGGGGAGTTATTAATTAGGGAAACTTCAATTTCCGTTAAGGCCTGAAGGAAAATAATCAAATTGAATAAAGCCTTACCATATGTATTGATACATTGGCTTGTGTAAGGTATTCAAACCTTTTGAAACCCAAACTCAATCATGTTGCACCTCGGCCCATCAGGAAATGTAATGTACACATTATATTGCATAGCATTATATTCCCTAAGTGTCAACCAACCAAGTTATCTAATAAGCAAGAAGCAATAGGATGTATATATGCGAGATTTCCATTATAGAATAAATTAAAGTATAAAGAATCCTGAACCCTGTCGGTGGGGTTAGGAATATGCTGACCGTATCCACTGCAGATGAATATGACCTCACAAAAAAAACCTCCTCCCCCCAAAAAAAAAGAGATGTCCTGTGAATGACGCCATGGTGAGGCTATATGAGAAAATGTCAATATGAACCCCACATTGAATTTGAGTCCCTAATCAATAAGTATAAAATAACCGTATACGAATTATCAATGGCATTAAAATTAACACACCCATCATTTACAAAATTGCATATGTTCTCCCCTCTCACACACTTTATTTTTCTTTCTCTCTGTCTCTCTCTAATATATATAAAGAAAAAGTAAATAAAATCGTCGGAGTGGCCTAAATCAGCCAGGCAGCGAGGGAGTCTATCCTCTTTTTACTAGCGCTAGACCAAGGAGATTATTTTAGTATCTGAGTTGGAGCTACACACCTATCAGCTCCTCGTTTTACCACACATATTACTGTGCCACTCACATGCTGAGTTGGCAAGGGCCGGTATGGAACCCAGAACTTTGTGGTTCCTTGTAGGACGCTCAGTTGACTGAGCTACACACACACACGCACACACACACATATATATATATATATATATATATATATATATATATGTGTGTGTGTGTGTGTGTGTGTGTGTGTGTGTTGGTAAAGCGTCCGACTAAGAATATTTATTTATATAACTATTTCGTTTACCTGATGAATGCTTTTAGCAGGAAACCATTGGTAGTAATATCGTTCCCAAATAAATGAATAAAAGCTAAAACTTTTATTTGTCACTTCATTCAACTATATATATATATATATATATATATATATATATATATATATATATATATATATATATATATACACTGACGGAGGCTCTGAGTGAAATGATAATCGGGCAGAGCCCGAAGGGCTATTCTCTCATGTATATTTATTCTAAGAAATACAAATCTTAGGACAAGTCTTTTGTCTTTCACCTTTATTAGAGTCAAAGTCCTGACTCGAACCATCATGAATGATTATTTTTACTCAAAAACTTTTTCATGCTTTAAATTTCTGATTTGAGTGAATATTGCAGACAATAATGTTACATGAAGAACAAAAATAATATGGCTAGTAATTATAATTCATATAAATCAGCCTCTTAAAAACAAACATTTTCTGGTTGAATTCCCGGATTATTTGGTTAATGTATGTTATCTATTATTATACTAAAGCTGGGTGAATCAACTTTTGCATCCCTCTGGCTTTTTTCCTATTTAGTTTAATGACACGAAACACATGTCAAAATATCTATTAGATTTAGGAATAGATTATTTTTATGAAAAAGATTCCATTTTATGTGGTTCTGAACAGTCGTAATTTGTAATTAAATCAAAAGCACACCAGTCTCTCACTATACTTTCTGTCTATTTCTTTCCTCCTCTCTCTATATATGTTGAATACCTACTCGTTATATGTTTTACTTTCTGTCTGAGCGTCATGTGTGAGAGGGAGGGAGTCTACAGGTAATGAGTACTGATTATAACATACAAATAAAGGAAGAGTCAATGTTAACATACAATAAAGAGAGAGCCTCCAGCCAATAACATACAAATAATGGAGAAGGCAAATCTTTCTCTCTCCCTCTCTTTACACCCAGAGAAAAGACCAATGTTCTTGTCTCTTTTTTAATTCTCCCGTCGTATTTATTCAAAAAAATTATTCGCTTTGCAAACTAACTTTCATCTGTATCACAATTATCTAAACCTACTTAGCCTTTTCATCTATAACTCCATATACCGAAAATTTTTTAAAATTGGATGATTAGTGAATAGAACAAGAAATTCCCTTGATTTTTCGAAGATTTTTCAATAAATTTTTAATTTACAAAGCTCAAAAATCTACTTAAAATTTATCGAGGGAGGGGAAACATAAGATAATTGTTTGATTTCTTAAAGAAAGTAAATATGATTCGTACACAATATGACTTAAAATTGTTTTCTTGATTGTAAAAAATAAATAAGATTGATGTCATGTTTTAAAATAGATATTTTAAAAATGACTGTAATTATAAATTTAAAAAATGTATAGGGTCAAAGGGGGAAACAAATAAAATTTAGGAAAAGACTATTTAGGTAAAATATCAAAACCTAATTTTATGCTTATTTTACCGGCCCTGCAAATATTTTTTTATTATGAATGCAACTAATGTTAGAAATAATAACACAGATTTAACACAAAAGTTTATTTATAGTCATTTATATTTATATTTTGTGAAGGATAAAGATACAAAAAAGTATTCTAAATGAAAAATATAGATACCGTTAATGACTTTGTGATAAAACGTGAATTTTTACAAAATTACAAAAAATTAAAGGAAAAGATAAAGGTAAATTTGATTATAATGATTTTTTCCACACTAGAAAAATGGCATTTTCCACTATCAATTGTTAGATTATAAAATTTAACCCTAACCCTAGATTGTTTTAAAGTTTGCGTCATAGAATTGCACAACACTACTTTTTCAGCAATTACCTTTTAGATATTCCCAGATTACTGGTCAACAACCATTTTAATGTTTTAGGTTTTAAATTGACGAAATAATACTATCCTGTGATTTTTTCAACAATTAGGCACTGAAAAAATGTTGTCTGCTTTTCATTCTAAAAACGAATTGAAATTAATCAAATCGATATTTAAGGTCAAATTTTTGTCTAAGTCGGAAAGTAATAGCATCAGTAAAAAAAAAAAAAATCCAAAATAATATAACACATGTAATTTATTTTTAATACATTTTTTCGGTCAATTTTGATCAAATATATCGTTGACATGGCCGCCAAAATAACGTAAAATCTGTATTAAAAAAAATAAATTTAACCCCCAGAATGAAATAAATTGCCAAAAATCAGGGAATTATCAATTTTAATGAGATATTCAATGTTTATTTATCAATGAATGAATTTTATAATATATTACTTATTTTATTTCGAAACTTTCTGATTTAATTAGGTATTTCTGCTATGGTAAAACTAATATGTAAAATTCATTTCAAATATGAAACGCCTAATTTCAAGTTTCAAATTTCATATTTTTAGATTCTAAAATCATAATTATTTAATAACTACTTTAGTTTATCATTGTTATCTATTAATTTTTGTAGAAAATATCTATTGAAACCTCTTTTTCAACAGAACACATGTCGATGCATATTTTTTTCTTTTATAAGATAATAGCCAATTAAATAATCATTGAAAAAAGTCAAGAAAAATCTCCAAAAGTTATTTTTCTTATATTCTTAACTATCCGTATCGTAAAGTTTGTTAATAATATTAGACAGAGTAACATTGATTGGCCATTGATAACGTTACACACACGCTCACATATATATACACACACATTATATATATATATATATATATATATATATATATAATATATATATAAAGATAATCTAATGAGTCAGACGAACCTACTATTAGTTTCGCATAAAGCTCTTCAGGGCTAAAATCTGACCTCAGATTGGCTCTACTTAGTTATCGAGCACTTTTTACTTATTAGCTTTCTCCTAGCGATTATATGAATATATATATATATATATCTTATATACATATATATACATATAAATTGTTTTTTCTTTTGGCCAAATACTGTACCAATAGATTATTGTTTTGTTGGTACGAATATCTTGGTCCTTTCTTTTTTTCAAAAATATTTTTCTGCCTGGTTGATGTTTGGTAGTATATTTTTACAATCAAACTTTCTGCTGGGTTTTTTCTCTCCGCAAGGATCTACCAACACGCTTGGTATATTAAATTATATATATATATATATATATATATATATATATTATATATATATATATATATATATATAAAATAAGTATTCTGAAGATGGCATTGGCGAGAATCTGTCATATTCGAGTTAATGTAGCTTGTCAGAACAATTAATCATTAGGGTAACGTGCTATGGTTGCGTGGACTTAGTAAAAATGGCAAAGGATGGTTACTCTATATACCCCTGAATTCGATAACTTAAAAGTCTTTCATATGATAGAGCTCAATATGTATGAAAGATGTATTTGTACATTTGATATTAAAACACGATAATCGCGACGATGGGTTTCACATTTTCACAATAATCCAACGATCATGATTGTTTTTATCTAAGAAGATAGCAAATAATATGAGGTTCAAATTGAAAAAAAGTTCATTATCATCCAATGAAAAACGTGAAAAGGAAAATTTGTTTTAGCAGGTTTGTATTTTAATGTATCTCTCTTTATTTCTGTCTCTGACTCTGTCTCTGTCTGTCTGTCTGTCTGTCTGTCTCTCTCTCTCTCTCTTTCTGTGTGTGCGTGGTTGTGTCTGTGTCAGTTTAATAAAGATGACATGGTTTATATATGGAAATAAATGTAATTCAATCTAAGGTCGTTGGAATAGAAGCATCCAAAAACGGATTATATTTCAATATTTGGAAGATCCTATCTCCTGTGTCCGGCGACAAAAATATGATTAGCCTAGCCTTTAGGGAACCTGCTTTCAACAAGAAGTGGCACGTGGTTTATTAGTCAAACACACTACCAACAACCAGACAACTAAAACAACAGCCACTTTTTGTTTATTGCAATTGCGCTAACCGCTACGCCTAACACATTTTTGTCGACGGACGAAGGAGATATGATCTTCCAAATATCAGAATATAATAATTTTTTTATGTTCCAATTCCAACGAACTTTGATTTAGGTACATTTTTTGCGTTATTAGCATTCTTTCCATGGTCTTTGAAATATTGTAATATAATGATTTATCTGAATACTTCAATTCTCACGCACTTAAATGAATGTGCATTTTTCTACTTGTTTCTTTATGGTTTTAACATCATTTGCATATATAGGTCATGCCATATTCAACAAATTGATATAATAAGTTCACGTGAACTCCACACTACAATATATATATATATATATATATAACACCGTACGGAAAGGTAATAAACGATGCAACAAGCCTAGATGCCAAGTTTGCAGCCACATACATACGGAAACCGAAATAAAAATACCCTACACAAACATAACAATCCATCCGCCGCACCTAACATGCGATAGCGCTAACATCATATACTATATATACTGCACACAATGCAGAAATATTGGATATGTAGGAGAAACATCAACATCCTTTAGACTAAGACTAAATAACCACAAATCCACAATAAATCTCAAATCCCCGCATAGTACAATAGCACTTCATTTTAACACCTTATGACACAACCTTACACACCTCAAATGCATCTTATTAGAACACGCATTTCCAACAACGAAATCTAGAAAACAATCAGAAACTAAATGGATTCTAAAATTACAAACGCACGTGAAGGGATTAAACACAGACATCGGAATTCTCCGTTATTATAAATATTTCACAGACGCTGCCACTGTCGATAACAACAGAGACAAGGAAGCCGTTAAACAGTAATAACATTCATTTGATAAAGGGTATCTAACGAACCTGAAAATTTATGACAAAAAATAATTAAAAATAAGTGAATCCAATACTCCATAATATCGAGTTCATTCATTTATTTATTTTTAATGCTTCATAATAACGTCCAATTTAAAAATTTTTTAAAAATACATATATATATATATATATATATATATATATATATATATATATATATATATATATTAAAAGAAAGGAAATGAATCCGACGGTATGAGTATATATAAAAAGATATGAAAACAACACAAAATGCTGTTAAAGTGAAAACATTTTATAACATTTCTATTGAAAACTAAACGTCAACAGGCTAATACTCATCCCGTTTTGAATAAGAGAATCCGTCTAGTGTCAAATCTTGTCAATATGTCTTCTTTTTTTTAAAACTGTTACAATAAGATATACATAATCTGATGACCGAGAAAAATGCAGCGGAAGTGCTCACATTCGAAACTATTGTATAACTTTTTTCTTTTTTGCAACGTCAAGGTTTTTGTTTTGAACTCCTATGATTTTTGTCTCCGCTCTTAACAACACGGATTATAAACAAGCTCTGATGACGATTTTCATAAAATCGAAATATTATTCAATATCAGCTAAGTTATAAAATGTTTTCACTTTAACAGTATTTTTGTGGTGTTTTCATATCTTTATATATATATATATATATATATATATATATATATATATATATACGGGAGTGTTTGTCTCCTTAATATAAGTGCCTAATCGCT
>CM042146.1:86867493-86887493 GCA_023376005.1 Doryteuthis pealeii | reverse complement strand
GGACCCCTACCCTTCATCACACTTTATGTAGCACTTATAAAGTAGACCGGTTGATTCTTCCTGGGAAAGTTGTATTTTCTTTGAACCATAATGAGCGATGTAAGAACATATTAATGGGACTACTATAGTGTCTATTCCTGTTAGTTTGTTCAAGCAAATCTGAAAATACAAACCTGAAATACAATAACGTGAAACTCCGAATCGTGATTCATTTTTATATAACAAAGTATTTTTTTTAATTATTAGAATATATATATATATATATATATATATATATATATATATATATATATATATATATATATATATGTTTGGGGATGGGGGTGTTTCAGGCACTGCCAATTTATTATCTCATTTTAATTTTAAAAACAAGAACTGGAGCTTCACCATCAATTGTAGTTTAGTGTCCTACCAACGTCACCGGAATGTTTAATCTTCTTAGCTGCAGAAACTACAGTCAGCCTTGACGTAAATACCCCCAATGGGGACACCTGTTATCAATGGGTGATGACCCATAATGCTTTAGCATGTACATGGTACATAGACAAGATTGTTTGCATTTCACATAGCACTAATGTCATTGTGAAAGTTATGGATCCAACTATAATCCCTCTATTTATATTGTGTCCTGGCCTTGGCGTTAATCTGCATCTAGTGATGAATTTCCTATTCTAGACCTGTGGGGAGAGGGGAGTACTTCTCCATCGCCATTACCTCTCCTTCAACTGAAACGGAGTGCTAGTACATATTTCGATCCCGTACATGGTTTACATATATTCGGCTTAGAATAACCCAAGGGTTGACATGCCGTAAAATCCAACCACACAACCAACCAACCAGCTATGTGTAAAATAGTAAGGCAGTCTGGCCTCTTTAACTCTGGTTAGGAAAACAGTTTAGAAGAAGAAAAATTAAAACCTTTAAAACTCCGCTTAAGAATGTGACTATATAGTAATTTACTAAGCTTAGTTGTGGCCTAAGGCCAGACGTACGGGCCCCCAATGAGAATCGAACTCAGTAACAATGATCTGCAAATCTAGCTTGCTAACCATCACACCACATTAACTGCCCAATAAATTGACTATATATTACACCTTACTCGTGCGGAGAAGTTGGTAGATATTTACATGGTCTGATAAAGGTCGACAATAATTCGTATATACAATATTGTTTGTTTTTGTTATTCATATAAAAGAGATTAGAGACTGTATTACAGATTAATGTAATGCCAACCTTTTGATGAGATTACAATCTTATGTGCTGTACGCCAAGCAGAATGACAACAGATGCAACGATTCAACAAAATTTCGTGGAAAGAATTAAAACTCTAAAATAAACAAGACGGAATTAGATTTAATTAAGTTGTTCTTGCTTGAAGCCTGAAACTTCGATTTGTCCTTTACCTGACAGCGAAAAATATATCATCTTCTATACAATTAGTTGTTTATTGGGGAATCTGATAAGACATATTATCTTAATGTTGTTTGTCTCGCCGTGTAGCGAGCAAGAATCGATGTGATAAGCAAATTTAAATCAAAATGTTTTAAGATTACACTGCTTCATTGACGTTGAACTTCCCTTTTCTCACAGTGTCATTTTCTACTCTTCTACTTGACTGAATAAGGTATTAGTCTAAAGTGGATATAAAATCACTTGAAAATGACTACATTTTAAGATGCTAAAGGTGACCACATGGTTTGTATTGTAGAAATGGTCGATTTTATATTAGGGATTTGTTGTACACCCACTCAATATCTCGGGTATACAATAGAGAGAGAGAGAGAGAGAGACAGACAGACAGACAGACAGAGACCGAGACAGACAGACAGACAGAGATAGATGATGATGATGATGATGATGATGATGGTTCTTGCTTGATACGTTCTGTTTACTATTGTAACCCACTCAATATCTCGGGTATACAATAGACAGAGACAGAGACAGAGACAGACAGACAGACAGAGACCGAGACAGACAGACAGGCTAGATAGATGATGATGATGATGATGATGATGATGGTTCTTGCTTGATACGTTCTGTTTACTGTTGTAGACCCACTCAATATCTCGGGTATACAATAGACAGAGACAGAGACAGAGACAGACAGACAGACAGACAGACAGAGACCGAGACAGACAGACAGGCTAGATAGATGATGATGATGATGATGATGATGATGATGATGATGGTTCTTGCTTGATACGTTCTGTTTACTGTTGTAGACCCACTCAATATCTCGGGTATACAATAGAGAGAGAGAGAGACAGACAGACAGACAGACAGACAGACAGAGACCGAGACAGACAGACAGACAGACTAGATAGATGATGATGATGATGATGATGATGATGATGGTTCTTGCTTGATACGTTCTGTTTACTGTTGTACACCCACTCAATATCTCAGGTATACAGTAGAGAGAGAGAAGTGAGACAGACAGATAGATTATATGATATAGATAGATGATGATGATGATGATGATGATGATGATGATGGTGGTGGTGGTGGTGGTTCTTACTTGATACGTTCTGTTTACTGCTCGTACCTCGGCTGCCATTTTCTGCCGGCGATCTAGAAGGCTTCTTGTTAAGGGTTGGTTTTCTTTGTTGATTTCTTCGGGATGTCATCTCTTGCTTTAAATATTCAATTAACAAGCAAGACTTGGTGTTTTCTTGATAAAGCTTTATCAAGAAAATAGCGTAAGCGCTCCTTAGAAACGGATCGCATCTGAACTGAAATAAAACTTATTCTCACGCCGCCCAATCGCGCGCTTTCAAGGGGTCAAGTACAAAGGTTACTACCTGTTAGAACTGTTGTGTAATTTTCTCAAGGACCCCGTTATTCAAAATGTAACGGAAACTAATTCAAAATATTCTAACTACAGTTAAGTTCATAATTTATAAGTTGCTCATAAATTATGTAACAGGTTAACGGGAACCGATCTTAAAAGGGGTAAAAATAGTGCTGGCTATCTTGATCAAACAAGGGAAACAGTGTTTATATGTTTTAATCCAGGTGCTGTCCTCACTGTTTTTAATAAAACCCCACTGGAATTCGATTCGTCGACCAGTTCATATACCTCGGTAGCAATAACTCATCTACTGAGTTTGTATTGTAGATTAGTTGATTTCATATTATAAGTTAACGTGTGAGTAAAAAGTAACGTTAGTGGGGTGGTCTATTGTCGGTATCAGTCGGACAGCGAGAGAGTCGATCCCTATTTAGCTAGCGCTAGACCAGGGATATTGTTTTGAGGAAATGGAGCGACAAACCAACCGCCAGCTGATGTAACCGTGTCTAATGGGCGTTCGTCTGGAAAAGATCTCATTCATGTTCAGCCCGGCCCAACGGCACAGACCGTCGGCAAACCCAACCATCTCTACTCTACTAAGTGAGTGCACCCCTAAATAGATAGAACCCTGACGTCTGCGTGAACCTCCCAGAATCGTTAAGTCCCAACCAAAAAGAAATACATGCTTCACTTAATAATGATAAAATTTCGTACACAAGGGATCTCTTCTAAAAGGCAACTTTGGTAACACATAGCAACGATAGCAGACAAAACATAAGACGCAGTGGCATATTTTCGGTATAAGCCGAAAAGCGAAGTGGTCTATCGCCTTTTCGCTCGCGCTGGACCAGAGAGATTGTTTCTGGTGAGGTAGAGCGCCTAACCTACCGTCATCTCTCAGATGCTTACCACACAGATCAGATTACCCAAGTTATGTTACTGATGAGTTGGCTAAGATTGGTATTGAACCCGAAACCATGCGATACCCAAGCAGATGCTCTACCGGAAGAGCTAAATCAAAGTGTGTTAAGTATTATATATTATTTGGACTCATTGCAACGGATATAAAGCCTATATATATATATATATATATATATACATTTCTAAGTGGAAATCTTCTGTAGGTTGCAGGTTCAGTCCTGACTACAAGCGAAAACAACATAGAATACTTAACATAGCTTAATTTTTGTACCCGATCATGGTTAACGGAATGAGAATCATCTGCCCCAATCGATTAAGTTAGATTTCATTTCGAAGTTCATTGAGGTCTCCCGATTACAACATGAAAGCTACCGATTTTTTTAAAAAAGTTTCCCGAGTTCAACAAGAAATACCCGAAGTTGGGTGGGGCATATCGACCGAAACGTTGTGTATATAACAATAAACATGATGACAACAGTTCGAAAAACATAAATAATACAGTTTCATCTGTCCTCACATAACATACATTTTCTATTCTATTGCATATTATCAATTTTCGCCCGGATATTATTATTATTATTATTATTATTATTATTATTATTATTAGTTAGTAGTAGTAGTAGTAGTAGTAGTTTTTAACATCAGCGTTAGCTGATGGTTTTTCACTGGAAACTGAATAACAAAAATTCTTCTCAGGTTGCTAGGACTTTTCTGAGTATTGTAGCTGATTGTAGCAACGCAGTTGTTTGGATAGTCTCAATTCTTCCTTTGATTTCCAGTTCCTCGTTTTTCCCAAGCTTTTTGAGGCCGTTCTAAGTGCACCAACTACAATTAGTATCACTTTCACCCTCATCTTGCACAGCTTTTTTCAATTCTTTGGCAAAGTCCAGTTATATGTCTATCTTTTCATTTTCATTCATTTTCACCCAAAAGATCTGCTGGAACTGCAAAATCTACCAATTGACATTTTTTGTTTGTTAATCAATACTATATTATATTATTATTATTATTATTATTATTATTATTATTATTATTATTAATTATTATCATTAATTAATTAATTAATCAATTAAGTAAGTAAGTAAGTATTCAAACTTTTGTTCTCGTTTTTTGTAATTTATTTTTCTCGTGCAAAGACCGGTACACCTGCTAGTATATATAAAGAAGCAAAGGTATAGTTTCTCAAGTTTAATAGCATTCTTTTTTTTTCCTCCGGGAACTTTCTTTTCGAAGTGTCTTTCGAGAAACCAATATATTGTGTAACCTTCAGGCTTTCTGTTTTTTGGTTCCAATTACACGTAGTTCCAGTTATCAACATCCCACAGTATACCCAACGCAAGCGACAGTCCAAGCGTGAATTTAATTGGCCATTACGTAAGATGTCTTTTAAAGAAAGACTCAGAACTCGGCATGGCTCTTTCCCTGGAGACGAAGCTTTTGGGACTGTCCGATAAACATACATGTAAATGGCATTTTACTCGCTGACTCTATACGGTCATATAGGAACAAAGAAATCTAAAACTCCTAAGACTTTTCTATTCACATACTGAGATTTAATGTGTAATGGCAACCGAAATGGAACTGGTGTACTGAGTTCGGTTTCTGGCTGAGGTAGTTTCCTTTTCTTGCATAATACTTTTTGAAAATTATGAATCTGTTTTTATCTATTAGAATATGATTGATCTATTCATTGATTTTAACAGCATTCCAACCTGTAAAGGATTATTTCATACTGAGATGTTAGGAAATCGCATACATTGTATATTTATATTAAGGCATCCCATCGTTGTGTAATGTTTACTCGTAGATCCATACTAGTCAATACCGAATTCGATCCTCACTGAGAATCGAATACTTGCAATCTTGTGTCACATCCTACCCGTAGCAGACGGATTGGGTAATCATGTACATTATTATTTAATTTTTTGTGTAGTTGATTCTTCGGGCGTTTGTGTATTCTATTTTGTAGAAAACATATGGAACTAATAGTAATGAAACAATAATAAGAAATGTGAGATCTGAAATATTTTAGGTTTTATATTGCTCTGCTGGTCAGGATTTGAGAATTTTTAATATATCTAATATATATGACCCCCACACTTTTTAATATATTGATATGTGAACCCCTTCATAACTCAAATCCCCCCTATATATATATATATATATATATATATATATATATATATATATATATTTTTATTTCTAAACAGTACAGTATAAAGAAAAACTCCCGGCACTATAATTTGTAATTACCCACACATATTTTCTCTGGAGAAAAAATTACCTAAAAAAAAAACCAAATGATATGCATTACCTGAAAATAATCAGACGGCAATATTATAATGGCGAAAAGAGAATATCCCCAAAGAGTTGCCTAAGTTAAATGTGTGTGTGTGTGTGTGTGTGTGTGTGTGTGTGTAAAAGAATCTAATTGACTGGCAAGTAAGGGAGGATACTATTTGGGATATTGTATGTTCATGTAGGTGCAAACTGATAGAATCATACAAGGATTCTATAAATCCCTAAAAAAGCTCAATGTTGTTGGAATCCTTACGTCTATTAAAGACGATGGCGTGGTGTCCACTTTTAAAAAAATCTGCAACTGCGTGAGTGGCTGAACAGACCAATTTTTGAATGGCAATCTCTGGTGCAGTGATTACCAAAAAAAAAGGTTATGCTTGCTGGAGTTGCTGTTGTCTCTCCTTCCTTATGACTCTCTTTTCTGCGGCGGCTCTTTCCTCTCTTGTTTACTCCTTTTCGTTACTTGTTTCACGAGGAGGCGCCAGGTTGTACGGTTTTCTGCATAAGCCGCCCATGTGTTGATGTCGATGTGGCATGTCTTCATGTCTCTCTTGCAGACATCTTTAACGCGCAGGCGTGGTCCCCCTACCAGTCGTGTGCCCTCTACTAACTCACCATACAGTAGGTCTTTGGGGATGCAGCCTTTGTCCATCCTCCTGACGTGGTCAAGCCAATGCAGGCGTCTCCCGCAGATGATGGCGAGTATGTTGTTTATATTCGCTCGTTCCAGCACGTCTGTGTTGTGCACTTTGTCCTGCCAGCGAATGCGTAGAATGCGGCGTAGGCATCTAAAAAATCTCAATGTATAAAAACTAATAAATTAAATATATACAGAGCAATATATAAGTATCAAATAAAGTGAAACTTAACAAGCTGTCATTTGACTATGATGAATCTATTTCGACCAAAGATTCAATATTAGTCCAGTCTGATCAGAAAGAAAATTACAAAATTGTAATTTCTATCGGATGACACTGGACTAATTTTGACTCTCTGGTCGAAATAAATTTATCATAGTCAAAAGACGGTTTGTTAAGATTTTTCTTTCTTTGAAAGTTATGTATACATATATTTTTTGATCACGGTTTTCCATCCACACAAACACGCAAACATACAGAAATCAGATGGGTAACATGCCAACGCACACACACACACTCGTATTGAATACGAATTTAGGATTTCTTAAACCCGTACAAAATATTTCTCCACCACCACCAGAGCGGAAGCCACCAGGAGTGACCAAGACGAACAACGATGACAACTAAAGACAAACCAATTAATACGCCGACACATGAAACAGACAAGCACCCGCACAAAACAAATACACGAGTAGCGGCAGCAAAGAAGAAAGGAGGATTTAACAGCTACCGCCACACACCACCCAACGAGTTCACAACAGATGAGATTACTAGCTTCAACACCCGAGGATTTGAAAGATGCCAAGACGACCAAACCAGTTCCGAAGAAGGGGCGCAAACGGCCCCGAAAATTTAAAGAAATAAAACGAAACTTAACATTCTAAACTGAATTTTTTATATTTCAAACCTAATGCTTCATACTAAATCCCAAACAATATATATATATAATATATATATATATATATGGGAGTTGTCCTTTGAGGGTTTCATACCTTTCCCGTGTTCATTAGTCCGAAAGTAATCGTAATATCTCGTGTGGACTTCGATCTAGCTTACTATGTTGTTACAGTACAACATATTATCCATTTTACCGAGGGACTAAATTCCTAATATTACCTGTATGTTTTTCAGAATGATTTTGCCTATTACTAACATATTATTAAGATATCTCTTTAATAAGAATCTCTTTTCTAACATTAAAAAATAATCCCCAATATAACTTCGAGGCAAGCGCTGAAGGAACTAATTATACTAATTATCAGCTTTGTTTGGTATTGGATTATATATTAATAGACTTTGGTGTTTCATAAACATGTTATATTATCACAATACTGGCATGAAAGACGAGCAGTTAAATCCTTCCAGTAATTTTGTTAATGTATACCTTGTTGCAAGTCTGTCCATTAATATTTTCAAAATCCATCCCCACCAATATATCTATAGAATATTAATTATGTCATCAATGTATGTTTGCCAGGTTTCTATGAATTTCCTACACTACTGAGTATAATTATTTGTTACTTCATGCAGAATGATTCCTGTTTTCATTCCGATGAATATTACAATGAATATTAACTTGTTATATCAACTGACCGACAAGGAATGATGCATGAAAAACGGAGAGTATTACGGTCACAGAATTCAAGAATACTCTTCATAAGGAAGATATTCCGTTTTCTAACTACACTGGAGGTGTCGAATCTGTAAATTGATGACAGTAGTGATATTCCTGCAATAACACTTATTGTCAAAAAATATACACTTTTTATTCTTCAATGTTTTATATTGTAACGTGAAAACTTTCGCTGTGAAGGAGGGAATTTAAATTGCCCCCCCCCAAAAAAAAACAAAGAAAAGAACATTGAATAATTTTTACTTGTAACGGTAAGAGAGTGCCGTAGACTGTCGTCAAAATTATCATGTGATCCCCTGAGGGTAGGAAAAGCACCAAACATTGCAGCAAATATATTTTTAAGTTCTTTGAGTGTGTCTGTGTGAGTGCGATATTATATATTATATATATATATATATATATATATATATATATATATATATATTTATAAGTAAACAAATAATAACAGTTGATTTAGATTTTTAGAGTTATAGCATATTTCTGGAACCCCAGAGCAAATGTCAAGTGTTTACATTCATCAGATGCGAATGATGAATTCTTATTAAGGTAGTTGAAAAGATATTTCTTATTGTCCTTTGTTCCTCTGTGTATACCCCAGTCTCTCTCTCTCTCTCTATATATATATATATATATATATATATATATATATATATATATATCATCACAGACACCGGGTTTCGACGTTTCACGTCTCTTCAGTGTGACTAGACCCAGCAACAACTACTTTTAGCCGGGATCGACATGTTTTCAAGAGTGTGTTTTAAAACAGTTAAAATTTTAGAGAATACTCTTCGTGTGGAAAATCATCTACTTCCAACTGCTTGATAATTTGCTATGTTATATCTGCAAATTGCTGACATAAGCGATATTGCCACGATATCAACGATCTTATGCATTCTCAAAAAATAAACACGTTTTATACCTCGCCATTTCTATTATTGTCACGTGAAAATGCCCAGTAGGGGTGATTCTAAATTATTTTATAAAAACAGTTATTGAATTGGACGCTTAATGAAAAAAAACGGCGAGAGATTGTCACGATTATTCATTCATCTCCGAGAAGAGACACCTGCATATTCTTTTGTCACGTTATCGTCTGTGTCGTAAGGTAAATTTGTTGGCTGACTGGTTGTGTTCTACGGCATAAAACTCTAGTTGGGTTAGTTTATGCCGAAGATATTTTGTTTTATTCATTCTTGATAATTATTCAAATTTATTTAAAACTCAATTCTTTAAACTCAGTTTTTTTTCTGTTTAACCCATATATTGGACCCTAACAAGGAATGCCACTCCTGTTCAGAGTGGACCTGAGAGTAATTGCAATGAAAGGGTACTCCGCACATCCAAGAACTTCAAAATTGGTACTTTATAATTAGATGCAGTTTAACGTCATACCCAAGACACTGACCCTCAGCCGACGCCTTCTAGCACAAATATAAAAAGTGTTGGCGTATGCCATAAGAGCCATAGGGTTGGGACAATCATATTGGTGATATGACTTGACATGACCAGTCGATTGATTGGAGGGGACCTTTTTGACCGACCACCTAGCCCAAGTAATGTTCAAAAATTGGAGTGTTGCATGTCATGGATTGCTCAGCCACCAGGATCCCGTCGTTAAGCATCGCACGTTGCCACCTAATATGCTGATTGTATCCCCTAAAGAGGGGTAAGTCGCTCCCCCACCAAAGGTAGATGTCTTGCGTATGATAAACTGTGTTATATATCCATATATGCTGGGTATATAATGGGGAGTGAGAACAGGGTAATGGGGAGGCGTTCTTACTTCTGTTCTCTGCTTGTCTACTTTGTCGACCATTTTCCTCAGGGCTGATTCTTATTCTGGTGGGCTCTGCTGTTGGGTTTTCTTCTGCGGGTTGATTTCTTCTTTCTAAGCTGGGAAGTCTGTACATTTCTTGTTTTAATTAATACGTAAAAACTTGTTGTTTTTTCAATTTTTTATTACAACAACCCTAGCCCAAGTGTTCTCGAAACCGTGCGGAAGAGAAGTGTCATCTTGAGAGAACGCCTTCTGACTGACTGACTGACTGGCCGCACCTGAACTAACCTAACACTAATTTCTGTCTCACGCTCTCCTTCAGCCAATTAGATGTCGGTATGCAGGTGAGCGTGAGGTTAAACGCTGTCAATCATGGTAATTTTCCATTTCTCGTTATTTGAATTTTTTAACGAACTCAATTCAAATTCTATCAACATTACTAACACAATTCATAAGCTATCCATGAATTATGTAAAAATTGCATCTGATGATGAAGCTCCAATTCTGCAGGTCTGGTGAGTGTGGAATGTCTCTTCATTGCCATTATTCACAGGTAAAGTCCCGGAATACTAATGTCTTTTAAGATACTTTCATCCGAATTTGTATGAAATACACATGTTTGGAAATTATTCGTATTCGATAACAGTTTGTGCCAAAAACTCCAGCTTAAAAAAACAAGTACACACCCGATTTAGATATGAACGTACAATGAATACTATTCACTCTAGGTATAAAAATCACTCCAGACAGGTTTACATGCCATTAATATCACTAAATCATTTCCATCCCTACTCACTTGACGTACGAGATGACTTCAGCTTCTAAATACGACCTTCTGAATAACTTACCATAATATTCGAATTTAGACTTCACCTCTTCATTAATAAAGCATCCTGAACACTGACTCCAACTGACTTCAATATTAAACTAAACCATCCTCGAAACACGGCTTTTAAATATAAAGACTGATTTGTATTGGCACCTAAATAAAAATATGCTCGACTAAACAGTCACCTCTTACTTGAAACACACCTCAGCTATTCTTAATATATATCTACCGAATGGAGAACTCGGTGCAAAGTGTTTAGGATAGCAAATGTCATATAAAGGTCAGTTGAAAGAACTTGGATATCAAAAAATAATGTTCATTCAACATTATTCCACATCACTTGTTAACTATTCATCGCCTATTTTATAGCATTTGAAAAAACATTATAAATAAAACTGTAATGTTCACAAAAGCTTTAGTTCTAACAACAGCTTAAGGTTGAAACTAACTGAGAACAATCAATCATAAGTATAAAATAAATATTAATACGTCTTATCACATTTGTGCAATATATATATATATATATATATATATATATATATATATATATATATATATATCAACAAAGATTTATTCTATGTTATTTATCTTTCTTTTCATCTAGTTTTGACATTAGATCGTCGTCAGAAGTAAAGCTTTTGAGAATATAAAATCATATATATATATATATATATATATATATATATATATATATATATGTGTGTGTGTGTGTGTGTGTGTGTGTGTGTGTGTGTGTGTGTAAATAGTGAAAAACTTTGAAAAAACACATGTTCAAATAAAATGAGTGATATTTATTCAGCCAACGCTGCAGTGTTTCAATCTGATTTCTTTTCCTATATCAACAAAAGCCTTGAAAAAGATCTACTAAACAGATTGAAACACTGCAGCGTTGGCTGAATAAATATCACTCATTTTATAGTCTATGTCGCTCTTTGATGAAGACAAACTTATCGTTTCGGTCGAAACAGGCCTGTCGCAATCACATAACAAACATCATATGTTTTTCAAAATGTTATATTTCATATATATATATATATATATATATATATATATATATCGGAGAAATGTGAGAAGGTTAATCCGACAATATGTGGAGAAAGGTACACAAACACGGGATGTTATGGAAACTGGATGTTTATTGTCGACGATGCAACGTTTCGGTCTATTATTAGACAATCTTCAGGACTTGGATATAGTTCTTGCTCCAATGCTGGATATTCTCAAAATCTCATTTTGAGAATGTCCAGCATTGGGCAAGAACATATCCAAGTCCTGAAGATGGTCTAATAATAGACCGAAACGTTGCATCATCGACAATAAACATCCAGTTTCCATAACACCACGTGTTTGTCTACCTTTCTCCACATATATATATATATATATATATATATAAGTATATGCATAAACATCCACACCACATATATGTATATGCATAAACATCCACACACACACACACGCATATATATATATATATATATATATATATATATATATATATACATAAACACACACACATACACATAAAAACACATACATATATACAAACACACACACACACACATATATATATATATGTAAACACATACGCATATATATACATAATCACAAACACACACACACACACACACACACACACACACACATATATATATATATATATATATATATATATATATATATATAACCTTCAATAACCTGTCTCCCGTCATCAAAGCAATTTTTATATTTCTAACTGCAAACTGTCAAATCCATTGTGTACTGAGTAACTTCAAAGATCTAATGCAATGATCTATTCTCCTTTTCGTTCTATTATTTAGAACCGATTACTTACTATAATTCTAGATATTCTGTATTTTTCCATGTTCAGACATTTTACAATAAAAATATTATTTTTTAGTTTCCACAAAATAAAAATAATGTTTTCTTGTATATTTTATGTAACTTGCAAGGGATATAGTTAAAATATTGTTCGTTTTGGAATGTAACATATCGTGTTTACATTTCCACTGATCTGTCTTTTTTTTATTTGCCTAGAACAAAAAATATTTAACGGTTTACGTTCTTTTTTTGTAGCGTCATTTAGAACCCATTTTGAAAATCTTTTCTTTTCTAAATATCATAATCCCTTCAAGTATTATTTTAACACCAGCTATATCGGATGTTTTTTCAATGAGGTCTGACGGGTAGGAAGTCTACAGGACTATTCCTAGTATCCTGGTCAGTTTTATTAGTGCTGTGGGTGGCTTCGATTACTTATATAATTTCCTCTTCAATAAGTATGTCCCAATGACTCTGACTATGATTGGAATTACATATTTACCAACCCCGCGCCACGAGTAGGATGTGACTCCTGGGCAATTTATTAAGTGGGTTTAACAGATTTGAATTCGGAGCTTTTCTTCTCCTAGACTGGTTGCCTAACTGAGGTTAATGATTTCAGTCTGTGCACTATTTACCCATAGCTAGAGGGAAAGTAGTTTGATTAATACTTTTTCAAAGGATATTAGCACTCTATGAAATGGAAACAGCATCGTTCAGGATTTGAACTCGTCATGCCGTGTCCATTTCAGACGACGGTAACCATTACACCACTCCCCTTCAGAACATAGGGATTCATATATTCTCCTAATTTGCTACTACTACTATTACTATTACTAGTAGTTGAATTAAAAGGAGTTTTCCTCCTCTTAATTGTACCTCTACTATTCTTCTACAAGGATGGATTTGATATTAAAGAATGCATTGAAGTTGATATGCTATTAAACAACAAATCAGCCTCAATCAATTGTATATGTTACGGCTTAACTTATTAACCAGGTATCTGTCGTTATGTCTATATCCATATAATAATATATATATATATATATATATATATATATATATATGTGTGTGTGTGTGTGTGTGTGTGTGTGTGTGTGTTTACCAACCACTCCACACCATCTCGATATGACACAAGGCCGATTTCTTAAGTCGAGTTTAACAGCTGTGAATTCAGTGTCTTCCTTCTCCTAGACTGGTTGCTTAACCAAGGTTAAAGAGTCCAGTCTGTCCTACTATTCATTCGCAACTGGAGGGAGAATAGTTGTATTCATACCTTTCCCGCATGGTATTAGAGCTATGTGAAATACAAACAGTATTGTCCAGGATTTTAACTAGTCTCGTCGTGTCCATTTCCTACGATGATAACCATTACACCATGATTGGTATTACTTTCACTTTTATGTTCCACATTTTAAAACTATCAAAGTACATGTTTTTGTCCAGCCTTTTACTTTTTTTCACTTTCAGGTCAGCAATTATTATTATCATTCCTTACGAGATTTTCACACCAGTGTTAACAGGTGGTCTTTCCAACCATTTTCCCTCCACGTAAATGGTTGAACAGTCTAGGCTTTTTAACCTTCTTTAGACAACCGATCTAAGAAAAGGATGTATCTGAATTCAAACCTTTTGAACTTCACTTAAAAATTAACCTTCTGCCATATCATGCTGATGGGGAGGAGTTGGATGAATACATACAAAATATTATCATTATGTTATTTCTCTGAATGTTTGAGATGAGGCTAGATAATTAGTATTATCTGCGTTATTCGGACTATTGTCCTCATCTTCATAGTTATCTGTACAACATTTCGCCCGATATGCCCTCCGGCCTTCTTCAGGTATTTCTTGTCGACTCGGGAACCTTCTCGAACTCGGGAACCTTCTCGGACTCGGAAATGTTCTTTTAGGACTCGGGAACTTTCTTGTAATCGGGAACCTTCTTGTCGTAATCGGGAGCCCTCACGGAACTTTGAACCTAACCCTTTATTCAGTCCATGGGGTATCTTGTTCTCATTCCACTAACCATAGCAGGGGTAGAGGTGTTAAGCTGTGTTAATCATTATTCTATGTTACTGCTGTCCTTGATCAGGATTGAACCTACAATCTAGAGATAACTGTCACTTAAAACTGTCTTAACCAAACTCCTTTATCCACTAGGCCATGTGTCCAATTGGACAAGAAAGTTCCCGAGTCCGAAAAGAATGTTCCAGAGTCTGAGAAGGTTCCAGAGTCCGACAAGAAATACCTGAAAAAGGCCGGAGGGCATATCGGCCGAAACGTTGTACAGATAACAATGCAGATGAGGACAATAGTCCGAATAACGCAGATAATATTAATTATCATTATGTACTTAAAAGCATTTAATTCATTGAAAAAAAACACTGACTTCGGCATTGAATAGCACAATTAGGGTTGACTTGCCATAAAACACATCAAACTTAGCTTTTTATTACTTTTCTTTTGTTTGGAGAAAAAATAAAATTATCTCCCTTTTTACATTGAATGAAGGGCTTTCCCGCGTCATGGGTCCGTTTCATGTGTCCGTTGTCTTTTTTACCAATACAATGTTCGAAGCGACAGACGTTGTCTTTTTTACGCATAATGTAACACATATTAATAGAATTATTTGATGCCTGGGAATTGATCGATGTAAATGTATAGACATACCATGGAATAATCCTGAGAAAAATGGCTAAAAAGGCTTGGAACTGGATAGAAGAGTTATCACATTATAAACTTGGGAAATGGCATTCATCTACAAAAGTGCTGGGTCACTGGAATGGTCCCAGTTTTATCAGAAAAGGTGAGAACAAGGAAAAACTTGTAGAATGACAAAAGCTATACGAACGGAATTGTAGCAAGCAGTGCCGATTGTGGGAAAATGCTGAAGTTGGATAGAAAGAAATATGGTCTGTCTTAACCTGCAACGGGTTGCCAGGTTCTTTGGAAAAACAATAACAGGGATAAGGACGAGAATAACAAGGAGGAGAAGAAGTGAAAGGGAAAGAAGAGAAGGGAAATGAAACGAGAAGAACAACACAACACCAACAACAAGAAGAAAATTAAAGAGAACTAGAGAATCAAAGAAAAATAAGTTAGTGTATATGAAGAAGAATTAAAAGAAAAAAAGAGGAGGAAAAGACGAAAGAAAAAGGAATACAAATATGAAAGGGGATAAGAGAAGGAAGACAATGTGATATAAGAAGTAAAGAAAAGGAAAATAAAGAAGGAATAATAATATGAAGAATCTTGATTTTGGAGGGAATTAATGTAAAAGATGACTAGCAAATAGGTTCATATTATCCTCAGAAAATGTTGATAAAGTAGTAGTAGTAGTATCGAGGATTATGGTAGCGGTAGTAATAGTAGTGGTGGTAGTTGTACCAGAGGTGGCTGTATTAGCTGTAGTAATAGTAGTAGCAGTGATAGGAGGGATAGTAATAGGAGTAGATAGAGAGGAGGGAAAAGCAGATAAAGGAGTCGGCGAGAAGAAGAAGAAGAAGAAGAAGAAGAAGAAGAAGAAGAAGAAGAAGAAGAAGAAGAAGAAGAAGAAGAAGAAGAAGAAGAAGAACAGGTGGATGAGGAGGCGGAGGTTCAAATAAAGTAAATACATAAGAGGAAAGGTTTTAACAAAAAATTATTAATTCAATAGTAGTAGTAGTAGTAGTAGTAGAAGTAGTAGTAATAGTAGTAGTAGTAATAGAGATAGTAAGGAATTGAAATATATATACCAGATAAAGATAAGATGATGTATGTAAAAAAGACAATGAAAATAAGAAAAGAAATGTAAAGAAGGACAGTTGGGGCGGAGGAAAAAGTAAGATAGAGAAATAAAATAAGGTAGAGACGGTGAAGAAGAATAAGTCGTGTTTTAAGCAAGAAGAAGAAGAAGAAGAAGAAGAAGAAGAAGAAGAAGAAACCATATTACTTATCATCGAACAAAAGTATCATATCAGAGCCGACATGACCTTAGTAAAAATCGATAGAATTCAGTATAATGTCAAATGTCGACAGTGTAATAACAAAAAAAGGAAAATGCATAGCGTTATTGAGTCTTTGAAAAATACATGCAATATAGAAATATAAACGTATAAAATATATAAAAGTGGGCCCATGAAATTGACACGCTAAAGGAGCCACTGATCAAATAAATCCTTTCCTATATATGGTAAGTAAAATACTTGAGTCATAATCAAATTTCCTCGACTATGTGAAAAGAGATTTCAACTTGTTTGAGTCAAAATTAGAAAATCAAAATATATGATCCTTCGTTTAAATATTAGCAAAGTTAGATAGTGTAATCGTTATATATCGTGAGTATCATCTACTGTACATGTTCATAAGTCGGTTTAATAAATAAGACATCTCTTTGCAACTGTTACTGTGACCGAGCCGTAATAAAATACAGTAGTGATTAAATAGAACTAGCTCAGCGTACTATTATAAGTAAATGGAAACTTATTATCAAAGGAAAACCACAATCCGGAAGAAGGATGAGTTCGAAAAGTCTAGCACTGTTCTGTAACATTATACGCTAGCACTCCAGTACCAGATCACCAAGTAGTAATGGTGACCAGAAGATCTCACCAAGGGGGTGTGGGTTGATATGTTTGGTTTGGTTTGTTTTGTTTTACGGCATATCAACCTCAATGGGTCATTTAATGCCGATAAAGCTTTGAAATAAATCAATTCTTAATGGATAATACATTTTTTTTATAAATAAATTTTTCTATTTAACCCATAGATGGGACCCTAACAGGTACTACCACTCCGGGTCAGATTGGACCAGGGAGCAATGGTGATGAAGGGGTGCTCCACATTCACCAAACCTCCAAAACTGGAACCTCACCATCAGATAGAGTTTAACGTCATTCCCAGGACATGTAGACCCGCAGCCACCGCCTTCTAACACCCATATGATAAAAAGGGGTTGGGGCTTGCCATAAGGGCAATAGGGTTGGGAAAATCATATAGATGCTAGGGCTTGACGTGACCAGCCGATTGATCGGAGGGGCCTCTCCGACCGCCCGTCTAGCCCAAGATAGGGCCAAAGTGGAATATTGCAATTCATGAACTGCTCATCCACCTGGGCTCTACCCTTAAGCATCACGGGTCGCCACCCACAGCCAACAGGTGGCCCCATTGGGGGAGTCTTACCCCTCTGCAGAGGTGCAGTCGGTGCATTCTAACGCCCCAGCTAACAGGGCGGGGGTTGATATGTGAATGCCAGTATGTATATATATATATATATATATATATATATATATATTAGCCTTATGAGTCAGAGAATATCTACCTAGGTTTCTCCTAACGGATCCTCATGATAATTCTAAGTCAGACTTATTCTGATGATCCTTTAAATGAAACCTAGGTAGATAATCTGTTACTCATTAGGCTTACTTTATCATTATTATTCTTTAGCTCTACTTATTGTATTGAACACTTTAGTATATTAAACTTAGGCAACTCTTACAGTATTTTTTGACCATTCTAATAGTACACTCTGATTATTTTCAAGAGGAGCATATGATTTAGTCTTTTCTTTTTTCTGTGTAATTTTACTCGGGGCAACAGTTTGTATTGTGTAATTACAGACTATAAAGTCGGGATTTTTTTTATACTGTTGGAATTTAGAAATAAAAATAAATATATATAAAACACACACACACACACACACATACACACACATATATATATATATATATATATATATGTATTATATATATATATATATGGTACCCGATCCATGCAGTCAAGAACGTTTGGAAACTGCCAGTTCTATCTATGAGAATTTCTAACCTGTTCATCTTGTTCTTAATAATGGACATGAAGACTTTGGTTGTAATTTTTTATTTTTTATTTCCCAAGACCCAAACTTTTATATGCACGGAGAAGGGAGCGCGTGGTGTAATGGTTAAAGCCATGGGAAATGGACTCGTCGCACCGAGTTCAAATGCTGGACGTGGTAATTGCATTTCACTTAGCGCTAATACCCTCGGGAAATGTATGAATCCAACCCTCCCTCAAGCTATGGGTAAATAGTAGAGCAGACTGGGCTCTTTAACCTGGGTTAGGCAACCGGTCTAGGAGAAGGAAAACTCTGAATTCAAACCTGTCGAAATCCGCTAAAGAAACTGATCTTGTGTCACATCCTGCTCGTGTGGAGGGGTCGGTATATATATATATATATATATATATATATATATATATATATATGCGCGGAGAAGAACTCAAAGGATATTAATTTTAGCGTCCAGCTCCAAAGAACGCCTTGATTCCACTACACAACTTCCACACCTGTTTCAATCAGGTGACATTCTACCAATTAGAAGGCCAGGCTACAGGTCAGTCGGGGTCATCATCTGCCTGTCATACCTATCTGAACCTAATATAAGTTTCCATGACTTCTAGTAGATAAAACACTAACATTTTGAATTCAAATATTCTACACTCCATTACAAAGTGAATACGCTGCTCTGTTCATTACATATACCACAACACATTTGGTGTCTGACCATGTAATTCCTATTTCTGTCCTTACCCTAGATTCATCCGCACGAAAGAAGTTTTAATGAATATTCAGATAGAGTAATGTTATTCTAAGCCTTCATTTAATACATTTAGTTTCTAAAGGTAATAAAACAATAAATGTTGGTAAGAAAAAACAAACTTTTGTCGACATATAGATATATTATATAATATCAATATATCATATTATATGAATAAATATGTCAATAATGTATGGTAAAGAGCTAAATCTATTTTACTCATTTCAATATATACATGCGATTTTTTATCAATAGATACGTGTATGAGATTTGCATATTTTTTTTAGGATAACATGATATTTAAAATATTGTTCGATTTTATTTTTTGGCAACTTTCTTAAAAACATGTATATGTACTCAGATCATGTAATATAAAACTGGCGTATTTTATTTTATTCTATTTCATTTTTCAAAGAATTCATTCTTATTCAAGTAAGAAATACTGACTGATATCTTATTATAGCGAACATTTGGATTTATGTTAATTTTAGTTATCCAATTGCAACTATCAAATTTTCCGCCAAGAAGCCGATATCCAAAATGGCGTATCTCCTGACGTTGGCAACACAATTAAATTCAATATTGCATTGTATGTTTCTATCTAGCATGCATATCCTTGACATAACCCTATTTTCAACAAATTCACTTGTGGTTTGAGCTGGATAGATTTAGGCAGTTTATCATGAGAAAAATACATCTAAGTATATATATAACAAATAAGTTGAAAGCTGGAAC
>CM042146.1:86834993-86864993 GCA_023376005.1 Doryteuthis pealeii | reverse complement strand
AATAGAAAAATGTGTTAATAAAAAAATTGTATTATCCATTAAGAATTGGTTTATTTCAAAACTTTATCGGCATTAAATGACCCACTGAGGTTGATATGCCGTAAAACAAAACAAACCAAAAATTTTTTTTTTTTTGTCTGAGTGGCATGTATTTTTTCTCTCTCCTGTCTTTATAATAAAAGCGGAATGATTCATTATTTAGCTGAGGTGACGGCACCCATAAGAAATAAGAATTCGGCAGGTAAATTAAATCAGAATGTACATTTTTGCATTTCATCTTGGACGATTTGGACAATCTCATTTTTAACCAGAGGGTGTTGCAAGATGATAACGATCGTACAATTTATGAATAAGAGTATTATTACATAGATTGGATGTTTACGTGTAGAATTACATTCAGCTGTTACTTTAGAAGTTGTTTCTCTTCTGTTTCATTTGCTTGACACGATCAAGTGTCTATCCTCCACTATAGATGTTACTCTGTCCCGCCCAACCCTGATCTTTTTTGGTCAAAATTTGTGTTGATGTCTTCATGTTGCTACAGACAATAATACGCCAAATTTCTTGTTATCTGTAATTTTCTTGTAACCGGAGGCTCCGAATAACCTTCGAAAGAAAGAATTTACATATGTATATGTTTTTAGGAGAATATGTGCTTAATTGAAGTCATACCTAATTTTGAGAATTAATTAATTGATAATTAATGAATTAGGCGGGTATACCTGTTCAAATGTAAGGCTAGCTAAACAAATCGAGAACATTTGAACAGGTATACCTGCCTAATTCATTAATTATCAATTAATTAGTTCTCAACATTAGGTATGACTTCAATTAAGCACATATCCCCCCCCCCGAAATTGTCGGCTAATGCCATATCAAACACATTGTCTGTTTGTTTACTTCTCATATTTATATGCGTATTTAGGTGTGGCCTCCACTTCAGCAACACAATATATATATATATATATATATATATATATATATATATATATATATATATATATTTTTTATAAAAAAGGAAGGTCTGCAAAATGTATTTTGTTCTCAGAAAAAATGTTTAATTCTTTTTGTTTTACATGTGCAAACGTGTTTCAGATCTTCTGATATCTTCTTCAGGCTTTGATTGATAATATTATTTCATATTATTTATCAATCAAAGCCTGAAGAAGATACCAGAAGATCTGAAACACGTGTTGCACATGTAAAACAAAAAGAATTAAAAAATTTTTCTGAGAACAAAATACATTTTGCGGACCTTCCTTTTTTTTTATAAAATATTGAATTTTCTCCCGTTGGAACCAGAACAACACTTTATATATTATATATATATATATATATATTATATATATATATATATATATATATATAATTCAAAGATCAGGTGAATAACGACTCAAACAAGTAGAAGTAGGAGAGAAATATTTCATTCTTCTTTGCGCGAAGAACATCATCAGTCTAACTTTATTCAAAACAAAGTACGTACATTTGTATTTATAAAAGAGGAAGTGTGTTTATGGTAACATTGAGGGGTAAGGAGGTTAGTGAGGATTTGATTGAACTGAGAATAACATCATATAAAGTGGAGGGGGAAGTTCTTCACGTAAAGAAGAACGAATATTTCTCTCCTACTTCTACTTGTTTAGTGTTATTTTTTGTCCACTTTTCCTTTTACCTTACCTCATATCGTCGGATTTTTCTCCAACCCTCCTATCTTCATATATATTATTATATATAATGAGAGAGAAAGAGATAGATTTTGTAACTCTAATATTTACATGCCAGATTATCAATGCTCAGAATTTCTGCATTTAGTTAGGTTATGTTTGGTTTCTTCATTTATAGGCATATCAATCATTATGGGTTATTTAAAACAAAAATCATCCCTTTAAAAGGACGGTGATTATACTATTTAATCCATAGTTAGAAGGGTAAGGAATTTCATAGTTTTCCGAAGTGTATTAGTGTGGGAGTGGCCTATTGTCGGTATCAACCGAAAACGAGGGAGTATATCCCCTTTTTGCTAGCGCTATACCAGAGAGATTGTTGAATTTTGCAGAGATGGAGTGCCATACCTACCGTCAGCTCCCCCACTTTACCGAACAGATCAGATTACCAATCTGTGCTACTAATGCACTGAATTAGCGCGGACCAGAATCGAACCAAGAACCTAGCGATTCCTAGGTGGGTATCTACCGACTGAGCTAAGCCGGAAATATCGCTACGAGAATATAGATTACACGTTTAATTCGCACGATGGAATAGAAGTTACAGAGATGTGAAAATAATCCTCAAAATCCTTACGAGATGTCAGGGGCGAAATTCGTTTGTTTCTTTTTTTTTTTTTTTTTTTGTTAGACTTCTAATATTATTTCTAATTCTGGCTCAGTGTTTCGAAAATTGAATGCCTAGATTAAAAATAGCCAACTAGTTTCATAAATAAAACTCTCGATAAAAGTATATAGAAGAGTCCCGAGATATATCGATAATTTCTGTCACGGCAGGTGCCCCGGTGTAACGTTTATCGTTTTAGGAAATTGACTCAGTTACTTTTACGTTTTGGGAAATGGACCCAGTGATTGACCAAGAGAGATCACATGCTTCTTGCCGAGTCTATAAGTAAAAGCAGGCGTCTAGCACACACCATATATAGCAAAAATCTCAACAATATTTAAAATCTTTGACGAGCTGTTTGTATTTAATATAACACTAGTACCTTTGGGAAAAGCGTGCATCTAACTCCTCCCTTCAGCTATAGGTAAATTGTAGGACAGACTAGGCTCTTTAACTTTGGTACGGCAACCAGTCGAGGAGAAGAATTCAAACCAAAGAAATATCTTCTAGTTAGTCAAAACTACTTTGAGAGTTCATTCTCCCCTTCTAATCTCCCTAGTAATTCTCTTTCAGTTGTTTTTTAAGAGTCTTACTCAGACTTCAGTGAAAGTATCCTAAGGGTGCAACAACTGGTCAATTTTTAATCTGGGTGGTTTGAATTCAGTTTACCTTCTTCTTGATCGGTTGCCGCAGTAAGACCAGCCTGGGCTATTTAACCGTAACTATGAGGAGAACAGACGGATTCTTGATAGTATCCATTTCTCGAAAACCCTTTCGTTATGCGCGCTACCATCAGCAGTATAATAAATTAAAAGCCTTATATTCCCAAGAGAATACCTCATTTAATTAGTAAAAAAAGTAAATTTATAAAAAAAGATCTGCTTGATCACAGATGTGCCTAAACAGGCGGAATAAACATTGAAATCAAGAGAATTAGATAACAGTGCACAAAATACAAGGACCTTGCACGAGAGAGTCAAATACATGACAAATGGTTGTACTCATAGCAGTTTAGTCACAACGATTCGGTCTGTGAGGTTATTGAGAACAAAGCTGAATATTTAAATTCCTATGAAATTTAGGCACCCCATTTGTGGAATCGATTCATTAGGACATTTTTCCATTTACACCGTCAAAATCCGGTTGTTCCTTAACATATGATTTTTAGAGTTTTTTTAATTATAAAACTAACCCTAACCCTAACCCCTAATTCTAACCCCTAAACCTAACCGCTAACAAACAACCGGATTTTGACGGTGTAGATGGAAAATTGTCCTGATGAATCGATTTCGCAAAAGGGGTGCCTAAAGGTCATATGGTCCAAAAGATGTGCTCTCACTTAATATCTATCAACGTCTTTTAATATTGATGCTGAAATATTTCAAATAATAATGTCAATGCCAGTGGCGTGTCCCGCGAAATAAGCTGGTGTAAGCAAATAATCTTTATGACCTTGCAGCAGAAATTAAACCTAATTTACAGTAATTAAATATTTAATTTAATAATCATATTACATCACAAATTCCAACTGAATTATTTTTCTGTTATTCTATTTACGCTTTACAGCTCCGAGCAGAGACATTGAAGAGAAAATCAAAGAGATTCAACATAGTTTAAAACATTGGATTATAATCATTTCTATTTGCCTTATTGAATAATCGGTGTCAATGTAATCTTCCACGAACTATGATAATCAGTAATGAATCAAATTGAAACAAAATAAAATTACAAAATTAGATAATTATTGCGAACAAATCATATTGTAAAGATGTATGCTAACTAGAAGCTATTTCGGCTTTTGTTTCATTATTTGTCATAATGACGGACAAAGGCCTTCGACGTTAAACTAATCCCGGAGTTCAGCGTTGCTGCGACCGATATGCCGATTGTAGAATGGACCGAAAATGTCGAGTTGGTCTGCGAACTCTGTGGCATGAACAAAGTGGAGCGTGTCTTGCCGCTACGCCTGCGAGGTGGTGCTCTCGCCATGTATCGCCAACTGAGCAAGGAGCGAAAGGCAGACCCAGAAGAGATCAAACGAAATGTACTTCTGCTTCTACCAAAGACAACGTAACACTTCTGAAGATCTTAAACAAACTAAGTTCTTCATCTTCTGCCCCCTCGGTACTGTCCTTTTATATTCGGTCTGGCCGAGACACGTCACAACTCTCGTCTCGCCAGCTACGAGACTTGCCACTGTAAATCGCCGCCTAAAGGACACTCACGATTTTTACCTCCACAACTAGTCGGACTCGTCACATTTTTGCTTCCGCCCACAGAACAACATGCCACCCGCTGTCTCTTTGATCGACGACCGTTGTTGGCTCATCACAGGTTCGTGAGTTTTGCCGTTCGATCTCGCTACAGTATCAGTGCTTTTTCTCTTCATCAAAAAGTAACTGCTAGTGTGACTACTTAAACTCAAGTTAAAGTTAGTACACATTATCACCCCGTATTTTTTCGAGAGATGGCATGTATCTTCTTATTATATAGGAGATTATGTAACTGTCTGTCTGTAACCGAAACTACGTCATTACTGACGTCACAATTTCCTTGGTTATTTAAGTTATATTCTCAACGTTTGAGAAATAGTCGGTATTTAATCTTAATTGGCATCTAGATGTTTATATTAAAGTATGAATTAGATTTGCCGCCAAACTCCCCATATTATTAATGTGTTTAAAAATCCTGAAATATGTGTTATATATCTCTAAGAAATAAATATCTACATCGTATATGGTTGGAATACTTTGCATAATGATTTTAACAAATCTAGGATTAATAAATAATTTTTGCTATTACTATCATGTTATCCTCAAACGCATTAAAAGCAATTCTATATATAATATTATATCTAAATCAATTAAGATGACATTGGAATACGTGTCATATTTTTACGATTACGTGAGTCTTTCTAATTAAACATGATATTTTATTAAATTATAAATTAGATACTTGCGCATACTTTTACTAGTATTTATAATAGAATGATATGACTGTGAGTTTAATTTGCGTATTAGAGGTACAGATTATCAAAAGCAGATATCTGCTAACAAATTCACTGAGTCTCACTGAAGTGTTGCAAGAATGAACTGAAATAAACATTATATCAAGTTTGATAAATGAACATATTATTAGCTTTCTACATTTTGAAGGATAAACAATACTTCCTTCTGAAGAATACACGACACTAATAAATACTAATCATGAGAAAGTTTGTTTTTGAATATATACATACACAGACATACACATGCACAGAAACACACACACACACACACACACACACACACACACACACACACACACCACACACACACACACATGAACGCACGCGCGCACGTACACACACACACACACTCGCACCCATCCTTCCCCCTGGGTTTGAGCACTTTCGAAGGAGATCTCGCTGATGGTCGCCAACTAAAGCGTTAACGCAACGCTCTCCTAAAAATTGGATGGAGCACTCTATGACTGCCTTTACATACATACAGATGTATGTGTTAAAACAATTAAAATCCCCTTCATATTCTGTGGGTGATGATAGCCGAAAGGATAAGCTCTCCGACTGTTGCTGAAACGATCGTATTTCTAACCCGGTTGTAGGTAGCTCACAAAATGTCTAGCCAAACTGAAGAGCCTTGATAAATTGAAACACGTGTCTGTGGATGACTATATATATATATATATATATATATATATATATATATGTGTGTGTGTGTGTGTGTGTGTGTGTGTGTGTGTGTGTGTCTGTGTTTTCTTGTACATGCCAATTCTCCTCCCCTCACTCCCCATAACATTTCATATAATTCCGTGAGTTGCTCCTCCTACTTACTCTTATCGCTACTCGGTTTGTCCTACCACCTAGCGTGTTGAAAAGAACCAGCAACCAACTCCACAACACCTGAAAATGGCACTACGAAGTGTCAAAAGTACATGTGATAAAACCTTAGTGGACTTATCAGCCAACTCCGCCCGGACAACTAGAAAAGATCGGAAAGAATCTCGTCAGACATGAAATTTCCATCGTGTTCAACAAAACATGTATAAAAGAAAACATACTGCATATATATATATTATATATATTATATATATATATATATATATATATTATCAAAATTTGTTTAAAATTAGTATAATTAGTATTAAAATACGAAATTTTCTAAAATGACTAAATTTCATATGTATAGTTATTTCTTCTTATATATTATCTATATTAACCAATCATATGAGCATTATTCACAGGAGTTAGTTATCTTTACTCTCTGAATTTTCCGTGTCATCCATGGATACATTAATGCATTATAATGACTTAGTGTCGGTTATAAACCAATACCAACTATTCTTATACGATATACAATTATAATAATCAACTCCTTTGCCATAATTCTTTAATGTTAGATTTTCTACTACAAATGCTATCACGACTGCGAAATATCGATAGAAAATAGAATAAAATAATAAAATGGATGACTGAAAAAGAATTAATATGAATATGCTGTGCTTAACTAGACAAACAATTTATAAAGGAACTTTTTTCGGAAATCAAAATATTTTTTAGAGAAATAACATATATGGACAAACTTTTATATCAAAATTACACACATCCTCTTGTGAATTAATATAATTTTTATCCCTAAATTTAGTTAAAAAGACAACCTTCTAGTTTTTGTCAATTTGAACAATTTAAGTATAAAATACTTTTTAGAAAAAGGGGAAAATGAATTAGTATGGTAAAAATACATCTTAACAGTAGTAGTAGCAGTGATAGTAGTCGTAGTTTTAGTAGTAGTATTAGTAGTATTAATAGTAGTACTAACTCATAATATATAAATTCAATTCTTCCAGAGACACGTGGTGTAATGGTTTCCGTCGTATGAAATCGACACGGCGAGACGAGTTCAAATCCTGTCCTATTCTGTTTGCATGTCACATAGAATTAATATCCTTGAGAAAAGTATGAATCCAATTATTTTCACTCCAGCTATGGGTAAATAGTAGGACAGACCGGAATCTTTAACCTTTGTTAGGTAACCAGTCTAGGAGAAGGAACACTTCAAATTCAACCGTGTAAAACAATACTTAAGATATTGAATTTGTTTCACATCCTACTAATGCGGGGTGGGGGTAAATATGCATAAGCGTGAACCAAGCTTCATGCAGTATTTAAATTTGGCTCCACGAGTCCAGTTCCTATGACAACCACGGCGTATCCTGATTATCAGGTTTAGATACAGGATTATCATGTGTCAGCCCAGATCGATCGGTCATATTATTAGAATGCCAGATTAACCACTGGATGTCGTATAGAGATTGAAATAATGGCAAATGTATGGTTAGTGGTCATAAAAAGAAATATGGTGATTCTGAAAAGGTCAACTGCAGACAATACAATCACGATTAAGCTCGAGGCGCTGATACGAGAAGGACACTCGTGAACCAACTGCTCCCGGGAAAGGTACCTTCTGCTCTACGGATTCATTAATAGCAAAACCTATAACTGAACACACACTGATATATATATATATATATATATATATATATATATATATACATATATATATATATATAGGATATGAAAACATACAATATGCTGTTAAAGTGAAAACATTTTATATCATATTCATAGCTAATATTGAACAATATTTCGATTTATAAAAAATCATCTTCAAAGCTTGTTTTTACTCCGGACTCATCGAGAGAGGAGCTGAAAATAAATTGAATTCAAAACGAAAACATTGCTGTTCCAAAAAAGTTATGCGGTAGTTTCAAATATAAGCACATCCGCCACGCGTTTCTCGGTCAGCGACAATCATGTATGTCTTAGTGGTGGATGTGCTTATATTTGAAACTACCGCATAAATTTTTGGAACATCAATGTTTTCGAATTTGAATTCAAATTATTTTCAGCTCCTCTCTCGATGACTCCGGAGTAAAAACAAGCTCTGAAGACGATTTTTATAAATCGAAATATTGTTCAATATTAGCTATGAATATTATATGAAATATTTTCTTTTTAACAGCATATTGTGTGTTTTCATATCCTTTTATCTAGACTTAAACCGTCGGATTCATTTCCTTTCTCTTAACTTATATATATATATATATATATATATATATATATATATATATATATTATATATATATATAGTATTGCATTGTATTGGTACTGCAGTCTCGGAAGACTATATAGTTCTTGTGCCCCTGAAGTTACAGCGCCTCCTTTGACTGTGAAGTCCAATTTTCGAAAAACAACCTAGACCAAAAATGTCGCATGTGAAGTTGTCCCTGCAGATGTTAATGTGCCAGTGATTTGTTGCTAATGCCTTAATCTAGAGCTGTTGGCTTTATGGTGTTGCGCCTGAGTGACTTCAAACATGAATATATATATATATATATATATATATATATATATATATATATATATATTGACACTTGCATGTGTACATAGGCATGGAAACGGTTAGGTTTTACTTAAATTAGTTTATATCTCGCATCAACCTAAGGACGAATATAAGTCATTACGAGGGTATTAATAAGAAACAATAAATAAATTACACAAAAAAGAAAGAAAAAGAAGAAAGTATGTTCTCAACTTAATAGATAAAGAACAAAAAGAGGAAAGAAAGAAAGGAAAGAAATATAGAGAAAGGAAATAACGAAAAGAAGTAATGTGACAACAACAATTGAAAGAGGTGAGCTTGAACAAAATTGAGGTTTCGAAGTGAAAGAAAGAAAGAAAGAAAGAAAGAAGACAGAAAAGAAATAAAAGAAATAAATATACGGTGATCAACTAAAAAAGGAAGAAAGAAATAAAGAAAGAAGAAAGAAAGAAAGAAAGAAAGGAAGGAAGAAAAAATATACGCTGATCAACTAAAAAAAAAGGAAAGGGAGAAAAATGAGAAAAATAAATAAAATAAATAAATATACGTTGATAAACTAAAAGGAAAGAAAAGAAAAGGAAATAAGAAAGAAAGAAACTAACAATGAACAAATGAAGGTAATGAGATTAGCCGATTTATGACCATCAGTCATTTGCATACGTGAGAAAGTAGCTGAATAAAAAGCAAGCAACTTGAACGGAACACAGTGCGAATATGAAAGATACGTGACTTCCGAGAGAGGCTGAAATTACTACTTAAAGGGCGTTAGAGGGGCGATTACTCGGAATAGCTGCTGTGGTACCCTTAAAATCTGGGAATAATGTCAATGATCAGGTAATTCATATTCCGCAGGTTTCATTAAGTGGAACCTCACCACTAGATACTGTTTAACATCAAATCCAGGACACTAAGACCCTTAGCCATCACATTTTACCACATCCTTGGTTCCAGTTGTAAAAGAACTTAAAGTAAACATGTAATTAAATCAATAAGTCCTTGTGGGATAGTGTCCTTTAGGTCCGACGTCCGAGTGTGAATGAGTTAAGATTAGAATCAGGCCTCTATAAATACACCAACAGCAGCAGTAGCACTGCCAGTGATTGGACAATAGGTTGCCTTCCCTGGTCACGTGGTAGTCAACGAGTCTATAAGTAGAAGTGACTACTTGTCCCATGACTTATATACAGAAAAATTCCAACAATATGATAAAAGGTTGGAGTTTGCCATGAGAACAATACGGTCGGGGAATTCATATAGGTGCTATGTTTTGACGTAAACAACCAATTGATCGAACGATAGCCTCTCAGACCGGCCGTCTAGCCAATTAAGGATCAAACTGGAATGATGCATGTCATGGACTGCTTAGCTACTTAGATTCCGTCCTTAACAGTCACGAGTTGCCACACACGATCAGGTGTCCGTTGGGGGGGGGGTCTTATCCCACTGACAAGTGAAGTTAGTATATTCAACAGCCTCAGCCGACAAGCATAGAGTTCAAACATTGTAATATACATTAATCTCATTACACGCATTCCACCCTAAAAAATCTTCTCCTCTTAATTAAAGCCAATCAAGGAATCTGAAACAGTTCTTTGATTCCCGTGAGAATGAGGTGCTAAACTTCCGATGAAGGTTATTTTGATTGTAATCTTCAAAGCAAGAAATCCAGTTCCTTATTTGAGATTAGCAGAACGCAATCCCCACATATTGTAATTCTGGTAGAATCCAACTCAAATAATGAGAGTATCAACTTTTAAATCCTGCAGCTGGCCCTACAGCAAATTTCCTGACTATAATGAATTAAACAATTGCTCATGACATGATAATTAAATTAATTGATCAGAAAATTTAATTAGTTTAATTTTTTTCTTATGTTTTTCGTTATATCCCCATTATAGTTAATTGAACTGGCTGATTTTAAATCTGTCACAAACGTTTTTTGAAAACTAGTCGAAATCAAAATGGCGGAAACTGATCGCCTTGCAGCGATATTGTAACATTAAAATTCTACCTTTTGACATTTCGTAATTCACATCCAATTAAAAGAATTAAAGGAAGTTAGTCAGAATTGGAGAAAGATTGAATTCAAGTCTATTTTTTGTAAAAGAATAAAAGAATGATAGAAATAATAAATCAACATAATCAGGGTGTTTAGTTAGAATTTGATGTCTATGGTAAAATGTATTAATTAAAACTATTGAAAATGTATAGTTTTGCGTGCGAATGAAAGGTTACTTGAATTTAAGTATTTAAAAAAAAAAAATTCTTCCGTGCCTTCCTTTCAAGAAAGCTTCTTTATTATAATTCCCTTGTGCTGAAATCTCGGGAATAAGTGGTTAACCATTATCTTTCATTTAAAAAAATACTAAATTCACTTTAACTCTAATTGTGATCCCATTATGTTCCTAATGTAAAATGTGACTGAACATTCCATTGTAAATTGGTTCAGGAATGGCTTTATGCACCAGGTTAAAACAGTTAAATGTATTAGGGTAAGGAACACCAATCTTGCTATGATTTTCCATTTTTAATGTGTTATGTTGACCTTTATATACATATATATGTACATCAATTCACATATATATTATAGAGATAGATAAATATATATATATATATAGATATATAGATAGATAGATAGATAGATAGATAGGGAGAGTGGGATAAACAAAGGTGAGAAGATACATATCAATATTTATTTATGAAATTTATCTTTGTTCTCGAGTAAATCCGAACTTATGTCGTCATCAGAAATACATCTTTTGCTACTATGTTCTTTAGAATGTTTTAAATAGTTGATATGCCATAAAGGAAGCGACGAAAAATGAACTATTGATGGCCAAAATTGAGGTACGAAAGTATCTTTACCTTTTTTTAAACGTTTATATACAAAAAATGAATATTCAAATTGACGTTTTTTACTTAAGAAAATATCCTAATATTGCATGTGTTATTTACAATTAATTCTTTGATTATAACAATGAAATATATCACGTTGAGAAGAGCACATTTTCAATTGGGATAAAAACGGCAAAAAAAACTCATTTTCACAGATAGACATTTTAATATATAAATATTCGCATTTTAGACACCGTAAATATTTTCAACATCCTTTCTTTTAAATTCTTCTTCTTAGTCTTGTTTAATATATTTCATAGGGGTAAATCACATGAATTTTTGTCCATACCCAATATATGTATATTTGACCATAACTAATATATATATATATATATATATATATATATATATATATATATATGTGTGTGTGTTGTGTGTGTGTGTGTGTGTGTGTGTGCACTCGATCCTATTTTCAGTTACGACGAAATCTTGCATATAAATATCCGTGCCCTATTGTATTATCTGTCAACAAATTACCTGGAAATACTTCTCATCAGATCACCCTTATGCAATAAGCTGCGGATCGTTAGTGTATAATAAAAACTGAATGTTTTGAGTGAGAAAAACATGTTAATTTTTATGCGCAGTTTCTATTATTTTAATCAGAAGTGCATTAAGCTGTTTTTGTTTTAGGTTGACCATTATAGAATGCGTATTAAAACTTGATATGATTCAATAATACCTTCAGGTGCTATTATTTCCGAAAAAAAGTTTTTGCTAACGTAGTTTTATGCAGAGTGCAGTAACGTGACATTACACCAGAATTGTTCAAAATTAACAAATCTTAATAAATGGATCGATATCAATTGATTGGCTCAAATTTAAGCTGCACTATCTCCTGATTTTACTGAGGCTTCATTGATTCGAAACTAAATCTCACTACCATTTCTGTAAGTAGTAAAAAATTAATTTAATGTTTAAATTGAGTGTGTGGGGCACAATTTTGAAGCTAAAGCCCACATTTCAATAATTAATACATAAGATTATGCTTTATCGTGAATCAAATCTAAATCTTATACGATTTTTTTAAATTCCAAATTCAGAAAGATAAAAAGAAGTGTCTATAGTTTTGAGCAATGCCGTCTATATAATAAGACTCGCGTTCCTACAAAATACGACCGTTATCATATTGCATCACTCTCTGGTTAAAAATGAGACCGTCCAAATCGTCCAAGATGAAATACAGAAACGTAAATCTTGATTTTCTAGTGTTGCTTATCTTCGGAGTCGTTAATTCTCCCATTTTATAATTTGTTGTGTCGTCACCTCAGCTAAATAATGGGTAATTCCGCTTTTATTATGAAGAAAGAAGGGGAAGAAAACTGACATGTTACACAAAAAATATAAAAAAAGAAAGAAAGAAGAAAAGAAAGAGAGTTGGGTAAATATACAGAGAGGGGTGGACGAGCGGAAGCGATAATGCTAATCAGTTTCAATCGAAAAGAGGAAAAGAAAGAAAGAAAGAAAAAATAGTGAGAGGGAGAGTTAAATCAATATTTTATACTTTTATACACATTGAATAATTGTTCAAAGTAATTATCAAATAATCAAATTAACATACTGTGGCATATCCACAGGTTTCGATAGTTAATATGATAAATACTTTCTCGTAATCTTGAAACCGTAAACATACTTATTGATGTTACTGATACGAAACTTCGGCAGATTCATTTCTCAGTCCCCGTTTTTACCCGATACAATGGAGCTGTTTATACTCATAAATAATACTGATATCAACTGTTCCTGCTTGATCATCGAAATAAGGCAGTGATGAGACTGTTCAGTACTTAATATGGTGACCGCTTAAGCAACAGTATGTATTGTAAACAACTTATGTTCTTTGTTTATCAAAATACTTGATTCGGTATTAGATAACCCGAAAAGGGTTGAAATGCCGTAAAACAAATCAATCAACTAACCAACCAAAAATAGTACTATTGACGCAGTCTGGAAAATTGATCGGTCATAACGTTTATCGGAAATTGGGTTATCTACCCCTATTAGTTCCTGGAATCAGACGCCAGGGACAGACCCCTAAAATTCCACAGAACAGACCCGGCAGGCGAAGGGTACAGTACTAGCTGATACTAGCAGAAGAATAGATCTACCGCGACTCTGAAAGACAATTACACTACTCTTAAAGACATTTACAAAAGAAATGTATACACTCTAACACATTACTACGAACCCAGAATAAACTGTTAACCCAAATATACACGCTATATTTGCCTTGTACTTTTCCTTCACAACAGTCATATTGTAACGTTACCATTGTTTACTTTATTTCTGTTACGTTTGTACAACATGAAGAATTCAAAGAAAAGATTCACATACCGCAGAGTAGTTGAGCCAATTTGGTTTCAGTCAATCTCTTTTCTGAAATTTTGATGATAAAATCACATTGACTTGAGTTTAGAAGGCATGATAATCACACCTATTCCATTGGGTTTTGACAGTTGATTATATTCATGATAGATCAAAATATCCAAAATAAAGTTAATGTATTTAGTCATCTTTCTCATGATTCAACGCACAGCCGGAGGAGCGTTGACTATATTCCCTGGACAGATGTAATTCAGTCGCTAGAGCATTTGCCAAGGAATCTCAAGGGTCCGGGTTCGATACCGATAATATGACTTGGATTTAATTCACAAACGTTACCAAGTAATGTCACGAATCACGTATCCGAAATATGACCCCATTATATTCTGATAGTACATGTAATAATAAAAGAGTAAATATTTGCTACATCCTTTATGAGCATTAATGTCCTTTTACCAAACTTTATCTGAGGTCAGATGAGGTCAAACGATTCAAAATTAGAATTCATGTCATTTATTCAACACAAGTGGGTTCTAATAAAGAAACCCCTTTCGGTGTTCCATCTTTCTTTCACTCCATTTTACATTCGAATAAACGTCAGCGTTGTATTATCTACGCCTACGCCGAAGAAGGCGCAATGTCTTGCAAAACCAGTATTAGTAAATTTGGTTCTTATTTACTTCCCCATATTTGGGCCAAACTAACTTAAGCTTAGTGAATAACTATTTTCTCCTCAACGGAGTAGATGATTGCCAGTTTTCAATGACAAGGAGACGCGGTGTATACTGGTTAGAGTCGTAGGAAATAGGCTCGTCAACCCGAGATCAAATCCTAGACGAGGTTGTTTACATTTCATATTGTGCTAATACCATTGAGAAAGGTATGCATCCAACTATTCTCCCTCCAGGTATGGGTAGATAGTATGGCACACACTGGGCTCTTTAACCGTGGCTGTGTAACTAGTCTAGGAAAAAGAAAACTCTAAAGTCATCTTTGACCTTGCGTCACATCCTGCTTGTGCAGAGGGGTTGGTATATATATATATATATATATATATATATATATATATATATATATATAGTCATCCACAGACACCGTGTTTCGATGTATCACATCCATTCAGTGGGGCTAGATATTAGCAGGCTACCTCCAACCGCGATTTTAACTAATAAATACATACATATGTATATTTAAAGGCCAACAGAGAGTGTTTCATCTGTTTTATATGATAGAGTTGTCTTTAAGCCTATTCGACATTTGTCAGCGAAATCCCCTCTAAAGTATTCAACCCACCATGAAAGGGGAGTAGTTGCCGCTGCATTATTTGACCGGACTAAAAAAAATAACTCTAGGTTAGTGAGTGGGTAAGAGAGACAATAAGAGGAAAATATTTTATATAATTAAAAAAAAATGTAATCCTTAACTTTTGAGTGTTTTGAAAAAAAATTTTTTTTCAAAAACTCTTTTCTACCTATGACAAAACTTAAATTCAGTTCCTAATTGCTTGTTTTTCTTAGTTGATTGTTGCATTAAAGTGATAAAAAATATTAATCAAAAATGTTTTACTCCTAAAAAGTAACAATTAACAGCACCTCTGCTGAGTAAAACCACCTTCCAATTGGGCCACCTGTCGGCCGTCGGTGACGAGCCGTTGTGTTTGCAGAGTATTCTATGGCATGTACCGTTACTTGGGCTAGACAGGTGGTCGGAGGGGTCCCTCCAATCAATCGGCTGGTCATGTCAAGCCCAATACCTATATGATTGTTCTTACAGTTTGCTCTTATGGGAAAACTGAATCTAGTGGTGAGGTTCCAATTATGGAGCTCTGGGAAGTGTGGAGTACCCCTTCATTGCCATTACTCCCAGTCTCACATTGACCCGGAGTGGTAGTATTTGTTAGGTCTACCAAGTACGACCTCTCTAGGTCCCATCTATTGGTTAATAAAAAAAAAAGAAGATTTTTTAAATAGGTTTAAAAATTAATTAGAAATAATTTGAATACCCAGTAATAATAAAAAAAAAAAAACATGACTTAAATTGTTTTAAAATCTCAATAATGTTTGTACGTATTCTTAATTCAAAGCGTTCGATTTCGTTAATTTTTTTTGTCGGAGTTTAATGTTTAAACTGTATCAATAATAACTATATATATAATATCATTTTGCTTTTTTACTGATGCTCATTATGTTACTACTTTTTGACTTAACCAAAACCTTTACCTTATATAATCGATTTAATTGATTTTAATTTGTTTTTTAAAGTGAATATTGGCGCTTGAATTGTTGATACCTAATAGAAGTACATATGAGGATCATTTGCCTTTCTACGACCATATGCTTAGAAGTTCAAAGCCTGTACCGACAAGTGACTGGGAGTTTTTTTAAATTTATTTTAGAACTGTCTTTTTATTACAGTTAGGAACTGTATTAACGCTACTTCAAAGCTCGAATTGTGCCGACGGGAGATGGGATGGGCGGGTGTGTCAGCTTAACGTTAATTTTTTTTTTTTAGAAATGAACATTCGTATTTTATTTCATACAGCGATGGGGTCTTCTGTCTGGGAAGTTCAAAACTAAACTCATATATATATAGTATGAAAATGTATATTAAATAGATTTATTTCAGTGTATATAAAACCCAGTATACACTAATACATTTTATTTATCTGTTTCTTTTTTTCTCTTTTTCTTGCTCATATATATATATATATATATATATATATATATATATATAATATATATATATATATAACCTCTTTAATTTATAAGCTTATCAAATCATTCACTTTTATAAGTATATCTACATGCATGAATATAATAATGAATATCTGTATATAAATTACTGTATGCACATGCATGCGTATGCCTACACACATATACACATTCTCAGGCATCTCTCTCTCTCTCTCTCTCTCTCTCACCTCACCTCTCTCACCTCCCACCAGCACACATACTCTATAGAGAGGGAAACAGAGAGTGAGATTGAGAGAGTAAGAGGTATTAATGAATGGTGTATAAGCAAAGGGATCATAATTTCTCCTTTTCAAAACGTTTACATTTGATTATCACTGATTTTCCATGATTACTCGGAGAAGGTTTTTGAATGATGAGTGATACTAGCTTTTTTTCTCATTTTTTTGCCAGTGTAGATCTTGTTAGACTGCATCGCGTGATTCCAGTCTATAATTTCGGCCAAATGAGATCTCCCATTTTTTGCTGAAACTCATCCGGGGAATTAGAAGAACCTGGATATTTCATTCCTATTCGGATATTTTACACATCCCTTCATATGTGTGGTGGTTGGTTGGTTGGATTTTACAGCATGTCAACCGTTGGGTTATTTTATGCAAAATAGATCCGGAGAACTGAAAATAATAATTAGATAAAGTAAAGGCAGAAATCAACGAAAGGCGTCTTGAATTACGAGAAGTTATAGCATATTATATTGTTAAAAGTTAAACTGACATCTGAAGAAGTGACTGAAACGTTGGGAATATAGAAAAAAAGTTGAGGGTGATGGTCCGAGGTATTCAGATAGCGTAAACAACTCCTAAAGTCAGAAATTTAAACATATATTACGTTTTACTTTAACTGCCAAAGTTTTTTTTTTATTGATTAACTGCGATATTTTTGTTCAACCGGTATATTCACTTAGAAAAGTATTTTCCAATATTTGTAATCGAAGCTGTACATAATACTTGGAAGGAAAATACATCCATTCTCTTAAAAACTATAAATAAACATAGAGAGTTTTTGCTGAGAAAATATTTAAAATTCAGATATGGAGTTGCCACAAAGCGTTAAGCCTTGACCTCAGGAGTTAGAATAAACTGACTGTATCCCGTGCAGTGATTAAGATCCCCCACCCCATCTAAAAAGTATGTCCTGGATAAAAATAGTTACCCAACCCATTTGTTACATGTAGAATGTGACACAAGTATGAGACATTCAGCGAGTATCGAACTCGAAATTTAAGTGTAATGGATCTACGAGTGAGTTCCCATTAATAGAGATGCAGTGAGTTTGGGGTAAACCTTCTTTGCCATTTCTTTTGTCCGTCAGACCTGGAGCGATAGTACCTGGCATGGTCCCATCTTTGAGTCAAATAAGTATATTAAGTATATTTAAGAAATATTCGTATTCGATAGGACTAAGTACAAAAGATATATTAAGAAAAATTAAACAAATGTAAATATATACCTAAAACAAACGCAATGATTTAACATTTGAGCATGAAATATATGGGTTGCCATGCCATCAAACTCAATCAATTAATAAATCACTTAAAAATAACAGGAATCTTTTTTAACAAGACCTAAATATATTAGTCATCAAATGGGAAATCGTTAGTATACATCGCTGATGAGACTTAATAAAGTTGAAACAGTCTGTATGATGTTCTACACACCGAGTAATTCTTTGCGAAATTCATTGTCATCATTATCTTCTATAATTATCGAATTTTATGCGATATGCGCATTGTAATTGCCTTCAAGCAGAAATATAAATATTAATATATACTTTATTCAACAATGCTTCTAAAATAAATAAACATCCAAAAATCTTATATATATATATATATATATATATATATATATATATATATATATATATATATATATATATATATAACTATAGCCTGGGATAGTCACCGCTTCAGCTTTCACCCTCACCTGATGAATGCATGCGATTTCAGCATGTATGAAACCTAAGTTTGTGACTGTTCTATTGTCATCAAATAAATAGATATGTAATACCTTTATATATTTATCTTATATATATATATATATATATATATATATATATATATATATATATATATATATATATATATGTGTGTGTGTGTGTGTGTGTGTGTGTAAACATTAAAAGGCGAACCAAAAACATATAATTTAAAAAGAAAAAATCAAATAGAATGAATCAATAAAGAACTAAATATTTAATACTTTTTATTAGAGAATTCTGATATTAGTCAGAATACCTTGAAATCTTCAAATGTCTAGGTATCGACTATATTGGATGTGCATTTTCTAGTTATCTATGGCATTAAACACCTATTTTCTGCTGAGTCAGTTAAATGTGGAATAATCATACCTGTGAAATAAAGCATTGCCAACAACACTGGAATAACAACATCCACAATAAACTCTTCCTAATCAAACCCACATTGGGCGGCTGGAGACCAACTTTAAGGAAGTGTAGAAAGGAACAAGTCATTGTGTCCCGATCACGCATTGGTCATACAAGACTAACGCACTCCTATGTACTCAAACAAGAACAACAACCACAATGTGGAACATGTCAAACCCCTTCGACAGTTAAACACTTATTCATGGAATGAAGTTTTTTTTTGCTCACATCAGGAACCGTTATTTTAAAGCAAACAATACAAAAGATCTGTTTGAAAATGTCAACATGAAGGATATTCTCTCTTTTTTTTAGGGAAATAAAATTATACTATAGGATATAGACATGGAACAAATCAATACCATATAACATAATCCCCAATAATGATAACACATCGTTAAAACCAATTGCTAAAAAGTATGATTATAAATACACGATATGTATCACTTCCTAACTGTTTGGCATGACATAACCCTAAACGGGTTGACATGCCGTTAAAATCAATAAAAAAACAAACAAACTTAATTGATGTACGCAATTCTGTAAAATCCGATCGACATAAACTCTAAGTTTATTTTGAAATTGTTTAATACTTTTGGTTAGTATTCCGACTGATTTTCCGGGCTACCAAAAACACACACCAACGCACGCACACACACACACACACACACACACACATACATATATATATATATAATTTTCATGTTGTTTCGTTATAACAGGGGTTCAAGATTATATCGATGTTTTTAATTAAGAAAAAGTGAAGGATTCTTATCAGCATTTGCGAGTTATCTCTGTTATATCAAGGTTTTGGATGATTAACAAATGGTGATCAGGGGGTACGATGATTCTTTGAAAAAACATCTGATACCAATTGAAAGGGGAATTGCATTTTTTACATTAGACCATTTTAATCGTATTAATCTATTTAAAATATTTCATAAAATAATACCATTTTAAAAGTTTGAAAACAATTTTCCTAGGTTATGTCTACATTTATAAATATGAGAAGTAAACAAACAAACAATATGTTTGATATTGCCTTAGACGACACTTTTTGGGAGAATATGTGCTTAATTGAAGTCAGAAAAACTCGATTTGTTTAGCCTTACATTTGAACAGGTATGCCCACCTAATTCATTAATTATCAATTAAGTACTTTTCAAAATTAGGTATGACTTCAATTAAGCACATATTCCCCCAATATATATATATATATATATATATATATATATATATATATATTTGTATATATATATATTATGAACAGAGAAACACACACACATATGTTTGACAAAATAGCGATGAATATTTACTTTATGTATCGTCTCAAATTGTATATATATATAATTATTTTTGGGAGAATAAGTGTTTAATTGGAGTCGTACCTAATTTTTGAAAATTAATTAATAATAATTAGGCGGGAATACCTATTAAATGTATGGCTAAAAAAATCGAGAAAAATCAATCTCTGTATGTACATTTCGGCCTATTAGATAATTATGTATATATATGTATATATATATGCGTGGGAGTGTGTGTTGATGAGTGTGTATTTATGTGTTCTGTGCGCATGCGCTTATGAGAGGAGAGAGATAGAGAGAGAGAGAGAGCGGTGAGTAATTTAGTGAATATATAGCAAGAAAAATGAAATATAAACACAAAATAATAAAAACAAAATGGCGGCAATGCAAACTAAATTTGTCCTGCAGTTTGCCTGCCTGATATTTTGTTATAATAATCTTACGTAGAATATTATGTGCATATGAAAGAAATCTGATCGAAACACGTGTTGACAAAATAGCACCAATAAATTTCATCGAATTAAAGTATATATATATTTCTTCCAAAACTTTTTCATCATATATATATATATATATATATATATATATAAGTCATCACAACATGTATTTCGGCGTTTCACACCTCTTCAGTGTGGCTAGACACAACAACTACCCTTGGCTAGGGTCGAACTCCGACTGACTGTTTTGCCAGCCTGATTTCTTATCCCCGCGGCCACTAACAGCTGCCATAGCGGGGCTGGTGTTTAAACTATATAGGTTTGTTTATATATTTTACGATCACAGAGAGATCTAGTTTGCGAGCAATCAATCATTGTTTATATGCTTAGTAGTGAAAGTTCATTTAAATCACCCCTTATAGAGAGCGCATACAAAGTTTATCGGAGCATGTATTAATAAGTCATTGACAGACACGTGTTTCGGCCTTTCATATTCATTCTCCATTATACTATATATATATATATTATATATATATATATATATATATATATATATATATATATATATTGTAAACACGGTTTGTTTGGAATGGCTTTTTGCCGACAATTTTTGGGAGAATAAGTGCTTAATTGGAGTCGTACCTAATTTTGAAAATTAATTAATTAATAATGAATTAGGCGGGAATGCCTATTTAAATGTATGGCTAAACAAATCGAGAAAAATCAATCTCTGTATGTACATTTCGGCCTATTAGGCCTCATCAGCAGAGCTATAGATCGGAAGACCGCCCTGTGCGTGATTTGAAACCGGACTGCCAAGCTGACAGGCCGATAACATAATGTTATGTTATCGGCCTGTTTATTGATTTTTCTCGATTTGTTTAGCCATACATTTAAATAGGTATTCCCGTTCTAATTCATTATTAATTAATTAATTTTCAAAATTAGTACGACTCCAATTACAAGCATATATATATATATATATATATATATATATATATATATATATATATATATATACCAATGGGCGAATGAATATATGAACTTTTAGCATATGAAGGGCTCAATGATAAAATAGCAGATCAGATTTAAAATCAGAGATTAAATATCATGGAGTTAATATTCCGTAACTGCAGTTTCAAGCCGCCGTTTTTGACCGTCTGAAGATTGCAGTTATACATGAAACTGCAGTCATAGAATATGAACTACATAATATTTAAGCTCTGATTATATATATATATATATGAAATAAAAGGAAATTAATCCGACAGTGTGAATTTGATATATTGAAAAAACAAATGATGTTTACAAATGCTTGGGATCATCAGGAGAGAATGTGCACCGTTTCGGGGCCTTCCTCTCAACGGTTTTAATTGCACATCGCCCCCCCCCTTCGTTAAAAGAAGAATGCGCAAACAGAACGCTGTTAGTCAAAGTTGGAATTTTTCAAAAAATGCGTTATCTGTATTAAAAATAAAATGAATTTTATTTAAAAATAAAATGAATTTTATTTTTTATTTCTAAAAATCAGAAGCATTACAGTTTATAATAAGACTCAAAGAGCCCGATGTAAAATTGTTTAAATTGATGTGCAGTTAAAACCGTTGAGAGGAAGGCCCCGAAACGGAGCACATTCTCTCCTGATGATCCCAAGCATTTGTAAACATCATTTGTTTTTTCAATAAATCAAATTCATATATATATATATATATATATATAGTTTTTTTCCGTAGTTAGGGTCTTTCCATGTGTGGTTTAACCAAGCTGATGCAGGTAGACCATAAGGAGAACTCAATGTGCCTAATACCAGTGAGTAAAAGGACAGAGCAAGATATTTAGTAAATGAAGAAAAAACTCTAAACTTGCTTCATTACAATAATTATTTTCAACCGTATTAATACGCATCTTCAGGTAATCACAAGAACATGACTCTGCTGAGTCATGTTCTTGTGATTACCTGAAGATGCCGTATTAATACGGTTGAAATAAATTATTGTAATGAAGCAAGTTTAGAGTTTTTCTTTCATTACTAAATATATATATATATATATATATATATATATATATATATAATATACATACATAAAGAGAGAGAGAGAGAGGGGGGGAGATCAAATACAAGATAGAATAAGTTCATACACACGGATATATCTTGAATTTAGTACTGATTTAAACTTTGTTTTTAGTTTTCTTATTGGAACCCTTTGGCATTTGGGCCTTTCTCTCTTATTACCACCTTCTTTCCGCATACTTTCTTCACATTTCATGTCCACCCACATAATGTCTTTCCAATTTTTTTCTCCCCCCCCCTTTTTTTTTGGACAGCAACAATGGTCCAACCTTTACAATCAAAACCGGGCTTTAACATTTGAGACCACTCAGAGTTTCCGTTCCTTGGGTCCGTGTAATTCTCTCGCAAATTCTCATCGTCTAGAAAGACAGCCAATCGCCCCACTGACCTCGCACAGCCATTGGCTTGGACCTCTGCCCGGCCAGAATCGGAATATTCATTATATGTCCCGCATCTCTCTCTTTCCCGCGCTAAACCAATATGTCCGTTCTCTTTGCTGTTCGGTGGTACGTAATTGCTCTTCCGCTGCGTCTGTGGTAAATCAGTTGAAGAGCCCGTGATTAGTCCTTCGGCGCTAACCTCGTTCTCCTGACGGATGGACATTGGTTTCCTGGCTACTTTCCGTCCATCTTATGTGTATGCTTTTTTTTTTATTGTTTTTATTTTATTTTTATTTATTTTTATTTTTTTGTTTTTTATGTCTTCATTCATTTTGCCTGTTAGGCTGTTCTCTTGTTGCTGGTTTTTGTATTAGTTTTGTTTGATTTTTATCTCTTTATTTAATACACTTTCTTTTATTCATTCATTCTTTTCTTCTGATCAAACTGCCTTTGGACTGTCTATATCTTGCGTAACCACCTTTTCCTTCCTTCTTTTTTCTTTTTTTATTTCATTCAAGCGCTGTCTATGTTCTTTTAATTATATAATATTAGGTACAAGTTGCGAATTATGTCATTCTATCATTTATGCTTTCATTCCTTTTATTGTATCTTCAAACATTTATTCTCTCGTTTACCTTTACAGTTTCGCCTCAAATTTATTGATTTCATATTGTCTTCAGTTATTTCTTATGATTTATAATTTGGTGCCCATTTTTCTTCTTTTTTTCATTCATTATTTCCTTTATTATTCTCTTGAATTTTTCACATCTGTTTTCACTCTTTCTGCCCTATTTATTATTTTTAATTTCGAGTTTGGATTCATTATTTTGCTATTTATTATAGTTTCTTTCTTTTATTAATTCTTTCTTTCTTTCTTTCTTTCCTTATTCGTTTATTTCTCTTTCGTTCTTTCTTTCTTTTCTTATTTTTTAATCTTTTCTGTGTTCGGCCCTTGACTTATTCACTACTGTACTATTTATATTTCCATCATTATATTTCTATTTATGACACGTTCTTTTATTTTCTTTTTTTCCCTTTCTTTTCCTTTCCTTTCTTTCTTTCTTTCTTTTTTTCTTTCCTTAATTTTGTTCACTTTTTCCTTTCTGTGTTCTCTATTATTTGCTTATTTCACTACTGTAATATCTACATATCTTTCAATAATTTTTCTATTTATGACACGTTCTGTTCAGTTCTGCTCTTTCTTCCTTTCTTCTTTTTTTCTTTCTTATACACATACTTTGTGTACATTTCTCCTTCCTGTCTGTTTTTCTTTTTTTTCTTTCTTTCTTTCTCTGTCTCTCTTACGTTCCCTATCTTTCTCCTCTCATTTATCGGCACACTTATCGTGTTCTAAATTTATTTTGATTCAATAGGCTCTTTTCTTCCTTTCTTTCTTTCCATACATTATCATTTTTCCTTTCATTCTTTACCTCCGTTCATTTAACGGTTTCGTTTTCTATTCTTTCCTATTCCTCATATATTAATCAAAACTTTTCCTTCCTTTTTCGTTATTTCTTGCTTCAAGAAGTAATTAATATGCATCTCTGTTGATTGATTTCTTTCCGACGCACTTTTTGTTTTTGTCTTTGTCTTTTTCGTTCCAATTTCTTCCAGTTTTTTCCTGTATTTATTTATAAAACATCCATCTTTTTTGTTATCTCAACGTTCTGCTTTCTTTCTATCTTTCTTCATCTCGTCATTGTTCTGTTTCTATTCTGGTTATTCCTTTTTTTTTCCAGTATCTCCTTTTTCTTCTTCATTTCTATTTTTTTTCTTTCTTGATATGGGAATTACTTCTTTCTTTCTTTCTTTCTTTCTTTCTTTCTTTCTTAATTTAGTTATATTTTCGCCTTTTCTAACTTTTATAGATTATTTCCTTTCTTCATTCCTTTCTGTCTATATATACATTTATGTCTCGTTCTTTTTTTCTTACATTTTAACATTATTTCTATAGTAGGTTTCTCCCTTGCTTTTCCTTGTCAATTATAGAAAGAAAGAAGGAAGGAAGGATGAAGGAACGAATGAACGAAGGAAGAAAGAAAAGGCCAAAAGAATAGAACAATGATATTGTCTTTGAAATTCTCTTCGTATTTGTTCCTGAAAATTTGCATCTGTTGATTTGCTGATCTCTTTTCCATGTATCGTTCTTTCTTTCTTTTCTTTTCTTTTCTTTTCTTTTCTTTTTCCTTTTTTCTTTCTTAATATAACGACTGTATACTTTGTTTTAATGTACTTTTGAAACCTTTATTTCTTTCTCTTTCATGGAGAATTTTACTTTGTTTTTTACTTTCTTTCTTTTTTTCTTTTTCTTTCTTTTCCTAATCCTTTACCGTTCATATCTTTCTAGTTTGTCACATTTTCGTTTTGATTTATTTCTTCTGATCCTATATGAGATTTTCTTTCTTCTTTCTTTTTTATTCGGTCATTCTTCTTCTTTATTTTTAATAAATGGGTTTGTCTTTTTTTATCTTTTAAGTAAACCGATTGCCTTCTCCTCACTATCATTGTTTCCTTATTTTATTTCTCTGAATTGAATGAAGATATTTTGATATAAAAGTTACAAATGCTAATAAAATCTTGTTTGATTCCTTTCCAATCTTTTAACAAATAAAAACAATTTCTAATTTCCTAGAAATTTAACAAATTTGACACCTCTTTTTGAAAACAAAGAACAGGTACAAATGAGACAGCCAATACTAAAAAAAATCCCCAAACAGCCTCATAACTTTAGATTTTCTAAATTCATTATTTTCTCCTTTTTAATGAGATAAAAATTGTCCCTATCTTATGCTCATTACTTTTTAATTTTATTTATTTATTTATGTATTTATTTATTTATTTATTCTCTATTTCTTCTTTTTTCTTCGTTCCATCATTTCTCCGTTCCTTCATACGTCGTTCTGTTTCTTTTTTATTTATCACATTTATCATTTTAATTCGTTTGTTTACATTTTCAAGTATAATTTTTTTCCTTTCTTTTTTCTTTCTATTCTTCATTTGTTTTTTTTTGTTTTTTTGTTGTTTTATGTTTACACTGTTTCTTTCTACCTATTGTGTTTCGTTCTCTTTTTCCAGTCCGAGTTTTCTTCTCTTTAATTTCTAATTTTATTGTTTCTCTTTGTGCCTGTTTCAAGATTTGGCTATTTCTTTTGTTTTCACTTTTCTTTCTTTCTTTTTTTTCTTTCTTTCTTTCTTTCTTTCTTTCTTTCCTTTTACTTCTTTCTTTGTTCTGTTTTCTTTCTTTGTTTGTTTTGTTTTCGTACTTCAGTGCAGCGCGTGTACATTTTTCTTTTTTATTATAATTTACACCATTTACAATCCATACCTACTTCCTCCCTTTTATCACCTCTCTGTCTTGCTTCCTTTCTTAGTCATTTTCTCTTTTTATTGACCTTGGTAATGATCACTCTTGTGTGTGTGTGTGTGTGTGTGTGTGTGTTTGAGCATATGCGTATGTGTGTGTGTGTTTTCCCCTTTCTATTCTTAAATCTATTTCTAAATACCTTCCACTCAGTGTCATTTCTTCCTACCTTCCTTTATCTGCTTTCTTAATATCTCAAATACTTGTCTTTCTTTACCTATTTTTTATCTTCCTAATGAGAAGTCGGCATTTACGAGCTGACTTAGAACATTTCTAAAAGTAAGCTTCTTCTCCATCAAATTCTACTTAAGTACGTACTAACTCAATAACAACGATCACAACAAAACGCGAGCTGTGTTGCTGTATGTGTAGCTATGAAAAACATGGCAGCAGGACGTGTAAGTTAGATTTATAGAGGCGTATCCTTGTAAGTGGCAGTGCATAATTTCTTCGTATACATGTTTGATTTTGTTAGGTTTTACGTCTAACCGCTTGCCCGGCCAGAAAAAGAATGGAAGCAAAAAGGTACAAAAAACCTAGTCTTATAGGAAAATATATTATCATGCCTGAATCTGAAGTGTTGTCAAGTTTGGCTTAAGAAGCTTAGAAGAAAGATTATTCAATAAGAACTTTACTTATTCCATCGTCGCCACAAGTAAGATTTTGTCAATAGCTCTCCATGAATCGATACGCAGATAAAGACATGCACAAGAATGGCTTTAAATGTATATATAATATATATATATATATATATATATATATATATATTATACGTTTTTGATTGATTTCAAAGACAGATCAAATTGTCTAGGGTTATTTTATGCCTAAAGGTGAGAGTATCACTTTTATATTTACATAATATTTGTGCAGTTGTATCGTGAGATATTTGGTTCTACTTATTATCATATCAAATACGAATAGTTTTTTAAACATAACTATTTGATCCATAGAATGGATACGGAAAGATAGTAAACATCCAGGCCAGAATTGACCTGGCAGTGAAGGAGTACTTCATATTCCACAGTTTTCCACAACCGAAACTTCACCATCAAATGAAGTTGCGGGCAATACCTAGGACCCTCCCGTTTTAAATGGCCTTAATTTTCTCTGTAGGGCATATAATCAGCGTAATATAATCCCAACCGACAGAACAAAATAATAATAAAAAATCCCCCCAAAATATACGTACTCTATCTAAATGATTGTTTGTTTTTCTTTTCAGATTAAACCTAAAATGTTATTATGTGTTTTGAGAATGCAGTTGAAGTGAAAAGACAATTTAGGAGGGAGTTTAGAAAAGAACAACCAACGCGTGTCAACATCACTCGTAATAGAGATAAGTTTATATGTCGTCTGAAACTCAAGTTCCTTCTAGGGCCCCTCCCAAGGTGGACTGGTCTGTCACCCTGTGGTATTGGTGCCACAACCCGGCTAAGGGGGCTCTGGTGAAAATCCCAAGAGCGTCTCAATTATTGCCAGGAATCAATGGCTTTTGGCATACTTGTTTGTGGAAAATTTCCGGCAAACAAGATCATCTCCTTCATCTGATCGGGATATGGATGTGGGATCTGAGGACTTGTAATCTTCCTATTCCCTTGTTACTCTTTTCATGAGTTCACTAACATACCTCGTTCATTCGGGATACGGTGAATTCATTGGATCGAGGCGACCTAACCAACCCAGGGATGTGCCGTAACAAAAACGTCTGATTTACACACTAGTTGGCATAACTATCGGCTTGCTATCATAAATAATGAATCCTTATAAAAAATGAATAAAATATAACTAAATCACCCTTTTCAAGTTAGCATAAAGTATTAACAAAACGTCTGTTTGTTACATCTATTACAACAAGAAGCGTTCCGGAAGACCACGAATAGGGACAAGTCTGAAAAATGAAAATAACAAAAGAACAACGAAAAACGAAAAACGTTTCATGAAAATCCAAGAAAGTCTGTGCGGCAAGCTACTCAAGAGATAGGTATATGTATAAATGTCGTCAATGGAAAAGAATGGACGTCAGTTTGGGAACAGGCGGTGACAAACCAATAAATGGAAATTCAATGAATTTTAATGAATACCAACTTTAAAATCCTTTAATGTGTGTAAATATTTTTTGGGCTACACTATATATATATATATATATATTATATATATATATATAATATATATATTAGCGTCTATCATGGTTTAAATCATTATATATATACATGTATATATATATATATATATATATATATATATATATAAATATATATATATATATAATATATATATATATATATATATATATGTATGTATGTATATATAAATATATATATAGTGGGTCATATAAAGTGTTTCCTTGAAAGGATTCAAACAAAATTGATAACTCAAACGTATATATATATATATATATATATATATATATATATATATATATATATATATATATATGTCCATCTCAGAAGAGGTAATTGGTACTTGTGCGAAAGAACAGGAATTGACAAGGTAGCTGTCGAAGAGAAGACAGAGTAATAAATAGTTTGACATTAGTCGCAACTCGGTAGTCATCAGAATGGGATTGATAACAATGATTATGGCCTGAGGGCACCTGATTTTGAATCCAGTGCTTCGCAGAGCCGATAATTTACTATGTCCTATTATTTAAACCACTGCTGGTGAGTAAAGATGTGAAGAGAAACACAATCTGTCTTGGCCAGGATTTGACACTGAGCCGTCGAATATGTTTTTTTATCGTCGAGATAAACATAACTTGGCACACGTTTCCTATTTTTTGGCCCTGCTCGGTATAAACGTTCTTGCTTCGCAAAGACACTGTTCCCGTACCATGCAACATGTGCGCCTTTGATAAGATACAATTGAAACAGCTGGGCAACTTCAAAGGCAGCTATGGATAGGCTTGATGCCAGCCAACGGACACCGATGGTCAAACAGCCTAATCTCCAAGAATGTTCTATAAATATGTGCAATATCATTCTACTATCAACGATTGTGACACAACTACAGAAGTCAAAGTTTGGCCATGTGCTCCTGTTGCCCGTGTGGGGTGCGTGTGTATGTGTGTGTGGTGTGTGTGTGTGTGTGTGTGTGTGCATATTTACAAAGCCCTCCGCACGTGTAGGATATGACACATGGTATATTTCTTAAGCGGTGTTTAACAGGTTTGAATTCAGATTCTTAGACTGATTACCTAACCAAGGATAAAGAGCCCACTCTGCCCTACTATGTACCAAAATGTGGATGGAGGATAGTTGGATTCATACCTTTACCAAGAATATTAGTGCTAGGGGAAAAAACAAAGAGATCCTCCACAATGAACTCGGGTCGAAGAGTCCATTTTCTCTAACACCAGGAGCATCCAAATGTGTGTATATATATACACAGATATGT
>CM042146.1:86799993-86832493 GCA_023376005.1 Doryteuthis pealeii | reverse complement strand
GACTATGAAGCTAAATGAATGTGGTATTATTTGCACCATAGATTATTTCCTTTTAGCTTACGTAGAAAGAATTGGAAGTATTGTGATTTCATACACACATTTAACCGTAGTGCATTTTCTATTTAGGCTGTTATAGTCATAATAATTATGGAGGCGCGAGGTGTACTGGTTACCGTCATAGAAATGGACACGTCTAGACAAATCCTTGATGAGACTGTTTGCAGTTCCCATAGCGCTAATACCTATGGGAGAGTATTCTCCTTCTAGTGATTAAATAGTAGGACAGACGTTGACTAGATAACCCACATAGCTGAAAAAAAACTCTTAATTCAAACCGTATACACTCTGCTTAAGAATGTAAGTGACTTCGTGTCACACATCTTTATTGTTATCTGTACAACGTTTCGGCCGATGTGTCCTCCGACCTTTAAGTATAGACGTTGAGTTAATACAGTTTTAAGTTCTAATTAACTCTAGGCTGCAGGTTCAATCCTGATCAGGGACTACAGTAACACAGAATAATAATTAATACAGCGTAACACTTGTACCCAACTATTTCAAGATTTTTTTATTTTTAACTTAGTATAAGTCCATATGTCCCCATCTATATAAGTATAGACAAAGTCTCCCTTTGGCTAGTGTCTTTTTAGACTTTTATATGAAGAAAGAAAATGCTATCAGGGACCAGTGAGGGATTTGAGTAATGCTTTGTCTGTAGAGAAATGTGATGATAGTTTATTGATTTTAGTTTATTGAAATTGAAGTAAAATGAACAATAATGATATTCGGAGAGTAAATTGCTCTGTATCTAAAATTTTAGCATGTATATATAATTTTTAATGGACAACATTTAACAAATATCAGTGAAACAAGGACTTTTTCCTGAAAATTTAAGATAAATTCATCTGATAGTAACTTCACGTACGGTTTTCCATACAGAAATTTTGAAAATTACAACATTCTTCCTTTTCATTTTATACCACGGAAAGCTTGAATTAAACTGTGAATTAATAAAAAATGTCAATTGGACACATATCGTAGTGGATATAGGCGTTGAGTTAATACAATTTTAAGTGACAGGTGTCTCAACGCTGTATTTTCAATACTGGTCAAGAGCGACAGTAACATAGAATAAAAATTAACACAGTTTAACACTTGCACCCAGCTAGGGTTAGAGGAATGGGAACAGTATATCCGGTGGATTGAATAAATGTATAGATTTAAAGTTCCATTATGAGTTCCAATTACGACTAGAAAGTTCTCGAGTTCGAAAAAGAAGGTTCCGAGTTCGAGAAGGCCCCGAGAGCGACAAGAAATACCTGAAGAAGGCCGAAAGGCACATCGGCCAAAACGTTGTACCGATAACAATAAAGATAAAGACAATAGTCCGAATAATACAAATAATAAAAAATAACCATTATTTATCTTTTATTTTGCTTTAGTATCGTCAATTTTTTTCAATGATCTTACACCCTTTTCCTTACTAATATACTAAGCATTTAAAGGCTATGGTTTTTATATTATTATGATTTCCTATACTTAGCTCTCAAAGCGTTTGAGGAGAATGGTCGATGATAAAGAAATATTTACAAATGATAATACGTGTACATATTTCGATATTTCTTCATTGATTTTTTAAAAATAATTAGAATAATTTTACAGAATTTGTATTACTGAAAGATCAAAGACAGATAAATTTTAAAATTTTGACTGTAAATTAATACAAAATATAAATTATTTAACTTAATGCTAATATTGGACATTGTAAGAGAGAACTCAAACAATTACCTTCTCGAGCACCAACAAACCAAACATACGTTAAAACATTATGGTATTTTCTTATGTAAATAATTTCTAGTGAAGAAATTTAATTCAAATTATATGTAAGTGAATTACATAATAGTTCATTTTATTGGTATATTTTCGATTGTGAGTCATTTTGAACCTAAATCCTTATTCTAATAAAAATTTCGATAAGAATTTGACACGTAAACTAACAACGTTTAAGGTTTTCATTTCGTAAGTGTTTTCAATATTCTCGTTGTGAATTTAATTTGTAAATATCCACAAAAAAACGGTAATATTTGTGATATCATTATGTGTGCATCCGAATTAGCACACACACACACACACACACACATACAAACATACACATGTATTTATGCATACATATATGTGCGTTTGTGTGTGTGTAACCATAGCGATGTGTTATGCACGATTAAAGAGGCACATAGATCTGATGGGGCTATGTGGTCTGAGCGCGTGTGTTTATAAGAATAATCAAATGAAATTTCCGGCTTAGAATTTATTATGTGTTATAAATGTACATGTTAGCCGCAAAATAAATTCAAGATTGGCAATTTTATAGTTTATTATAGGTAGATTTTTTTTTTCAAAATATTACATGGATGATATTTAAATCAAATAAACGGGCCGGAATCTTTTTGGATGGCATCTATTTATCTATTTACCTATCTATCATCACTCAATGCATATATATATATATATATATATATATATATATATATATATATATATATATAGAGATAGAGAGAGAGAGAGAGAGAGAGAGAGAGAAAATGATCTTAGAAACAAATATATATGGTGCTAATCTCCTTTATATTCCATGTATGATACTTAAATCAAATAAATGTGTCGAGATTTGGTAAATTTCTGCGTGGTGTATCTATCTCTTTTTCTATCTCACACACACACACACACACACACACACACACACACACACATATATATATATATATGTATGTGTGTGTGTGTGTGTATGAGCTAGAGAGAGATATCGTCCCTGATGTTTAGGAAATGTATACCCGTTTACTTGAATATATATATATATATATATATATATATATGTGTGTGTGTGTGTGTGTGTGTGTGTGTGTGTGTGTGTGTGTGAGTGTGTGTTTGTGTGTGTAATCTTGATAAACAAATAATATCAAAAACAACCATACAAATATATTGATTGATATATAGATAGACAGATAGATAGATAGATAGGTAATGTCATGTTTTCCTTTATGTAAAATAACATATCGACCTAAAACGCCAATCATAGAATACTATGGAATTACCAAAATTTTATTAAATTACGAAATGGAAGTGTATATATTTTCAAAGTTAGCGTTTCTTCTTATAATATTTCGTCTTCTCTTTATTTTTCAAGAAAACACGATGATGAAGTTAAGTATTTTCCAATATTTCCACTTCCTTTTTAGATTATTCTAAAAGAACCCTTGAGGATTTGTAATGTTTCTATAAAATAAGTAAAATGCAAGATTAGAAAACAAAGGAATACAACAGGAAAAAAACAAAACAAAACAAAAGAAAAACATGTGGAAGCCACGCACATGAAAATAAGGAAGGAAACTATATTTTTAGCAGTTTCCGCTCATGTGATCCTAAATAGAGCAAAACTCGTTTCTTTTCTGCTCATCCGGAATATTTGCTAAGATGATTTTAGGATTTGTTTGAGAACAGCAAATTGGTTTAATGCCCCGGGCTATGCGAGCGTAACTATCATACGAGAGAGAATCTTTTTTCTATAAATTAACTTGACGGAAATTCTAATCACGAGCTGTGGAATAAAAGACATTTTGTTACCAACGTTCTTTTACGTTCGGCCTTTTTCCCTTTCTTACGCGTTTCATACAGTCACTCAATTACCTCCACTCATTTACTTTCTTTAACTTTTGTTTGTCTTTTAAACTGGAATATTCCTACGAGCTATTTTTGGGCAGAGTTTTCACTGGAATAAAATTCGCGCGTAAGTAAAGCAATTTAAAGATTCGAAAACTGTTTAATTCCTGTATTCATTCATTCTTTCTTTCTTTCTTTCTTTCTTCTTTTTTTTCCTTTCCTTCTTTTTTTCTACTATATTCTACAGAAAACGACAGGTCATACAATTTAGGACAAGTTGATGTACTTACTTTTCCAGTCAGGAATTTCCTTCATCAAGCGCTCGAGTAAGTCCTGGTAATTTGAAGTTTTAAACCATATTTTGCCATTATTTGATCATTATTTCAGACAACTGTTCTCGATTGTATTATGTGTATCATAACTTTTTCAGTCTCCTACGGCATTTCTATATGCTAGTCGCATTGGATACACAGTAGCTAATTTTCAAAACTTAAATTGATCTGCATCTAGTGATAAGGTTCCATTTCGGCATAAAATAATCCGAATTTTAACATGCTATAAAAAACCCCCAGCCAACCAACCAACCAACCAACAAACTAAACTATAACTGACAGAGAGGCTACAGATATGGAAGTCTGGGGTATATGAAGTCACCATGTTGTTGTCATTAATCCACAGTCTATGCAAAGTCGGAGTTGTACACGTTATGGTAACACATATGATTGATTGAAGCGCGCGGTATAATGGTTAGAGTCGTGGGAAATGGACTTGTCGACCCGAGTTCAATTACTGGACGAGGCTGTTTGCATTTCACATTGCACTAATACACTTTAGACAGGTACGCACCCAACTACTCTCTCTCTCTCTCTCTCTCTCTCTCTCTTTCTCTCTCCAGTTATGGTTTAATAGTAGGACGGACTGGGCTCTTTAACCTTGGCTAGGTAACCTGTCTAGTGTGAAGGAAATATGTTAAATTCCGCTCAAGAAATTGATTTGTGTCGCATCCTGCTGGTGCGTGGAGATTGGTAAATATATATATGACGGATTGATTGGCTTCAATAAAATATAAACTAGTGTAGTATCTTTAAGCATAGCTGTTAGGGAATCGCCTTTATTGTTAATTTATATTTTCTGTAGTTTTCACACACCCTTATATGATATAAAATATTACTAATACAAACAATTGGTTCATAGCTGTATGGTTTTAAATATTCTTATCCAATAATAATTTATACTCAATTATAGGGATTCAAATAATTATCTTTAATTAATAGTAATCATTTGTTTACACACAATTATATGGCTCGAAACCCTTCAATACTATTACTCCCTGGTCTATTCTGAAATGACCTATTATCTGTTTGAGTCCAATTTATGGATCAAATAAATTAATAGTATTATAACAGGAATATTTGAAACCATATAAATGTGTGCAAACAAATTATTATTATTAAATAAGAATAGTTACTTGAAACCATATATATATATATATATATATATATATATATATATATATATATATATATATATATCATGTCGCGCAAGTAGCACGGACATCCATGACAATCTCACGCCAACCCTCCATATCATTCATTGCCCCGGGAGCTCCTCTGCGCAGCATCCAGCATCCATACATAGTTGGTCAATATAGGTCCTGGCTGGGCGGCCCACACTAGCACGCCCATGTTTTGGCTTTTATATATATATATATATATATATATATATATATATATATATATATAAAGATAGAAAGATCATGTGTGTCTCCAAGTTTGTATATACATCGACCAAATGCATACCGTTTTGTAGAGGAAAATCGGTGGTGACCAGCACAGACCAAATTCCTAAGGAATCCGCATCCTATTTTTGTCTGAAAGTGGGTTAGAAAACTTTTTACCCCTAATTTCCCATGAGAAAAGCTATATAAAAAATATAATAATAATATAAATCAATGATGTATTACAAATTAATTAAAGAAATGATTAAAAAATAAAATTAATTAATAAAGCATAAAACATAATAAAAACCACCAAGTACTGGATTGGCTATTGCGATAAGAATGAGTATTGTTGTTAAGTTTTTAAATGCCATCCTTGGGCAGTTGGAAAGGGCTTAAGGAAGTCCTGAGTTATGGAAACCTTTGGTAAGTGAATAAGTCTTATCCTGCGTATATGTATTTACCAACTCCTCCGCACGAGCAGGATACGACACAAGGTCAATTTCTTAAGCTGGGTTCAACAGGTTTGAATTCAGAGTTTTCCTTCTCCTAGACTGGTTACCTAGCCATGGTTAAAGAACCCAGTCTGCCCTGCTATTTACCCATAGCTGGAGGGAGAGTAGGATTCATACCTTTCCCAAGGGTATTAGCGCTAAGTGAAATGCAATTAGCACGTCCAGGATTTGAACTCGGGGCGACGTATAAGTCCTGAGTTATGGAATCCTTTGTCCATCGTCCACGAAGGTTCAAAGCCAGTATGCTCAGTTTAAGTATTGTTTCAGCAGCAGAGTACTGCCAATGGTTGGCCAAGAGGTTGATCACAAAGTTCTCGGCGAGTCTATAAATAAAAGTGAATATCTAGCACACACCTTATATACGAAACAAGTCAACAATTGTAAGCAGAAACATTCTAATTTTGAACTTAGAACTTATTTCTAATTATAAGAAGCACTCCTTCATTATTCTCTCCAACAGTCTCTACCCTGGGATTGAACTCATTACTAACTGTCAATAAGATCGCCTTCATCCACTGAGTGCGTATTTAGATGCTTCGAACTTTCGTTTTCTTCTTAATCAAATTTTCCTTTATGCAGTTCATTTCTATGCTTGAATAATTATATCTTCTGGGAATATGATAGGGGCTCTCCTGAAAGTAATGCTTACTACATCATAATATGTTCATTAATAACAAGTAGCATATGCAACTATAAACCCGCCTAGGTAAAATCTTTGTCAACGACATGGCTCTAATCCCAATAGTCTCTAATTTTGATGATGTATCTGTGCAGTATCTGAACACATTTGTCAAACATCTTCTCCATATGGCTTAGAATATATAGACTGTATCTGCTGCAGAGTTGTAAGTCCTCCGAAGAAATAGATTTTCATGTATAAATATTCAACTGCATCCGGAGATAAGGATCAAGGTTTGGAGAGCCAGGGAGTGTAAGATTAACCCTAAGTTGATATTACTCTCTCGTGCGCGTTGGCACAGTGTTGTAGCACCTGTTGAGTTCCCATAAATTGCTCACAATATTTTGTTTGAGATAATGTTTAAAAGAAACTTTATTAATAGATTGGACATTAAAACATTGCAATTGCAACTAACTATGAAATGTTTACCAATTCAAGTACTTAGTAAATACTTCGTTGGATACACATCTTCAAGCCCGAAGAAAAGAATAAGCCACCTTATACATATGCATAATATCGAGATATTTGTCAAAAATGACAAGGAACTGAAATCCTTGTACAGACCATAATAATAATAATTAGCAAAAAAAAAACACCCATCCGTGCGATGTAAAAATAGATTTTTGAAACATATTGCCATAAGGGTGGGAGTAAAATTTCAATGTCAGCGAGTTTGTACCCTAAGTAAGTAAAATCATCAAATTCATTAAAGGATTAAAAAATAAAACAATTTGAAATGTAAACTTTAAATATGTATTAAGATAAAACGAACAATATATAGATATATAATACCAGTCATATATTTATTAAAACTTGTTTAAAAAAATAATGAGGACTGCCTAATGTTGCATGTTCAAATTTTGAGTGTATTTATTCTATGTTATAACGATTTTGGGAAATGTGACGTAAGCAGTGACGTAGTTTTTGTTACAGACTAAAAGCAGAAGCGAATCTCCATTAATAATAATAATAATAATAATAATAATAATAATAATATACAGAAAGTATGTAGCAATTACATTTGGTATCGAAAACTGTGCCATGCTCGTGATAAAAAATGAGAAAAAAGGAAATTCATTAAGAACATGCTTATATATATATATATATATATATATATATATATATATATATATATATATCAGTCAAGGTGACCTAAAGTTAGTATCAGCCAGACAGCAAGGGAGTATATCCCCTTTTCACTAGCGCTAGACCAAGAGATTGTATTTTAGCGTCTGAGGTGGATCTCCTAACGTTATCGCACAGATCCATGTGCTACTCATAGAATGAGTTGGTGAGGCCGGTATCAAACCAGAAACCATGTGGTCCCTGACTAAGCTATATATATATATATATATATATATATATATATATATATATATAGTGTGGGATTGTCACTGTTTCAGCTTTTACTGCAGTATTATAAGAAGTGGGCTCAATATAAAAATAGAGCTGTTATATAATATAATAAAATAAATGTATAAAGGTTTTACATATCTATTTATTTGATGAAAAAGGAACAGTCACAACCGTTCGGTTTCATGCATGCGTAAGTGCAAACAATCTTCAGGTGACGTTGTTTCAAATGCATTCGATATATATATATATATATATATATATATATATATATATATATTCAAATTCATATAAATATAAATAAATAGATATGTAAAACCTTTATATATTTATTTTATTATATATATATATATATATATATATATATATATATATATATATATATATATATATATATATATATATATATATATGTGTGTATGGTTGGCACTAGTATACTAGAAAAAGTAATAGTAATCCAACGTACAGTGTTATTAGTAGAGTGCTCAATATCTGTGTTAGAGCGTTGATATATATATATATATTGGTAATTTTTCCGAGATGAAATAAAGGAAAATAAAGTGCTCAATTATAAATGTAAGAGCTTTATTTATTAAATATAACTATTTATACAAAGGTTTTAGTGAGCATCTACCTAAAGTTTCAGGCTTTGCCCTCTTCTGGATACTATTTCCGGGAAAAAATCGTTTTTTTTGTGCACAATCAAAGGGAAAGAACTTTGTGAGCATTTATTTTGAATTTATCAGCGTCTATAACTTTAAGCGTCGTAACATGTGTTTGTTTACAAATATATAACCGTAAAATGTGTACTCACAGACACATCAGAGGGATTAAATAATATCCTGAAGAGGGCAAAGACTGAAAACTTAGGTAGATGCTCACTAAAACCTTTGTATGAACAGTTATATATAATATATATATTATAAAGAAAAGTAACACCAGCGGCAATGCTCCTAGGTTTAACTGGAGTTAACCGCAAATGTGGCAGAAGGGTTAAGAGTTAAAGAAGTAAAACGAACGACAAGATATGAATAAAAGACTTGTATTTGATATAAAACTTGCAAACTTTAGTCTCGTTTGCGATCAAGTATATAATATGTATATAATATGTATACAATATGTATATAATATTTATATAAATGTCACTTAGCTGTTTATCCTGGGATATGGGGTATTAACGGAGCCCCTTGCTACGGCCTTCTGTTTATAATTCGGATATAGATGGACTTCTGTTTGCGTCCGACTCCGGTTCTGTTGTAGTATAGTAGGAGCGACCTTTGTACGGTCCGATCCCTTTCGTTGCTGGAGCAGAAGAGATGGAATGAGTCTGCACTTTGGATTTGGTGCCAAAGTATCCTGGCTCATGATTGGTTGGTTTGAAACAGAGGCTCGCAGACAAGGGACGATAACCCCATACCCCAGAATTCTTAATAATATATGTATATATATATATATATATATATATATATGTGTGTGTGTGTGTGTGTGTGTGTGTGTGTGAAGAAAGGAAATGAATCCGAAGGTATGTAGTATATTAAGAAAAAATGAAAAAACACAAGTTTAAATGGGTTAAGTGGTGAGTTTATTGGCCGACACTGCAGTGTTTCGATCTAATAATTAGATCATCTTCTAACAAATGCGCTGAAGATGATCTAATTAATAGATCGAAACACTGCAGTGTCGGCCAATAAACTCACCACTTAACCCATTTAAACCTGTGTTTTTTTTCCATTTTTTCTTAATATATATATATATATATATATATATATATATATATATATATATATATATATGGTAATTTGTATATTCTTCTGGTCTGCACAAGGGTTTCTAACTTTATTGTATTTTTGAAAATATCTTGCTATCATTCATGTACATCAGGTGCTTTTTTCACCCCGTGTTTTATAGCCCCCTGTGCATTTCCTAATTATGTAATTGAGTGGCATTACTGCTATAACAAATACCAGTGGTAACAGGGATCCCCCCCCCACCGGAGATACCCCTTTTAATTTTCACGTCTGCTTGGGTTTATACCCATGCTGTTAATTCTATTTTACAGTTGTATATTGCCTTAGTGATCAAGTTTATAACTTTGTCAGATATGTTCTACATGTATAGACATTCAATTATCCAAGTTTGCGGGATTATATCATAAGCCGTTCTGTAGACTATCTCTGACATGGTAATGTTTATGCCTTTTTAAAAAATGTTGTGCTGATATATATATATATATATATATATATATATATATATATATATCATTTGCACCTGGCGCATCCTTTCAGTGTTTTTTTTTTTCGGGAATAGTCAGCGGTATACAAGCAAGAAATAAATTTATTCTGTTATCTGCGCGGTTAGATTTTTTTACTTTATTAGTAGACACTTTATCAGTGTATAGTTTCAGGGAATGTTTCCTTTTTGTTTGTTTGTTTATTCTGGATTATGGCACTTTTTCCTTTGTCATCCATTTTGATATGTTTCTTCTTTAAGGAAATTTACGCAGTTGCCGAAACAATCTGTCTTGAATGGACGTGGATGTTCCAAACAAGAATCCATGTATACTATCATGGCCTGATGTTTTCAATTTGGTACTTTTGTAAATCTTACTCTTAAGGGCCGAGTTAGCTAAGTCGGTAGAGCGTACGGTTAGAAACCGCGGGGTTCCTAGTTCGATACCGGTCCTCGCCAACTCAGCGCATGAGTAGAACAGGGAATTTGTGCGGTAAAGTAAGGAGCTGATTGTATTTGTGGCGCTCCACTCCAGACGCTAATATAATCTCCTTGGTCTAGTTCTTGTGAAAAGGGGATAGACTTTCTCGCTGATTGGCTGATACCGACTTTAGGTCACCCTGACGACTTACTCTTAATGAGTCTAGGTGTAAGCCTTCTTTACGTTCTTGCAATTTTTTTTCCATATCATCTATACTTTCGGTATTATTATTATTATTATTATTATTATTATTATTATTATTATTATTATTATCAGGTATTCGCACCTGTTGTAGCCGGGGGTTCACTGGGGGCTGAGTGATATCAAATCCCCTCAGGTCTCTTGGACTCATATAAGTATTCCCAACAGTGCTGTAGTTTGATAGTCTCGATTCTTCCTCTGATTTCCAATTCACCAAAATTCTTTTCCAGAACTTTGGGGTCCAATTACAATTGGTATGACCATCACCTTCAAGTTTCACAGTTTTCTCAGTTCTCTGGCATGGTACAAGTATTTGTCTATCTTTTCGCTTTCTTTCATTTTTACCCGGTGGTCGGTCGGAACGGCAAAATCCACGAGGTTATTTTCTTGTCAATCCGTACTAGATCCGGCTTCTGGGATTATTATTATTATCATTATTAGTATTAGTATTAGTATTACTATTATTTGAGCTTTTCACACAAGCGTAAACTGATGGTTTTTTGCTAGAGTCTGAGTGACCAAAAGTTTCATCAGATCTTCAGGAGAATTCTGTGTATTCAACAATGCTGTTGTCTGGATGTTCTCAATTCTTTCACTGATTTCCAGTTCTTCAAGTCTGTTTTCTAATTTTTGGGGGACCGTTCCAAGGGCACCAACAACAATTGGTAACACTTTTCCCATTTTTTTCAATTCTTTGCCAAGGTCCAGGTATGTGTCTATTTTTGCATTTTCTTTCATCTTCACCATGTGAGCTGCTAGTACTGCCCAATCTACCAGTTGAAAAATTCTCTTTTTCTTGTTAATCAATACTAGGATTGGTATTATTATTATTATTATTATTATTATTATTATTATTTGCAAGTTCCTTCACACCAGTCGATGGTTTTTGACTCTAGTCTAAGTGACAGCAAATCACTAGGACACTTCTAAGTATACTATTTGATTTTATCAGTGCTGTGGTTCGGATGCTCTCGATTCTTCATCTGATCTCCGGTTCACCCAGATCATTCAAAGGTCATTGGTTACTGTTCCAAGGCCTCCAACTTCCATTTCTGTTATTGTCATCTTTATTTTCCATAGTTTCTTCTTTTTTTTTTTTTTTTTTTCAAAATTTTAGCAAGATCAGTACATTTTCACATATTGCTGCTTTCTTTGGTTTCAATCTATCGTTCTCTGAGACCGCAAATTCCACAAGAAGAACGGTTATTTCATCATTCATAATTAACACTTCATATAGTTTTCTGGTTGGGGTTCGGTGTTCCGTTTGTATATTAAAATCCCCGAGAAATTTATGAATGCCCACGTGGAAAAGAAAGCGTTATATTCATTATCTCTGAAAATTTATGGCATGTTATTTTTCCCACTACGATTTGTTCCTCGCTGTTGAAGAAATAAAGACCCATCTATTTGTAAATTGGAAAGCGCCCCAAGGTATTTGTCACCATAGGCTTATTGTTACAGGTATTTTAAAAATGAGAAAATGCTGTGTCCCATTCATAACTGCCTTTGGAGGACGATTGTCTCTTCAACTCACCTTGCGAAGTCAATGAGCAAGAGAATATGTATAGGCTACGATAATATTGTGAAAATGTTAGCATGTCTCTCCTCTTGACCACCACCACCATCATCATCATCATCATCATCATGAAATCCGCCCACGGCATGGCTTTCCATGCTTCTCTCTTTCTCTCCGCTCTCTCTCTCTCTCTCTCTCTCTCTCTCTCTCTCACACACACACCGTCCATCTATCGGGTCTCGCTTCTGAAAGCCCTCTGCACGGAATTCAGTGTCCGCACAGAGCTGATCAACGTAAGTTTCTGCTGATCAGCTAACACTTGTGTGCCAATGTGGAGGTGCCCACAGGATAACTTCCTTATAAGTTTGTACTTACTTAGCCAATATTGTCCAGCATAACTTGATCATCTTACTTGGATACTTTTTGAGATAGGAGGTCATACAGCTGCTTTTTGTGGAGTGACGTTTAAAAGATTTGTTAAAGATATCACGTGGCATCCTTGTGTAATTCCCATCTAGCACCTTCTCTAAGTATTTCCTTTGAGCACAAGTGGTGCAACCATACAGTAGCACTTACACAGCTACATCTTGGAAGAATTCTCGCCTAATCTTATCTGATAGATGATCAATAATGTATCAATAGCAATCTATGCATTTATTAAGCATATATTGACATAACATACTCCAAAAGGATGGCATACACAGATACAAAAAAGACCCTCATAGATATAAACTTACAAACAACAAAATTCCTTAAGTTCTATTAATAAAGTAACCGTATACAGATGTACTCATCATGTAATGGTTATTGTTGTAGGATGTGTACGCGCTGACCCGATTTTAAATCCAGGACGAAGGTGTTTGCATTTCACATAGAGTTATTACCATTGGAGCAGATATGAAACTAACTATTCTCCCTCCAGTTATCGGTATAATATCGGGCATACTAGGCCCTTTAACTTGGTATGGCACCAAATCTACGAAAATGACAGCCCGTTAAACCCCGCTAAAAATAACCTTGTTTTGCATCTGTTACATATTAATTGGATCCCTATTACTTTTTAAGGTAGTATAGAAATACTTATGGCAATCAGTACAGCTGATGGCCTTGAGAGTGAGTGACCTCACTCTCACCTTGCGTTCTGGGATGAACGTGAGAATCGGAAGCGATAGAAAGCCCTTCCGGTTTAAGGTGTAAGCAACTCAGTAAGAGTTGCAGTTAGTCAGTTGAGAGTTAGGACTGAAGCTAGCAAGATGTGACTCTCCGCGCGCATTTTGTCTGGTTCTGGGGATCCGGAATAAAATAACATCAAAGGTAAATCGAAGTCTTGTTGTTATTACTAAAAGCTAACAATGACACAAGGCTTCTGATAAGAAATGGTCCCCAGCAGAACCAGACACGGAATCCCCAGATAAGAAAGACCAGACGAGACCTGTAGAAGATATACAAGACCATTAGAAGATAGAAGAAGCAGATCCGGCCAGAAGAATAAAAGAGGTATATAACACATCCTACTCAAACGAAAGGACAGGGTAAATAGGATAAAGTAACTAAACGAGTTTCCATACCGTGAAAAGAAACCAATTTAATATTGTGTAATTCTCTCATGTTTATACATCTATCTTATCCCAATTAAACATAGGTTCTGATTATTGAAGATATTGAATCGCTTAAAACATTGCTTTTTCGTTTTGCAGTATCCATGTTGAGACAAATATCAAATCAACCCCTCGACGCTGCCTAACCAAGATTGTGCAAAAAACGGTTAATTTAATAGGATTTAAATGTTGTTCCCTTTCTTTTCTAGCTTTTTCTCTTTAGCATAATTTGTAATTAAGCTAGGAAAAGAACGTTGAAAACATGGATATTAATTGTTCGCTTGAAAAATCGATATTATTTAAGGTATAGACAGAAAACATTTTCTGCATGAAAGCTTTAATTAATTCGTAATTTTGCACAATTAATTCAATACAAATTCTTTTTGTTTAATTTTTTTCTCCTCATTATAATTTATTTATTTATTAGATGCTATTTTCAAGGAAACGATGTTAATATATTTGTTGGCTTGTTCATTTTTTCTCCTTGTTTGTTTGGTCTTTTCTAATTCATTTTAACTTGATTTTTTTAATTATGATTTTACGCGTTTTATATTTTAATTTGATATTGAAGAAAATCTCGACAATTTAAAATCCAGAATGGTAGGAACATTTCTTTCAACCACTACCCGATTATTAATAAGATTAATTATTATTAGGTTCAGATTTAAGTAATTAACCAGTATTAACTTTTAAATTTGATCATATATGCCTTGTGATATGCTTTAAATTTTACTCTGATTCTAACGAAGAAATATTTGTTATGTTGTTTTCTGATCTTTCAGGGCCAGGATTGCAGGCAAAACAGGCTGTTATTTTCGTTGACTTCAAAGAGGACTAATCGCAGGGTTCCTTTGGTGAAAATTAAAGCGGACTGCTAACATGCCCATCGGCAATTGTACTCAATATTCAGTGTTTCTGCCCAAAGATATATGAAATCCATAATCTGCCCTTCACCATGAAGAGAAATCATTTTTCTGAATGAGAAACATAAAATTTGGTCTTGAATTGTAAATATCAAATCAAATTAATCGATTGAGCTATAGCAGGTAAAACGTATGAGAGATGATTGAAAAATACTAATACTAATAATAAAAAATGATTGAAAAATACTAATACTAATAATAAAAATACTTCATTACAGAAGGAAACAATAAAATTTCCCAATGAATGTTTATAATCTATTTTGCTGCACTGATTTTGAAAATAAAATCCATTTTTATCCGTTTGGTATCATTTGTGTGTGAATGAAATACTGTATATCTCGTAATATCAGAACTGTGATAAAAGTATGTTCTTGTGCTTCACATGGCATTGTTCCTTCTAGATTATGTAATGAAATAAATCGAATGTCCTTGTCTGAATTTCATACTGAAAACAATGAAATCATTGTATTCATTGTGTTTCGTAGAATTGAATGTTTTAGTATGGTTAAATGCTATTTGAGATGTAGCAATAAACTTGGGTATTGCTATAACTTCTTTCGGACTATGACAATGTTATACACTTAAAATCACTTTAAAAGATACAGTACGAGGTTCAATAAAATGTGTGAATTTGTGTAATAATTTTCTGAAAAATCTTGCCAAATTTCAGCGGTTGTCTCTTATTCCAATGTTAATGCTTCCGATGGTTTAGAGATTTAGAGATTTAAATAATTCTTTGATATGTTTGATAGAGATTCAAAGACTATTGAAATTCTATAAGGTTACTGAATTGTTTTTCTTGGAGGAATCCTTTATGCCTAGTTAATCACTTTATCATTAATGCATTTTTGACAAGAAAACAGTTTATATTATTGATAAGGTTATCAAAGAATTCCCAGCCTGCTTATATAAAATTATCATTTAATTTTCGGTTTATGATTTTCATAAACTACGTAGAAACATGTCTGATTTTAAGAAAAAGTTATGATTTCTGCGACGTAGTCTTTTTAGATATTGTCACCGGTAGTACTAGGGGTTTACTACAGAAACCGTTTTAAAACATTTAAACGCATTAGGATTATTTTTTAAATTATGGGGTTAAGATTCATGATTACTCCCACATAAATATGGGTCCAACTGTGGAGTGACAGCGTCCTTCTATTTTAAGCAGATGAGATTTACACGCAAGCTTTACCACACGTTACCATTTGCGTGCTACTCAGATGATTGGCTCACACCAATGACACTTAATAACAGTTACTATGAGAGCTTAATGTCATCAACAGGCGATAGAAACGCAATCTTATGTGTCATTAGTCTATTTACAGCTAAATAAAAAATAAACTGAGTGAACATCATTTAAGAGGGCTAATTCCATAATTCTTAGTAGTATAGTGCTGAGATTTGTGGGGGGAAGCGCTTGATGTGGTAGAAAGCGCTTGATGTGGAAGAAGGCGCTTGAAATGTAATGGTCATCCTCGTGGGAAATGGACACGATGATCCGAGTTTAAATCGCGGACGTGGCTGTATGCATTTCACAACGCGCTAATACCCTTGGGAAAGGTATGGTAAATAGTAGTTAAGACTGGACACTTTAATTTTGTTATGGCAACCGGTCTAGCAAAAGTAAAACTCTGAATTAAAAGCTGTTAAAATTAGTTTAAAATACCCAACACAGACGTACTGGAAAATCACATCCTGATTGTGCGGAGGAGTTGCGTAAATACATATAGTGCCAATGTTTGTAACAAAAGAAGAAGGGTTAAGTTTCTCGTCTGAATAATTTACGGAATAATGACAATGCTTTCTTTTAGAATAGCAAACTATATGTAAACATTGCTTCTAGATAACTGGCTGTGACATGACATAGGAATTCATTTCCTATTCTACGAACGCTTGCAACACAACATTTCAGAGTTAAACTTTGCCCACTACTTCATTTAACCAACATAACCCGCAGACGGATTGTTCGAGCCTAAAAGTAATGAATTCACATCTGTATTGTGGGTTCTTGCGATAATGGCGAAGTGATGTGGGTGAATTCAAATCGGAGGCAGAACGTCAACAGCAATCTGCAAATTTAAGTTGAAGGATTCATAGCCAGTCCCATAAAATTTAATAATAGCCGAACCAAAGGCGATTACACTCACCGCTCTAATTTATATTGTATTGTGTTTATCCTCAAGAAATTGCCAGCCTTGCACCTGCGCGCCACTGTCCAAAAGAGTGCAGTAGGTGTTGGGGTATGTCGACCCCACCATCTCAGCTCTGGTTTATATTCATATCAAACCTTTGCATTGCTACTTTGTCTTGATTTTCTCTTACGGTCACCTGCAAGTAATTACAGCCTGTATAATCAATTTAATCGATATTCACCTTCTTCTATTATCGTTGAATCTTTGTCATCCATCGAAATAGGAAGATGTTAATCATACCCAGTATTTAATCAATAAAAGACATACCTGTTAATGTTGTGGTTGATGATATAGTTAAACCTTGAAAGAAACAGATACTTATTTCTTTATCTCTCGTGTTTTTGCATCTTCTGCTGAGATTTTAGAAGCATATTTATCATGCATATTTCTGTCAGTATTTAAAAAGTTACTGGTTCTAACGCTATCAAAATGTTTTAACGCACATACAGAGTAGGTGTTTGTTGTGTAGTGGTTATCGTCATGAAATAGACTCGGCGAACCGAGTTTAATTACTGGACGACGTTGTATGCATTTCACAAAGCGCCAGTACCGCAACTATTCTCCCTACAGCTTTGGGTAAATAGTAGGACAGACTGAGATCTTTAACCTGTGTTAGGGAAACAGTCTAGGAGACGGAACACTAAGTCCATAATAATTCTAGAATAATGTATTCTTTTTTGTTAAACTCCGCTTAAAAAAAATGACCTTGTGTCACATACTACTCATGCGGAGCAGTTGGTAAATACAGATCGCAAACTTCTATTACGATAGAGCGATAGAGCTATGGTCAAATTTTAGACATCATCGATTTTATTTAAATTCACCCCATGCCTAGATTTATCTTTTTCATAATATAATTAATGAAAATGAATTTCATCAATATATCTATTACATAATTCTATTAGCAACGTTATCAAATTTGATACGTCGGATGAACCCTAAATGACAAGAAAAAAAACATACCCTACCCCACAAAAATCATTAAGCCAAATATTTGTTATTATTTTTCAGTAAGGAAAGCTGTGTTGAGGCAAATAGTAGGGCAGTCTGGACTATTTAATATTTGCAAGGTAATCGGTCAAAGAGAATGAAAAGTCCACATTCAAACAATTGTAGTTCAAAAGAATTTGTGGCATATTTTTCCTGCTATATTAGCATATAAAAAAGTGTACTTGTCCCATTGCAGATCTTCATGTTACATAATTATTAGATTCCTAATATGTATGTGCAGTAGTGTAGAAATCAAAATTACTGTTATAAATTGAAGCCCATGGCCTTGAAGGTTGAATGACAAGGCTTGATCTCAGTCTTATCCCTCCGGTGGATACCGTGAGGATCGGTGGAGAAGACCCTCTTCCGGTTTAGATTAGAATAGATTTTAGTCAGTCGGCCAAAAACCACGACGGTGGTAAGTCGTGTTATACACGCTCCGACTCGATCTGCGCAGGTAGTCTGGTGGGGGATTTCGAGAATAAAATATGATCTAAGTAAATCGAAGTCTTGTGTTATTATCTAAAAATTACCAATGACACAGGGCTTCTGATAAAGAGAAATCCCCAAAGGAAGACCAGACACGAAGTACCCAAAACAAAGTCCAGACGCTAGAACAGACGCTAGAAGAGATGTTAGAAGATACGCTAGAAGAAGTTAAGATGTCAAAGCCGCCAGAAGAAGAATAGAAGAAAGTAAAGAAAGGGTATACAACATTCAAAACAATAAAGAAAACCTATGTGAAAGCAGTCCAGGAGTTGACATTTTTAACTGAACTATATGAAATTATCTAAGTGACGACCGAAAGCAACCACCGAAATCAATTATGCTGGCCGAAAAAGTCCCCTGAGTTTTGCCTGCAACACTATGACAGTAGTCATTGCTCAATCCGTCATAAGTTCACATTAAGAAGATCAAAACACAAATGTCCATGGTGAGGGAAGGTAGGCCGTTAATAATGAGTCACTGGTCTCCCCAAGATCTTATATCCGGGATAATCACACTCAGCGCTGCGCGACCCGTGCGAAATTTGCATACTCAACAGAGGTGACATTAGTCTGACTACGAGTTACTCCTCACGACGATGAGGCTGCGAGTTCATATCTGTAGACAACCGCTACCAGCACCCCCCCCCCCCCACGCATGCCAGATATAAACGAACGCGTTTAGTTCTTGAGAGGTAATCTTCTAGTCCACACTGCGCTGCTCTCATACGTCGATATTGACGAGAGTATCCCCCACGCAACATTCATACACAAACACACACACACACACACACACACACACACACGCACACACACACACACACATATATATATATATATATGTATATATATATATATATATATAAATATTCATACATATATATGTGAGTTGTTGGCATCCTTTCGTTTACTAAAGGCGATGACGTAATGTCCACTATTTTTTTATCTTCTACTGCGTGAGTGGCTGAACGTACCAATTATTGAATGGCAATCTCTGGTGCAGTGACTGCACACAAACAATGATGCTTGCTGGGGTTGCTGTTGTTTCATCTTCCTTATGGCTCTCTTTTCTGTAGCCGTTTCTTTCCTCTCTTTTTCACTCCTTTTCGTCCCTTGTTTGACGAGGAGGCGCCAGATCGCACGGTCTTCTGCACAAGCCTCCCATGTGTTGGTGTTGATGTGGCATGTCATAATGTCCCTCTTACAGACATCTTTAAAGCGCAGGCGTGGTCTCCCTACCGGTCGGTTGCCCTCTATTAATTCACCATTCAGTATGTTTTTTGGGATTCGGACTTTGTCCATCCTCCTGACGTTAGTAAGCCAACGCAGGCGTCTTTCGCAGATGATGGCGGACATGCTGTTGATGTTTGCTCGTTCCAGTACATCTGTGTTGGGCATTTCTTCCTGCCAGCGTATGCGTAGAATGCGGCGTAGGTATCTGAGGTGGATATTATTCAGTTTCTCACGTAGCCTGAGTATGTTATCCAGGCTTCGCTAATGTGGAGGAAAGTTCTGAGAACGCACGCTTTGTAGACGCGCAAATTGAGGAAAGTGACACATCCTGCTGAACCAGAAACAATCTGTTTTTTTTTTTTCGATAAGAAACACTTTTGCCTAGATGAGAACACTGATCAAAATCAAAGCACAACACACAGAATAACAGATGGTTTGCATACAGCTGAAATGTCACTTCCCGTGTCATGCAGACTAAATTCCCCCAAACTGTGATGGTTTTAGGATGTGTGTTCTGAGGGTGATGTGACGCCTCCGCATTTTTTCAGAGAGGGTATCAAGTTGAATTCAGATGCCTACGTGGAGTTGTTAAAAACTGCAGTCAAGCCCTGGATAACAAGGGTAGCCAATGGTAAGCCATATGTATGGCAGCAGGATTCGCACCCCTGCCACAACAGTCAAACATTGTTGTCGGCGAATATTTACGACTACACCAGTCCCAATGTTTGGCCTCCGAACTCCCCATGGATTAGTATGTATGGGGCACTGTTGAGAAAGACATCAATCACTGTGCCAGTACTACAAAAGCCCAGTTAATCGATAGAAGGTAGTTTTGAGACCCTTCCCAGTGAAACTGTAACATCAGCTTGCTCCGGGTTCTGGGGCATGATTGTGGCTGTGATCGACGCTGATGGTGGTTGTTTTGAGTGAAATTTGTTGACATTAGTGCAATTCCCGGACCTGTTGAATTTTTTTTACAACCCATTAATTTTTGTAGTTACAAAACACTTATTCTTTTTTCCTTATGAAACTATCAAATTTATCCCGAACATCTTATATATATATATATATATATATATATATATATATATATATATATATATATATATATATACTTTGGCATGGATGAAATTTGTTATTTTCATTTTTCAAAACATGATTCGATGAAAATTTGCTTACATGCATAGTATTCGTTTTAATATAACTTTAGATATAAAATAGAATGAAATAACAGAAAACAAAATATCAAACATGCAACCATGAGGTCATATTCAGGACAGAACAGGGATCTTTTAAAACGAGTAAAACATTATCGCTTTTTAAAAAAATCAAAACACTCTGTCCTTCGGTTTGTATGCTTGATATTTCGTTTTTTATTATTATTCTATTTCATTCTATATTCAAAATAATTTTTAATAAAATTTCATGTGTCTATGCGAACTTTGGTCGAAACACGTGTTGACAAAGAACAATGATAAATTTCATCATTACTAAAGTATGTATATTTTTCTTCCAATTATCTTTTCAATATATCTGTCATATTCATTTCCATTTTTCTCACTTACACACACACACACACACACGCTTACATACACACACACACACACACACACACACACACACATATATATATATATATATATATATATATATATATATAGAGAGAGAGAGAGAGAGAGAGAGGGGGAGTGAGATTGAGGTGGAGAGAGATAATGAAGATTTAGTTGTGACTGTGTTCTAATATGTGTATTTTTAAATCGGCAGAGGAAATACTTAAAGACGAATGTCAGCTGCCACACCCTGTATATAAAATGGGCAGTAAAATCATGCGATATGCAGATTAGATTGTAGCTTATGTAATCTCGATAGAAGCATAAACGTGTTTGCTAGGGAACGTCAGCAATGGCCGTTTTGATGCAGTGAATTGAATGACATAAAAATCGAAACAAGGATTGATTGTATTTCCAATAGCTAAAATGCACGATGAAAAGAGTAACTCAATCAGTATTTTCATGTTTTCATGTTTCGGTCTTTTAGTCGGTTTTTATCCCGTAGAAATCCCCGAACAATAAGATGTTTTATACGTCGTAATAATCAACGCAAATACATTGCATTCCCTTTCACTGCATTGTTTCATTTTAGCCTATTTTACGAGATTGGGCAAACTTACTACGTTTTGTATTATCAATACTCTATTCAATTTTTATAATACTTACCTTGCGTCCAGGACTACAGCTTCCGAACCGGTAAGGTATAAAATAAATCGCATGATCACAGGAGGCGTCCATCCAGGATGCTCCTTCCCGCTTATCTAAAATCGGTCAGGGCTGGGTTTATTGTCTGGTGCCTGAGGTGCCTTTTAAAGGAATGCAGAATGGATTACGCAGTTATAGCACTGACTAAAACATCATTTTGTACATGGCTCCCAAAGTGAAAAAGTCCTTCTGCCAATCTGGCTTGGTAGGAGGTCAGGAAAATGCTTCATCTATATGATTTTTTTTGAAATTTAACTAGAAGATTTACACTAGATTCTGAGGGACAGCAAATATCCAGAAGTCTTCTAAATCATCTAGCCGATCTGTTCAATGGCGTAGTCTTGATAGTCTCGATTCTTCTTCTGATTTCCAATTCCTCTATTCTTTTTGTTCAAGCAGTTAGACGCCTTTCCCTACTACAATTGGTATGACTGTCACCTTCATGTTCCACATCGATTTTCACTTATCTGGCAAGTCCCAAGTATCTGTCATTTTGTCTTTCTTTTTTTTCTGTGGTCCAATGGAACGGCAAATCAACAAATAACAAGTTCCTTTGTTAATTAATACTAGATCTGGTCTTCTGGCCGGAATTAGGTGATCTGTTAGTATATCCAAGGTCCAGATAATTTTATACGTATCATATTCTTGGGTGGATTCTATATTGTGCATATATCATTTGGTTGTATTATCAACTTTTAATCTATTGTAGAATTCCTAGTGAATCACATTTCCCACCATGTCGTGTTTAGTCTTATATTCATTCAGTGTTAGTTTACTGTACTCGTTTATTAAGCAAATAATCATATCGTCTCTCTTCACACAACCCGCACTTGTTATTCTATTGTGTCTTTTTTGTTTTGATATAATTGGCCTTTATATCATTATTTTGTGCCGCTATTATAACAGATTTAGTTTCTATCTTGGGCTTTTGCTTTCTTATCCATGTTCACGACTTCTCATGTGCAATATTCTAAATTCGTCGATTGAAATATCTCTAAAGTTGCTTTCTTCCCATTTCACACTAAAATCATATTTGTGCATGTTCAAATACTTCATGTCAATACGTTTTAGATACTAGTGTCCATAGAGACTATATATATAATTCCCTCTAACGATAGATAAATGGATCTAAAAAAACAGTACTTATGAAAAATTGAGAACGTCTATCAAATATATACATTTAATCAGTAAAAATGAAAAACTAAAAGTTGTACTTTTACTTATTATAAACACATTAAAGTATATGCACAATTTTAATGCTCAATGACATTTCTTTTCTGGGCTATAAATCAACGCGTACATACCAATCAGAGGCAACGTATATATAGAGAGAGGTGTAGTTTCTGTGATAATGCCATGGGGAATTCATGTAAACGCTTTATCAACATCCCTTGGTTTTACTGTTTTGAATTATTGCAAATTATGTATAACAAGTTCACTTATTTTCTTTCAAATTCCTTTCTTTATTCTTCCTCCGGTAGGAGTTCTCATTTCTCACAAATACTGACAAATAATTTGTCCTCCGGGTATTTTCTGAAGCTCAGAATTATTTGCCATTATTAATTTGAAGGCGTTATTTTATTCCTAATCTTGTGTTTCTTTTGGTTACCCACTCACGTAGAGTTGCATCATCAATCATTTAGGTAAATGTTCAGAAAGTGTTCCGTTTATATATATATATTTGTATATTTACATACCCCTCCGTACGAGCAGGATGTGGCACAAGGTCAATTTCTTAAGCGGAGTTTAACAGGTTTGAATTCAAAGTTTTCTTTCTCCTAGACCGGTTGCCTAACCAATGTTAAAAGCCCTGTCTGCCCTAGTATTTACCCATAATTGGAGGGATAATAGATTCATACCTTTCCCAAGAATATTAGCGCTAAGTGAAAGCAATGCATGTCCAGGATTTGAACACGGGCGACGAGTCCATTTCCCATGAAATATATAAGTTTATATAAGTGAATGTCTTTAACTAAGATTTCTAAATTACATAATCTCAAGTTCCTTTTTGTTTTTCTTTTCTTTTTAAGATTCATTTACCTATCTATCGTTATAAAAAAGGTCTTGATATTGCCTCTATGGATAGTTTGCCTTAAAGATTCTAGCTAGAACTATTTGAACATGCAAAAATGGAAATTCCCGAGTTGGCGATCATAATTAACTTTTTAATTTAACTTACTAGTTTACTAACTTCTCTAAATGAAAATGTTCGTTTACTTTTTCAATATACTTTATTGATTATAAACTAGATTTTAGGAGGATATTTCTATCTAACAATTTCCTCGATTCTTACTCTAACCTCCAGTTTACCAATTCCCTTTTTCCTGTTGATGGGAATTATCCCAGTTGCTCCAAATTACGATTTGTATTGTTGGATTATACCTTGAGTATAAGACATAAACAAAACCAACATTCCCATATGGAATTTAGTAGCAATAGCAGAAGCAGCAGTAACTTCCGGTAAAAAGTGGCCAATAAACTGACAAAAAAGCATTTAAGATAATTCCCTATCTGGATATCATTCACTAAATATCACTAACCAGAAAAGACTGAATATCTTTCTTGGTTGAAACATTACTTCAGACTTGGATTGTTTGTGTTGTTTTACGGCATAACAACCACAGTGGGTCATTTAATGCTGGCAAAGTTCTGTAAAATTCGTAGTGATAGTTTGGAAGCATATTTATGTTCTATTTAACTCATAGATGGGACCCTAACAGGTACTACCACGCTGGGTCATAGTGGACCTGAGAGCAATGGTGTATCAGTTTCCTTTTCTTTTTCGTTTTTGCCAAAAATCTTGATATCATCCATGTACATAAGGTGATTTATTTTTTCTTGTGATTTAGTGAATTTGTAGACCCCTGTACATTTTCTCAGTATATATTTGAGTGGCACAATTTCTATAGTAGTGGTGATTGCAATTATCCTAAGACAATACCTCTTAGGATGTTTCCATCGACTAGGGATTGCCTACCTACTGTTACCAGTTTTCCATAGCTATTTTAAAAATATTATTTTCAATTTTATCATTACGATAACAGTGGTAATTGGGTATTTGACCAGAACATTCTACACCAAATAGCTGAAGGACAGTCAGATCAATTGCAGACAATTATGTGTATGTGCTGACGGACGTTTCCAATGTTAAAATAAGAAATATGCGAAAATAACAATATATATTTACCCTTGCTTAGTTCCCCGAGATACAACATATGTAGTTGGATTATATTTAAATAATTTTCTCTAGATATGGATGTTATGGCAGATTGATACATTATATATATTAAAATATGCTGCAGGAAATTTGTAGAACCATGATGACGGCAATCTTCTTGTAAATGGTGAGCCTGCTAGAAGATTTTAAATTGGTTGTCTTATATTATTTTGAAATATACGAAAAGAGAATAAGAATGATTTGGTAGACATGATTTGGTTGGTTTGATTTTACAGCAAGTCAATACTTGGGTTATTTCATGCCGAATGTTTTTTTGTTTTATTGATTCTTGTTGGGTAATTACATTTTTAACTCATTTTTACAATTGTGATGGCTAATATTTTATCCATTTGATTATAGGACTCCAACAGAAACAAACACTCCGGGTAGATCTGCGAGTAACGGTGATGAAGGGATTCTCCCCACTCCCCAGAGCTCGACAACTGGAAGCTCACCAGTAGATGCAGTATAACGTGATACCCAGGACTAATATCCTCAGCCAGCACCCCATAGCATATGATAAAAAGGGTTGGGGTTGAGATTAATAGGGTAGGGGCTATCACATAGGTGCTAGAGTATGACATGACCAGTCGAGTGATCGTAGTCGACCTCTCCGACCACCTGTCTATCCCAAGAATGATTCCGTCCATAAGCAACATGGGCAGCCTCTCAAGGTAAACAGGTGGCCCCATTCTACAGACCCAGCCGATAAGACTGTATTGCCACCTAGACGGATCTAGGTAGTCATACAGAATGTGACAAAAGAAGGATTTGACTGAATGTTTGATAATTTCTTTTTAGTTCCTCGAGATTCAACACGTGTACTTGGATTATATTTAAATAATTTTCTATAGATATGGATATTATGACAGATTTATACATTATATACATTAAAAATTTCTGCAGGAAATTTGTAAAACCAGGATGACGGCAATCTACTTGTAAATGGTGAGCCTGCTAGAAGATTTTAAATTGGTTGTTTTATATTCTTTAAAAATTCAAAAAAGAGAATAAGTATAATTGGTTGACATCTAGTTGGTTGGTCAATTTTGCTTCATTGTAATCAATCCTGAGAAAGGGCTTAGAACACGTTGATTGTATCCCCTGCATAAGAATAAACCAAAAAAGAGAGGTCTTTATCTGATGACGTGTCTCCATTCATCATGATTTGGGGCGTTTAGCGTACTCCTTCATTGCCATTACAATCAGGTCAACTGACCCGGAGCGGTAGTAACAGTTAAGGACACGTATATGGGTTAAATAGGTTTGTTCAAATATCATTCGTATTCGATGTCATTTAAATATCATGCATATTCGATGTCATATGATTGTAATGAATTATAAAGAGGCTGGCTTAAGAGAGAGAGAGAGAGAGAGAGAGAGAGAGAGAGAGAGAGAGAGAGAGAGAGAGAGAGCAAGCGAGTGAGGGATTTTGTGGTGCCATATTTGAGGAAATGGATACTCCGAAGTTCAAATGCTATTTCTCATTGCGCTTATACTGTTTGGGAAAGGTATGAAACAAACTAATCTTCCTCTAATTATGGGTAAATTATTGTGCAGACTGGAATCTTTGACCTTGGCATGTCAGCAGGTCTGGGAGAAGGAAAATGCTGAATTCAAAAGTGAGGACTGATGGTAGGTGTGGCGCTTCGCTTCAGATGTCAAAACAATCTCCTTGGTCTAGTGCTAGTGAAAGTCGGATAGACTCCCTCGCTGTCTGGTTGTTACCGATACCAACTCGACGACTTTACTTATATTTCTATAAGTATTATTATATGTATACTGACACCATAAATCATCAGGCTAATTTTCATTTTTTTCTGCTGTTCTCTTTGCAAGTTGTAAATGGTCTAGTAACACTGGTTTACAAAGAAATTGAGGCAAGCACAAAAATAACTGTTTTAACCTAATTTGGGTGTGCTGAATTCAGATTAGAAATCCGTTTTTACTCATTTCCTCTAGGTTTTAGATATGCATACTGTACATTTTGTACACATACTGTACATAAAGGCGTATATGCATTCAGGGTTAATTTCTAATATTGTGTGATTTATGTCTTCTTTTTTAGTTATTATGCAATAAATGTAAATGATAGCATTACATTATATATATATATATATATAGCTATATATCAAGACGGATTTTGGCAGTTAAGCGTAGCCAACACGTCTCAATCAACAGCCATTAGTGCACTGGCCATTTGTGCACTGGCTGTCAGCAGATCATCTACGAAAAAACATTTCTAACTGTCTGTGGTACTAGGAATTGTGTACATTGTGCCATCCAAGTATATTTATTCCGTCAATGTTTTTATCTATCCTGTTTTATATGTAATAAGCTGCTGCAACTGTTGAAATAAGCACGTATATACTCTGTATATACTAAAATTAGACTATTAAAAGACAGAAAACTAGAGGGGATGGAGCAAAACTGATTATGGATTTGAATTCAGCACACCCAAATTAGTAAAAAACACCTATTCACATTCTTGCTTCAGACAAAACATATTTTTTTGTAAACCAGTGTAATTTCCTCTCATCCTTCAAGGTTCTTCTATTTTTTCCCTTCTTTCTAAGTCAGTTTCAATTTGTAATTGCCTGCAACTATTATAAAAAGCAGTTGACAGGATATATGTTTTTCTTTAGCTAATAAATTTAACCTTTCAGCTTGGATAATGGGAACCATTAGTTAGTCAAAAATATTAACATTTTTTATGTCAACCTTTGATGTGTACTTGGTCTATCTGGATAAAATAAATTGTTTGCACGGTTGCCAACTCATCACTGTCATGTCTCTTTTTTATATCATTTTTTGTTTGTGCCAGGAGGACACCCTTTCGTTTTTATATTTACAGTTTCCTTTGTCGTGTCGCATAGAAAACGTTTGGTATGGCCATTTTTATCGAGCTTCGTGTCAACGAAATATGCGCAGATTCATAAAGCACATTTAACGGCTGCTATAAAAATTGACTAAGGCTAAAATCACGACTGCAGTAAGTGATAAATTGGAAAATATTGCTGGTTTGCTAAAAGAAAAATTCAACTCTTGTTTGTTCCTATTTAACCCATTTATGGGACGCTAACAGGTACTACTACTCCCGCTCAAGGTGGACCTGCAAAAAAATGTAGAATGCTGCCGCACCAAGCGACAGTGCACAATAGATTATAGCATTAGTTTTCAAGTTTATTTATTAGCACGTAAATTAATTTAGAATTGATTTCTATGAAAAAAGTTATCTCCCATCTATTTCAATGAAAAAATAGAGAAATTAATGATTTTGCTGATAGGAAATATTTGAGACTAATTATGTGCGTGAAAATGAAAGACAGTATGCAAAATTAAATTATTTTGCAAGAAATGATCGAAATCTAAGAGAGATAATGGGGTTATCTTTCACACACACACACACACACACACACACACACACACACACATATATATATATATATATATATATATATATATATACAGAGACAGAGAGAGAGAGACAGAGAGAATGAGAGAGAGAGAGAGAGAGAGAGAGAGAGAGAGAGAGAGAGAGAGATATTTTAGTATATATTTATTTGCATGGGAACTAGTCTGCTACCATTGCTTTCATGCTATACAAGCTTAATTGTTTAAGCAAGGGTAGTTGTCGGGCAGCGAAAGATTTTTGAAAATGATAAAGATATGGTCAAATATATGCAGTTTTTTTTTTAGCTGTATCCTAGTGTCACTTGTTTGTTTACGTGTTTGCATGTCTTATGTATAAAGTCGGGTACAGCTGTTCTGTTCATACGTGTGTGTATGCTGGCATGCACGTATACATAAACGCACGTAAGAAGAACGACGTCATGATCACAATCCTGCATGTATGTACGTATGATTTTTTGTGTTTGATGCTCGTGTTTGCTGACGTATGAGGTTTTGTGTGCCAGTTAGATTATTTGTGTATGTGTGTATTAATGCGTGGCAGGTTAAGATTGTCTCCAGTTTAATATTACTGGAATATTTAAATGAAGAAAATTTGAATTTTTATAAAAATTCTAAGAGGCCAGTCTTTATCGTTCTTGTAATTAGTGAGAAGATTTGACAATATTTTTATCATTTAAAAAAAATTCGAGTGGAATCCTAGATATAAGATGCAGTCTTATTGCATCCCTTATTGTATTTGCAACTTACCAACCAATGTAAAAAATCGTGGACCATATGACCTTCAGGCACCCCTTTTTGATCTCGATTAAGAAAGGACATGTTTTTCATTTACACCGTCAATATCCGGTTGTTTTAACAGACGATTTTTAGATTTAAAAATGAAATTAAAACTAACCCCTAACCCTAACTCCTAACCGGATATAAACAGTGTAAATGAAAAACATGTCCTTTCTTAATCGAGATCAAAAAGGGGTGCCTAAAGGTAATGTCCAAAATCTTTAATTCAGTGATGTGAGATTTGAATTAACTGACTAGATGAAAAGTCAATACACTGAACAAGAATGGAATTTCCATAAAATTTGTATGTGAAGTCGGTGTATAAAATCTCAATAAATATACATCATTGGTTTTTAAGCAATTCAGCTTGAATAGCATGAAACGTATGGTAGCAGGCATGTTCCCATGCAAATTAATTTATATTTATCTATTTATATTATTTATCTATTAACGCTCTATCACAGATATTGAGCACTCTCCTAATAATACTGTACGTTGGATGGAGGGTGAATGGGTATATATATAATATATATATATATATATATATATATATATATATATATATATATATATGGGTCCTGTCTAAGGGAGAAAATATTCTATAACGAAAAATATTAAGGCATTAAACTGTGTTAATTATTATTCTATGTTACTGCAGCCCATGACCTGGATTGAACCTGTAGCCTAGAGATAACTGTCATTTAGTACTGTCTTAACCTAAACCCTTTATCTACTACAGTGGACAAAGGAGTTACGTTAACTTAATAATTAACAAAGCTTTAAAGGTTTAGGTTCAAAGTTCCGTGATGGCTTCCGATTACGACAAGGAGGTTCCCGGGTTCAAAAAGAAGGTTTCCGAGCCCGAGAAAGTTCCCGATTCCGACATAAAATAACTGAAGAATGCCGGAGGGCACTTCAGACGAAATGTTGTACAGACAACAATGAAGATGAGGACAATAGTCCGAATAATCCAAATAATACTAATTATCAAGCCTCATCTAAAAAATTCAGAGAAATTAAATATCAATAATTCATTTGTGAAGAACGATTTACGTATTTAATTTGATATATTAAAAAAAACTATATGAAATCATTTTGCGAACCGTAGTATTTTGACTATATATATATATATATATATATATATATATATATATATATATATATATATATAGTTAAGAATTAATGGAAAAAGCAATGAATGAAATAAATGGAATAAATGAAAAAAAAATTCCAAAGGACCTCTCTCATGGGAAAAAAATAAATTCTAAAGAGAAATCCCTAATGGAAAAACACTTTTTTCATTCTTACTGGACTCTTTTTTGTAGCATGGAATTGATATAATCAATATATACGATATTGGCGTAGATAGTGATCTATTTAAAACTAAAAATTCAAAATAATTACAATTAAATATGTGTCCTTTGTGAAGTTCTTTGAAGAAATGAATCAATTTTTTTTATTTCAGGTAAGGCGAATCGAGCACTCAATCCTGAAAAGGGCTTTACAAAGGCGACATATGATGGACGTCCTGAATACATTTTCTACATTTAAGCCTGACCTTATATATGATGTGTGTGGCGGGGCTTGCCTGTCGAGAGCTGGGCTTCTCAGTCACGTATGGTCGCATACGAGAGCAAACCAGGGGGTTCATATGTCCAACAGGGCGCGTAAGAGAAAAGCTGGACTCCTGAACCATTTGCGTGCTTACAACCGAACTACTTGTAGATTTGGGTATTCTTCTGTGAAGAATTGGCAATCGCCATATATATATATATATATATATATATATATATATATATATATATATATATATATATATATACTAGCAAATATATGCACACTCCGGGTGCAAGTATTTAAGTTTAAATGTAATAAAATATTAGATTAAATTAGAAAGGCTAATGAAACTAATTAAGAATTCAGATAAAAAGATTTGAAACGGAGGGGGTATAATCGGAAAATAGAACAATTGAAACTTACTCTTTCATCACTTCCGTTTTTCAATGCTAAATTTACCTAATTTAACTATTTAGTTAAAATAGGACGTAAAGAATAAAATTACAGTTATTTCTTCTTGTTAATAAATTTCTTTTAGGATTTATTGAAGAGATTTTTATTCATATTCATTAAGATAAAACCAAACCATTAGAAATCAATACTACCAATCACATTTTTATTAAAATCAGTTTTTTTAATATCAATATGCAAATTAGCTTTACGTTTACACTAAAACTGGCATTTTGTTGTCTATATAAATACAATTGCATGTTATTAGTATTTAGGTAAGGCCAACAGTATTAATAATGTCAAACAGTTTTATTAGTAACTGAGGTTTAAATAGAAATAGAATCATGGAGAATGTGACGTAAATAACTAAGGCAATTGTGGCTTGAGTAGTAATATAGTTTCGGTTACAGACAGAAAAACACACAATCTCCATTATAATAAGATATATATATATAGTGAATTGACTTGGAGAAAGAAGATTAAAGGAGGGATCCACGTTGACTGCAGGCAAGTTCACTTCCGATAAGACCAATGTGAGACAGGCAATGATGTTTGTAGCCGCAGCAACATAAGGTCAGGTCAGATTTTTAGGGTTATTTTATGCCTTTCGTCCTTGAGATTGACCCTGTGCGTGTTTTCAAAGGTGGAGCCAACATGGATTGTGGTGAGACACCAGGTGAGACAGTTCTCGGCCAGGGTGAATCAATGACGATAATTCATGTGACAGGCACAAAATGATTTTTCTAGATGTATTTGTATTGCTTCTTTGGTGCCCCCCTGTCACGGTGATCAGTGGAGAGTTCGCCGTGCAGGGTGATCTTGGAAGTTGATGATTACACATTTTGGGAACGTGTCCTGATCAGCAGAGCTGAAGATTTTAGTAGTATGACTTAGATGCTGATTTTAGCTCACACACACACACACACACACACACACATCTCTCTCTCTCTCTCTCTCTCTCTCTCTCTCTCTATATATATATATATATATATATATATATATATATATATATATATATAAACATTCAAAACATACATCATTTTACATCTACATAAATCCTTTTT
>CM042146.1:86779993-86794993 GCA_023376005.1 Doryteuthis pealeii | reverse complement strand
GCTGATAACGATTTAACTAACGCTAATATGACGGGAAACGTCTCTATAAACGTCACTTGACTATAAGTCGCTAATGTGTTTAGACGCCTCTGTTGCGCTATTATTTTGCGCTATTATGTGTTCCATCTAGAATTTGAAATATTCCAATTCTGTGATAATTCCTAAATCACATGTTTGTGTTTTTGTGTATGTATGTGAATATATCATCATCATCATCATCATATCGCGCCAGCAGCACGAATGTCCATGACTGTTAAGTATCTGGCAGCCATCCTTAGTTCCAGATGTAGTGAATAAGTAAGCAAGCCAATAAGAATCCGGTGTTATAGTATTCTTTGTAAGTCCGACGTCCAAGAGAATCCAAATAGCAATGACATAAGTTTAGAATCAGGCTTCCATTTATACAACAACAGCAGCAGCAGCACTACCAGTGATTGGACAATAGGAATCTTTCTCGGGTCACGTGCTTATAGGCGAGTCTATAAATAGAGGTGACCATTTGCCTCATGCCTTGTATCAGAAAAAATCCAACAATGACAAACCCTCGCCATTATTCCTATCATTCATCACCCCCGGGAGGTCCTCTTCGCGGCATCAAGTGTCCGTATCCAGTACCAATCTATGTTTTTGTTAGACGGCTCACACTGACGTGCTCATGTGCTGGCTTCCATAAGAGAACCTATGAGTTCGTCTTTTTTCTCGAGCTGCATCTAGCGTGTCTTGTTCGTATACCTCGGATGGTTTGTGTGATATGGAGCAAGTGGTCGTACAGCTGTTTTCTCGTCGGGTGTTGCACGCGGAATACTTATGCAGCTCCCATCCAGCTTTTTGTGTAGGCGCTTCGTTAGGGCCCAGCTTGGGCAGCTGTACAGCAGCACCAACATAACTATGGCTTGGAAGAATTGTCTTTTTAACTTGTATGTGAGAACTAATTTCCATATGACTGATAGTCTATTAGAGCAGATCATGACTTTCCTATGCGTACATTAAGATCGCTTTCTGTGGATGAGATATTGCTACCTAAGTAGGTGAATTGTTCCCCCGAGTTTAGGAGTTTACCATCGAGTTTAGAGATGTCTCCTACATTTTTAAAACACATGAACTCAGTTCTATCGGAGTTCACGAATAGTCCGACGTTCCATGCTGCTTAGTCCAGGCTTTATAACAAGTATCCAGCTTGTGTGCGTGTATTTGCCAGAAGTGGCAGATCATCTGCGTAGTCAGCCTCCGTAATGATCTGTGCGGAATATTGTCTGCTTCTTACCTTTTTTTAGTGTCAGTCCTTTTTATGGGATCTAGTGTAGACATATTATAAATATATTTGGCACTAACGTATCTGCTTGTAGGACTCCAGTGACAATGTCAAATAAATCCGTGCCATCATAAGGTGAGTGTGGTATTGCTTTAGTGTTTTGGTAAAGCATGATTATGCGGTAACTGTTTCTTTGTGGAGGCTCTATGTTAGTAATATTTGCTCAATCATATAGGTGCTATGGCTTGAGGTAACCAACCGATTGATCGCAAGGGAACTCTCCGATCGACAGTGTTGTATACCCTCTCTTTACTTCTATTATTCTTCTGCTTTACTTTGGTATTTTACGTTCTTCTTCTAGCGTCTCGACTTCGTCTTGCTGGTTGGCCCTCCTTGATTCATTTCTTCTTCTATGTAAGTCTTGTTGCCAAGACATTCATCAACCACAAAACCATATTATTTATTTAAACCTTTATTTACTTAACTAAACAGAACGCGCGTGTGCAGTCAGCTCCAGCTAAGGCCTTATCTGCCTGACGTCCAAGCTGAAAACTGAGAGCCAACCAGGTCCCACGTGACTTCACGTATTTCGCGGGGTTTCTGTAATATTCCATGGAAAGTCCCGCCTGTGATATGAAAAGGATCCATCCCTTCAGAAATACAGGGGGTTGACAATAATCTATGCATAGATTATGTAACAGACAGTACAACCTAAGTAAGAGCCAAAGTAATGACCAGATGGAATTTTCCTCTCCTTCCACGTAACCGGGATGCGACACAAAGTCTTTTTAACGTGCGAAGCTCCACACACACTGAAGCTTATGTGATGGCTAATACAACAAAAGCGTGGTTCCCGTCGGCATCCCTCTTTTGGCGCGCCTCAGACACTAGACAATTATGTCCGCCCCTTTTATGTCAAGTAGTCAGGTGTTTGCTCGGTGAATACGTAGTTAATTTTCTCAAATTTTAGGGTCTAGAGACCGAAGCCGCTAAACTAAAAGCCTGAGAATTTTACCCAAACCGTTCGCCACGGGTAGCACGAGACACAACGTCGGAAGTATGGGAAATCTAGTGAGGATCGAACTCGCTGTAACAGCAGTAATGATTGTGTAAGTCTAACCTGCTAAACATTACACCAGGACATGAGGTATGTAGTTGTTTAACGTAATTTTTTTTCTTTCTCAACTCAGATGAATTAGTAGGTGGTTGACCGTGTGGATAATGTTCGTCACATCTATTATCAATTAATAATGGATATTCGCTTCCGGTTTTTGCCTGTAACAAAAAAGTACGTCACTGTTTACATCACATTACCCAAAATCGCGTTATAACATAAAATAAATACACTCAAAATTTGAACATGCAACATTAGACAGTCCTCATTGTTTTTTAAAACAAGTTTTAAAAATACATGACTGGTATTATATATCTATATATAGTTTGTTTTATTTTAATACATATCTAAAGTTTACATTTCAAATTGTTTTATTTTTGAATCCTTTAATGAATTTGATGATTTTACTTACTTAGGGTACAAACTCGCTGACATTGAATCTTTTATCCCACCCCTCAGGCAATATGTTTCAAAAATCTATTTTTACATCGCCCGGAGGGTGTTTTTTATTTTGTACTAGTTGCTATAAGGAATTTTTCTTTGTACAGAATGTTGCTTGCGCACATGAATTCAGCGTGTTTTAAATTTGAGCAATGCGAATCACAGCGTGTGTGATAATTGAAGATTTTGTTTTTTTTAACTTTTTCCGGTTTAAGATGATTTTGTTTAATATTGATGGAAAATATTTCCTCACGTGTGTCCAGTTGTTGTTGTTGTTTTTTATGGATACTAATTTTGTTTCTGTTATGTTCAAACACGCGGAAAGATGGATGGAATCGGATTTTAGGCTCAAAGATGTCCAGGTGATTTTGTGGATTTCAGGCATGGATCCCTTGAGAGCTGCTTTTAAATCAGATTTATGGATAATATTTTTCGCAAGGCGAGTGAAAATTTTTGGTTTCGGATCAAATAGAAGAAGAATAATTTTATAATAACAAAAATTTGCATCAGTGCTTAGAGAAAATGTTAAGGAAATTTCTGTAATAACTTGATTTTAAAAAATAATTGAATGCATAAGAAAAGTAGTGTGTGTGCAACTTTAAAAGAAAAAGAAAAAACCTGGGTGAGGTTGATTCGTTTTTTTTTTTTTTGTTTTTTTTTAATTTTACACATTACAAGGATAATCATGTTTGTGAAAAGTGTATTTTGTTTTTCTAAATTGCTGCTTTGTAATTTAGGCCTAATTTTTACTACGTTTAAATGATTTCAAATTTGTTATAGAGAATGAAACAGTTTATATAGGTTTTTTATATAGAAGAAAATAACGTTATCATTAGACAGTTTATTGAATCGAAAAAGCGCCAATGACTGTTCAACGGACTGGACGTTCCCGCATAAAGTAAACGCACATGTTTAATTTATTTATTTCCCCGGGGTCAGTATTAGTTTGATTTTTTTTCTGAAATTGTGAAATTGTTGATTGGCTCTTGTACATGTTTATATCATGTAATTTGCATGTTTTTATTTAATTATTTATTTGATTTTTAAAGTCTACATATCGAAATAGATGGATGCTTGTTTGGTTAGGTTTCTTTGTTTAATAGCACTAGTAAATATATGCACCTCCGGGTGCAAGTATTTAAGTTTTAATATAATAAAATATCATGTTAAATTAGAAAGGCTAATGAAACTGAATAAGAATTCAAATAAAAATATTTGGAACAGAGGGGGTATGATTGAAAAATAGAACAACTTTGAAACTAACTCTTCCATCATTTTCCCTTACTCCCGTCTTTCATTGGTAAATTTTCCTATTTTAACTATTTAGTTAAAATAGGAAGTAAAGAATAATATTACAGTTATTTATTCTTGTTAATTGATTTTTTTAAAGATTTATCCCCGGGATTTTTGCTCATATCATTAATATAAAACCAAACAATTAGAAATCAACAATACTATGCATATATTTATTAAAATCAAATTTTTAAGATCAATATGCAAATTAGCCTTCCCATTCACACTGTAAACCGCTATTTTATTGTATATATATAATACAATTGCATGTTATTTGTATGTAGATATGGTCAACAGTCTTAATGATGTAAAGCAATTTTATTAATAATTGAGGTTAAATAAAAATAAAATCATGGAGAATGTGATGTAAATAACAAAGGGAATTGTGATTTGAATAGTAATATAGTTTCGGTTACAGACATACAAACCCACAATCTCCATTATAATAAGATATCAAAATTCGCGGGTTATTAATATCAAATCAATCATTGTAGAAGAACAGTAATGGCACTAAATAATCCAAAACCTAGCGATGAGGGGTTAATATCTTTTCCAATGGTTATAGTCTCATAGTAAACATAATAACAAAAAAAAACTCAATTGCTATGATGTAGCACACGAGCACGTTAACCAATTAGTCAAGGGGACTTTCCCTAGATAGATTCCTACCCCCTGTCCTTTGGATGATTCATATTTTATAGTAACGTTGTATAAAGCCACAAGTGTACTTTTGATAACAGTCAGTGAATTAAGTCAAATTACGTTAACGAAACGAGGCACGACCGTTAAAGTTAACGCAATATTGTCTCATGAGAAAAGTTATTGTCATTGAAATTATCTACATCATCGTTCTTACTCGTTGGAAGTTTCTTTGTTCAAATTAACATCTTAGGAAATCACTATATATTCCATGATATTACTAGAAATCACGATGTTATCAATGCAGGCATTTGAATCGGCAGGCCTGATTTCAATTCCAGCCAAGGTTATTTATGTTTACTTAGTTTGACATTTATTTTCCTCCCAGTTATAAGTATAGATAATACATAAAACTAAACAATATACATTCGGTTTGGTGACGGGTCTAGGGTAATGAAAAATCTCTAAATTGATATATATATATATATATATATATATATATATATATATACATACATATTAATTTAGAGATTTTTCATTAACCTAGACCGAATCCTTTGGTGATCCTTTGGTAAGCGTAGAAGTCCTATCCTGCGTATTGGTAAAGGTCCAGTGATTTAATCCTATGTCCGTCGTCAATGAACGCTGTAGTAATTATGACCAGTAGGGTCGGTTAAGTATGGTATCAGCCTCAGAGTACTGCCAGTGATTGGCCAAGGAATAGATCACATGATCTAGCCTAGTCTATAAGTAAGAGCGAGGATCTAGCACACACTTTATATATCAAAAATTCTCAACACCCGATTACGACAAGAAGGTTCCCGAGTTCGAAAAGAGGGTTCCCGAGTCGAGATGGTTCCCGAATCCGAGAAGGTACCCGAGTCCGACAAGAAATACTTGAGGAAGGGCACATCAGCCGAAACGTTGTACAGATAACAATGAAGATGAGGACAATAGTACGAATAATACAAATAATACTAATCATCAAGCCTCATCTAAAAAATTCAGAGAAACAATTAGCTCTGCCCAGCGGTAAATAAATTTCCCGTATGTTAAACGTGTGAGTTCGTCTTTTCTTCGATTATATTATTTATTTAAACACGTAACTATAATTGAATACCATAATTCTTAAAATTACAACGACCAAAAACAATTCAGCAAAGTTTAACATATTCTAAAACCAACCAACCAACCAACCAGCTAGACTTCAGTTTTTATTGAAGATAATTATGCTGACCTTATGATATTTTTAACACAATAACAATGAAGTGTTAGAGGATGAAATTCACAGTTCCTTGAACATTTTATTTTCATAAACACGTAATACAAGTTGACGATGTGTGTTTCTGCATAATAATTTATGCATCGTGAATAAAATTTGGACTGATTATGGCCAGGAGCAAGCAACAAGAGACATCAGTCTCTGCGTGAACTGAGTTAATGTGTTTTAAACAAGATGGCGCCCGCGATGAAGGAATGGATAAATAGATGCACTTGACACGTATTTTTAGAGGCTTAGGAGGAGGGTGCTATATATCTTGAGTATCGATGAAGCCACAAGATTGTGAAAATTATAAATTTCAAATTTTTCAGATGGGGTATATTCTATTCCTTTTTTTAGATCTTTCTTTTTCTGTAGCGTCTGGAGATGTATTTATTACAATGGGTGAATTTGCACAACTACAAATGGTCCCTATTCGCTGTTAATCCATGAAGGGATGTTCGGGTAAAATAAATTTCTAGATGTTCTTCAGTTTCTTCAATATGTCATGGTGTATGTCTTTTTTTCGAGACACGTATCTGCTATCTAATCAGATCTCCAGGACTCTTCTGAGAAACCTAGTTGATCTTACCAATGCAGTTGTCAGGATAGGTTGGATTATTCCTCTAATTTTTAATTCCTTCAGTCTTTTTCCCCCCAAACCCGTTGGAACCATTACTGGGACACAAGCTACAAGTGGTGTCATCTTCACCCTCATGTTTCACGAAATGATTATTCAATTATTGTTATTGTTATCATTATTCTATTTGATTTTCAGCTTTGCTTTTTCTCTTTTACATTCCTTCACTGGGTCTTTACCCAAGAGCTAGCGCGAGGGATCACTTGCATTTTACGTATTTATGATTCTTTTTGTTTTGTTTTTTACTCCCTTTCGTACGCTAGTTTTCCGCTCATATTGACAGCACCCTTTTTAAGAGATAGACATTACCGCAAAGTGCAATATTCTTCGTAGTTTCTATAGGCTCGACAGCCCGGTATCTAGTTGATGTGCATATTTGTCCCTTTCCCGAATTTACACAAGCTTCCCACTATATCTGGCATAGTAGTATTTTTCAAGCGCCGCAATTTTCCAATTTTTATTTCCAGATATTATTGTTATTATTTTCACTCTTTTTGAGTTTTCACATCAGCGTTAACATTATTATTATTATAATTATTATTATTATTATTATTATTATTATTATTATTGGATAAGCATGTTGCATAGTCCGCTTCAACTTTAGGAGATGTTGCTCAGTCAAATCATGATATGTAGAGACAGAGAGTTCATCTGCTGGGATGGTATTAGGCCTTCATGACCCTACGCCAACCAATGCTAGTCTTAACTGACTACCAAACTTTCGACCCTGAACTCCCTATTCGGACAGCTCACACTGCATTATCCCCGCCTACTTAAGTCCGAATGCCTTGGCCTACTTAACCAGTCATTCTGCCGGTCAGACGACCTACGTCGGTCACCAAGAATTGTTATCCTTGTGTTTTTGAGTTTACTAAACTCTTCTTAGATGGCCAGAAACACTGCATCCGTTCTTATCTATTTTTGGCGTTTCATCTTTATTTATCTTTTGTTTACCTCTTAAGAATTTGTTTTAATCCTTTATTTATTTAACTATAACACAACGGAAATATAAAGTTGAAAGCTCATAACGGTGTGCAAATCTGCAGTATCAAAAATACTTACTTGAAACTATAATTCTAAACACTTGATTATCATCCTTACTTATTTAAAACCATATAATCGCTTAAAAAGACAGGCTGGGCCGGTTTAGTTCAGTTGATAGAGTGTTCGTGTTACGTATTGGGTTCTAATTAGCGATACGTAACGTAGTGGCTTTTCGTTTTCACGGTACCGATTAGGAATATTTAACGTAGCGGTACCAATTCGTATTTAACGTACGTACGGAATTTCGTTTGTTTACATACACAGATCTAGCTGTAGCAGTCAGTCTTAGCTAGCCCCAAAATCTTCCTCCACTTCTTTTGGTCAAGGGAAAGGTATCACGTTTCACGGCCGCGTGCTCCTTCGTTACGGCCAATTTGACTTGTTGACAAGTTTGTTGGTTTAATGACTTTCATTCATGAATTCCCGTACAATTCCTTTGGCGTGTAGAAAATAAAGACGTGGACAGTATTTCTTACTTCAGGAATTTATTTACTTAATGAAAGTTACTGAGAGAGAGAGAGAGATGGTCAGCTTCCTTAAATATGGTTTTAACTTCGTTCAGTGTAAAATATTACATCTCGGGTTTCACACATCAGCGACCTCAGTTCATTAACTGCCAACTGCCACGCACGGCCTCCTGGTTCTAACTGCCTCTGACTCTTGGACCCTCACTGCTCTGCTCGCAGACCCTAACTCCCGCTAACTCCAACTCCAACTGACTTCAAATCCAACTGCCCTCGTGATTCTATTCGCGGGTCTTAAATAGTATTTCTAAAATCTTCTAGACGATTCCTTCTCTAGAACGTTTGACTTCTTTCGATTCGTTCCAATCTCACTGGTCAACCAGCGTTCACTAACCTAAACATCAAAGGCTTCTTGGAGTCCAAAAGACTGTTTTTTTCTTAATCCTAGACTTATCGTCTGCTTTTTCTCGTTAAAAAGATGTTATCTATCCTAACTACCTTTTCGGTGATTCCACAAAGACCACCCAGTAATCTAAGATAATCGGTAGTACATTTTTCTAAGGTTCTTTTCCAAGTCTGGCACAAGGCCACAAATATAGGTGCGGCGATTATATAACATTCGGCTAAAAATCACAAGGTTCTTAGTTCGATATCGGCCCCAGCCAACTCAGCGTATGAGTAGCACAGGAATCTGTGTGGTAAAGTAAGGAGCTATGGTAGGTGTGGCGCTCCACCTCAGATGCTAAAATAATCTCCTTGGTCTAGCGCTAGTGAAACGGGGATAGACCCCCTCGCTGTCTGGCTGATACTGACATTAGGCTGCCCCGACGACTTTACTTTGTTACATATTACTTAATTCAGCAGGAACTGACATGATGTAAAATCAACCAGTCCAACAGCAAACCAAAGATTTTCAGAAGGAAAGAGCAAATAGAGAATAAATTGTACTCTCGCGTCAAAACTTTTCTTTTGACTCAGCTAGTGGAATCCAAATAAATCTACAAAGATTGCACGAGGAATTTGCAACATCGCCTTAGATTTACTGAACTGTTTAATTGACGATATAAAAAGTGAATAAGTTTTCTTCTAAAAAAACTTAAAAAACTAATGTAATAGATAAAGATATAAGGCATTAGCTTTTACTTACATTTGGTCGAGCAAATAGAAAATAAATGCCCACTCGTGTCAAAATCATCTTCAGATTTAAATTGTTGAAGCCAGATAAATGTCACTTCATATCAGGCTTTGATTGATGATAGTGTTTGTAAAAGTTCAATGAAGGAAGAAAACCTGTTTAAGGAATCACTACCAATTTTCTTGCAGGTTTAGGGAAAGAGAATTTATTTACAGAACCTGCTATTTGGAAACACCTTTCTGATACTGTATTCGCTGAAGCAATAAACGAACTTGGAAGAGATGCTTAGATAACATTCAGTGAAGTAATTTATAAGTTATTTTGAATCAAATAGGATTGTAATAACACAAGGAATCTGAGAAGACTTATTTGTCATGTTTATGGATTTAGGTTGAAAAATAAATTACAAAGTTCTCTTCTTTGTAGATTTTCATTTGTAATTTTCTGGAAAATAATAGAGCGGCGAGTAAAGATCAAGTAAAATAATATAACGACCTTTGCAAAGAAGTTGCAGAAAACGTTGTGAGGTTAGTACGATGGCGAACTAAAGGTGGATACTTTATAGAGATACGAGAAAAGATATTCATACGGCGACCCATCAAAAAATAATAAGAAAAACATCTTCAGAAAATTTAAATACAAAACCGGCACTGCGTACATAATTGAAGGCATATAATTGATTATTAATGTTTACATGCTCCCAAAAGCTGGTAGAGCTCTCTGGAAGGGACTTTAACTGACATTCACCGTTAGTGTAAGCAAAGCTCTCTGTTATTTACGTATTTTAGCTCTATAGGGATCGTAACATTTTTGTTTGTATTCATCATTTAAAAGTTTGCTTCTTACTGGTAGCTGCTGACGGACGATGAGTTAAGGAATCGGGCTGCTGAAAAATCAGTCGGGTACATTCCGGTTAGAAATATTTGCATAAATCTAGCCACACTGAAGAGACGTGAAACGACGAAAACACGGTATATATATATATATATATATATATATATATATATATATATATATATATATATATTGATATTTGGGTGCTATATTTATAACTAAACAGAGCTTAGATAGAGCATTTAGATGTAAGCGTGTACATCGTAGCGAGAACAGGTAATCAACTGTGTTTGGTTACTGACAGTTTCTCGCCTGTGTGATTGTTCAAACGATATCTTGGTTTGAATATTTGTATTATAATTAACGGAATTCCTTAAACTTTAGAAATAAAATAACCTGAAACGAGTGACATGCCATTAAAATCAGAAAATCAATCATTGCCATTAACAGAATCATAATTTCTTTTTAGGACCCCCCAAAAAACAGACAGAAATTATTTAATTACTAATAATAAAACAACTAATTTTTGAAGTCAGACTTTCCCTTCTCCTAGATCCGTTGCTATACCAAGGTTATAGATCCCAGTCTGTTCACATATTTACCCCTAGCCGGAGGTGGGATAGTTGGGACCTTTATCAATCTGAATGTTATCCCACAGATAACTATTCTTCATAAACAATTTTTAAAAACTCAATGGTAGAAATAAAAAAAAATCGAAATTTTTCTTTCGAATATTGAATCAGTTTAATTACTCTATGCATGGCATCCATCTTTCGTCCCGAAGAAATTGTATACATTATCCTCATTTCACTTTTCCACAATAAACGCTGCTTAATATTTCGACGCTGTAAACAATTTAATCAAAATGACAAATCAATAGCGCATAATTCTGATATTTACGAGTCCCCAGGGTTGTAGACCATGGAAAGACACAAATGAATCGACCACTTTTAACAGTGGAAAATTATCTTATTCTATTCCTCCCAAAGGGATTGACGCTGCTTACTGATATATTTATTGTTACACATCGATTAGCATAAGTGAATACAATAATTCAGGAACAAACACAATGCATTTGGCGCATTTTAACCGCTCCCCAAAGATAACTGCTGGATGATACCAACTTGGCCAACTGTCATCTTTATAAAAGTTTATGGAAGTTTATGGTTAACGGTTGGGTAAAACTAGTTTTCTGAATAGGAATCTATGGTTATTTCGCTCATGAAATTTGGAAAAGAAAAAAAACAAAAAAAAAAAACGAGTTTGACCTTTTAACAAAGATGTGAATCAACCTTAACATACTATTACATAGCATTATTAGTGCGTTTGAAAAAAGAAATCGCAAAAAACGTCCACAAATGAAGAAAAAAGTGCTCTTTCACCAAGTCAATGCACCGTGTCACAAGTCGATAGCAACGATGGCAAAACTACATGAATTGCACTTCGAATTCTTTCCGAACCCACTATTCTCCAGATCTGCACTCCAGCGAATACTGGGTCTGCAGACCTCAAAAGAATGCTCCAGGGAAATAGATTTGGCTCCAGTGAAGAAGTGATATCGGAAACTGGGGTGTATTTTGAGACCAAAAATCAAATCGTTCTACAAAAAAGACATCGAATTGTTAGAGAAGCGTTGGAATCAGTGTAGCACCCTAGAAGGAGATTATTTTGATGAATAAAGTCGAATTTTGCATAAAATTTGTTTGATTATTTAGGTCCGGGACTTATTGAGTGATATATTAAATACATAATGGGCCGGTACTTTTAGGATTTATTCATTGCTGCTTTCCTTTTGTTTGTTGCTTTTAATGCCTTAGCAAAATAATATTTTCCATTCATTTCCATACTTCGCCCTGTCGGCTGGGGTATATGAATACGCCAACTGCACCTCTGCAGAGAGGTAAACCCACTAATGGGGGCACCAGTTGGTCGTAAATGGCGACTCGTGATATTTAATGACTGAATCCTGGTGGCTGAGCTGTCAATGACATGTAATACTCCACTTTGGCCCTTATGTTGGGCGATAGCAGGAAAGGGACCCCTCCGATCAATCAACAGGTCACGTCAAGCCGTAGCACTTAATTGTTTGTCCCATCCCTATTTGCCTTATGGTAAACCACCAAAACTTGTTATCTTATATGTGCCAGAATGTGGCGCTTGAGTGTTTTAGTGTCCTGGGTATGACGTTAAACTGCATCTAGTGCTGAAGTTACATTTCTTGATGTGGGAGTTTGTAGTAGTACTCGTCCATCGTCATTTCTGGTCCACTCTGACCCGGGTGGTAGTACATGTTAGGGTTTCATGTACGGATTAAATATATCAAAAATGAGTTTTATAAATGTTTTAAATAAGAAATTGAGTTTGAAAAAAGTGAATGAAAAAAATGAATGGAACAAAGCGGCTTTGCATGGAATAGCTCAAGGTTTGACATACTGTAGAATCCAACCAATCAACATACTTTATAAACAATATACTTAACAATCTATTCGTTTACAAATAATACATAACTCAACAAAAAGATTTGGCATTAAAATACCACAAGTTTGATATGTCATGAACCTAACAACCAATCAAACCATTTCGATAATTAAAAGAATAACATTAGAAATATATATATACATTACAATTATTGGGCAATTAACTCGGTGAAAACAACTTCAAATCCTGAACGAAGCTGTTTGCATTTCACATAACACAAACTAATGTAATTGCGGAGGTTAAGTGTCTAAATATCGTTCCTCCAGCTATCAGTAAGTAGTGAGACAGACTAGGTTCTTTAACCTTGGTATGGTAACCGATCTAGAAAAAGGAAAACCCCTTAATTCAGAACTTGTAAACGCTGCTTAGGCCATTGAACTTGTGTCGCACCCACTCTTGTGAAGGTATTAGTTAATACATTTAATTTTTGATAAGACATAAAATATTCATTGTCCTAACACTTATAATAAAAGGACACACGTGGTATAATTGCTATCTTAGAAGGAAGTGACTCAACAAGATGAGTACAACTCCTAGTTGAGCGTATTGGCGTTTCCCTTCCGCTGATAAACTTAGAAAAAGTATGTATCTATCTCTTCCCCTCTCCCAGCTGACGGAAAATAGTACAGCAGATTGTTTGTTTAACATCGGTTAAGTTCGTCTTAAAAATATACTTTATGTCACATCCTGACTAAGGGGATGTTTAAACACAAACATATATAGGGGTGGTGAATTAATAATATTTTTTTTAGAATTTGCAAAATTTATGGTTCATTTGTAAAATGTAACATTAACGAAAAATCTTTAAAAATACTAATACAAAATAAAAAACACCCTCTGGGGGATGTAAAAATAGATTTTTGAAACATTTCCTGAGGGGTGGGAGTTCAATGTCAGTGAGTTTGTACCCTAAATAAGTAAAATCATCAAATTCATTAAAGGATTAAAAATAAAACAATTTGAAATGTAAACTTTAAATATGTATTAAAATAAAACAAACTATATATAGATATATAATACCAGTCATGTATTTATTAAAACTTGTTTAAAATATAATGAGGACTGTCTAATGTTGCATGTCAAATTTTGAGTGTATTTATTGAATAAATACACTCAAAATTTGAACAGGCCAAAAATCGTAGAATAAATTTTATTCTATGTTATGACGATTTTGGGAAATGTGATGTAAGCAGTGAAGTAATTTTTGTTACAGACAAAAACCGTAAGCGAATCTCCACTATTAATAGATACAATAAACAAAAAGATTTAGAATCAAATATTTTTTTTATTGACAAATAAAATAGATTATGATGACTAAAATGATTTACATTGTTATATTGCAATGGAACATTTTCAAAAAAGAAATCAAACATTACGTCATTAGCTTAGCATACATTGTGGAAGGAACGAGATTGTTGTATTACGTTTTGCGATTATAATATAAGCTTACTTTCTCATTTTCTCGTCTTATCTTTTTTTTTTTTCATTTGAATAAAGGAATAATATGTTTTTACGTGGAAGGCAAACTATTCCTGTTGTTGCTTTCCTTGAAATGGCAACTTGGCATTGAACCCGACATTTTTCCGTTCTCCCGCGTTCTAAGCTTATCCCTGACTTTGTCTTAGTGTCGAACACAGGAAATCTCCGTGTGAAAACGAAAGAGTTCGTCTAAGCTGACCATTATTATTGAATTGAGTTCGATCCTCATTGGAGTTTATAAGACCTTGTTGTTAGACAAACATGTTTTAAGAAATGTCCTTATTTAATTAAGTGTTGGTTTTGTTTTGTCATTTAGCTAATTTTGTAGTCATCACTGATTCCAGATAATGATAGTAATTAAACTAATGATTGACTTTAATCATTGTCGTTATCATCAACCCTGTAGCAATTTCCTTAAAATGTCAACACATTTTTCAGGGACACTAATGTTCTGTCAACAATCCATCATCGTCTAATGAATTTGGCGGGAGGCGAACTATTAACCTTGTTAACTTCTTGATTTTATCTCTTCCCCTTTCTCGAATGCTGATTTGTTTACTGGCTTTAACACAGCGGGATGGCCATTTCAGATACCTTATGTTCGTTTTTAGTTTCATATATCGAAAGAAATAAAAAGATCCCGAATATCATCTATTTTCTATCATATATATCCCTGTTCATAAATGTATTATTGGGAAATGCTATAGACCACAGCGATCAATTTATTTACTTTTGCTGGTCCTGTCTTCAAAAATCAGCTATTTATTTACAACTTTCCTAAACTTGATAAAAAATATTAGCAATATCGAAAAAAAAGAAGAACCTGAATATCATCTCTTTTCGAACATATATATATATATATCCGTTCATAAATGTATCATTTGGAAATGCTATAGACCACAGCAATCAATTTATTTATCTTTGCT
>CM042146.1:86754993-86769993 GCA_023376005.1 Doryteuthis pealeii | reverse complement strand
AAATTCCTAAATTCACTTTTTCAATTCATTGCATTTCAAATCGAGGTTAGTTTTTGACCTTCCCTGTCATTCTAAACAGTTGTGCTCGGACTGAAGCACGCCACGCAGATATTCGTGTGGGAGAATCGTTAATTAACACTTTTTATGCACATGTTTAGCACAGAGAACCCGGGTAAAATGCATTTTATATCTGTGTTTTCTTGTATTCTTAGCCAGGAACATCTCATCGGATGATTTTTGCTGAAAAAATGGAAAGAGAAAGTTTTTTTTTTACAATGTTTCTGGTGCTTTTGGGGAATCTGAGAATTTCATTTTGAAATACGGGAAAAAAATCATCAATTTTAAATAACTTGACATTCAGTTGCGCGGTCTTGATGCAAAGGCTAGCGTTGCGAAGTCAGCGTACCCTGTCTATGTAATAAATATAGGCTCCCACTTGAGTATATATATATATATATATATATATATATATATATATATATATATATATATATATATATATAAGTCATCCACAGACACGTTTTTCAAAGTTTAATTCTCATCAGTGCAGCTCGACGTTTTAACAACTACCTCTAGCCAAAATCGAAGCCCGACAGAATTTTCGTCTGCCAAGTTCCTGACCCTTGCGACCATCATCGGCTGTCAGTCTGGGATGAACACTTAATTGATACATACTTACGGGATATGTTTTTACAATCATCAGAGAACTCAAGTCTGAAAACAACAAAAGACAAGTAACGGCTATATATATATATATATATATATATATATATATATATATATATATATATATATATATATTGTAGTTTTATATTCACATTTGTGTAATTTTTCTGAATATGTTTTTTGTAACCAGTAATATATCAATTATTCCTATCTAATACTAATAATGTTCATTTCATTGTATGGTTTCAAAAATTACTTTAATAGTAGGCGTATTAGCGTATTGTTGCTCTCTGTCGGAGGGAGTCTATCCCCTTTTCGCTATTACTAGACCAGGTAGATTGTCTTTGCATCTGGTATGTAGAACCACAGCTGCTATTAGCGCCCTATTTTACCACACAGAAACAAGCTGTGCTAATCATATTCTGGGTTGGCGTATCATATCCGGAACCTTGTGGAGTGGAACTGTGATTAGTTAGCCAATCAGAATCATTTGATTCCGGATGAGTCGTCTATAATATGTTCAACGCAAGAGAGAAAAATTAGAGGGCCACCTCGAACTGATGGCGGAATAATCCTCTCCAGGAAAAGCAAAGACCTCAAGTTCCTGAACTGAACCATCACCAGTGGTAATTACACAAAATAGCAACACTCGAATCGCCATTGTCTTCTCTATCCAAAACAAAAGTGATATGTTTTATTATAGGATTTTGTACAATTGTGTTTCAACAAATATGTGTAGTTATCGATGGGTAGTTTTTCCTCTTTTAAGTCACCAACACACGGCAACTTGTTCCGACTAACAGCCAACTAATCCAATGAGAATGCTCCGAAGAAGATGCGTCAATTCCAAGATCTTTCAAAACAGAGCGTGGAGTACAGAACCATTGACTGAGCAACTATCCGTAGACACGTAAGGTAGTTGAGGAACTGGCCGTCATCCTTGGTTCCAATTGTAAGAAGAACTTAAATTAAACAAGTGAGTAAACCAATAAGTCCTTGTGAGATACTGTCCTTTAGGTCCGACGTCCAAGATGGTCCGAGTGTCAATGAGTTAAGATTAGAATCAGGCCTCTATAAATACACCAACAGCAGCAGCAGCACTGTCAGTGGTTGGATAATAGGAATCTTTCTCAGGTCACGTGATAGTGAACGAGTCTATAAGTAGAAGTGACCATTTGCCCCATGCCTTATATACACAAAAACTGCAACACATGGATCTAAAACTCATTATATACCGTAACTAGTTTAGGACTACACTAATACAAATTAACAGTTTGAACACTACACGTATGAATAATTATTGTATTTAATATGCATTTCTTAAAATTTAGATAGAGAATTATTAACAGAATGTGTATATAACAATAAGAAATGCATGTGTACATTTTATTTACGTCCAACAGCTCTCAAAGATTTGAACTTCATCATTTTTGGCTCGTATATTAAGCAAGTTTGGCCAGTAATGATTAATACTGCTAAGTTAGCTTGCTGCCCGTTTCCTTGGAGGTGAGACCCCTAATTTGATACGCTGAACTTTATTAAAGTTTGTTTATGTGTCATAAGGCGATAGATTAGTTCCTCAGAGAAGCTACTCAACGCAACACTATTAAATATCCCTAAAATTTCTTCCTCATTATTTCTTCAGTACGAGGCACGCCACTGGGAAATACCAGATCCGTCAGTTACGAAGTGGTAATTGTACATGGAAGGCAATCTATCCATAACTAAATTTTATTTATATATTTATTCATTTATTCTAATTAGTTATAAATCTACTCTTAGAAGGAAAAAAATCAGCTTCTCAGCATTTCAGAAGAATTGCTGATCCCTGGAACCATGTCTTATACAAATTTCAAACGGAATATTTCTGGGATATGGTTGAATATAATTGATGACTAACTCGAGGCAATAGAATATGTCGACTGTAAAGACAGTACTGATATCAAAACTTGCGGGGTATGATATTCAATTTGTACTTGACATTATTTATACGTGCATTAGAAAAAAATTATTCATTGAATCTACATCAATAAATAAGAGGAATGAATAATAGTGAAGATGCGTGGTGTAAAGGTTACTGTTGAAGAAAATGGACACGGGGACACGGGTTCAAATCGTGGACGAGGCTGTTTGTATTTCAGATAGCGCTAATAATCTTGAGAAAGGTAAATATTGATGTACATAAATAAGTACAGCCGCAGTTTGTCGTTATCATATATATATATATATATATATATATATATATATATATATATATATATATATATATGATAATGTAAACAAATATGGCTATTTTCAGCCGACAATATTTGGGAGAATATGTGCTTAATTGAAGTCAAACCTAATTTTTTTGAAAGTTAATTCATTAATGATTAATTAGGCGGGATTTAACTACTTAAATGTAAGGCTAAACAAATCGAGAAAAATCAATCTCTGAATGTACATTTCGGCCCATTAGGCCTCATCAGCAGAGCTATAGATACGAAGATCGCCTCGTGTTTCAAGTCACACACGAGGTGATCTATATATATATATATATATATATATATTATATATATATATATATAAAGAGAGAGAGAGAGAGAGAGAGAGAGAGAGAGAGAGAGAGAGAGAGAGAGTATCGACAATAAATATGTATACGTCAACAATTTTTTATTAAAAGAAGTACCAGAAAAAATATATTACCCCAAGATTTAAAACGTACTAATCATATATTTTAGCGATTCACGGGATTGTAAAAAATATTATTTTCAATGTTGTAAACAAAAACAAAATATTGTATGAAAATTAATAGAGCAATCTCATAAAACTGATAGAATGGTTCACTAATTGTATATTAAAAAGACCCCTCTCACTTGCTCAAAAAGTGATATAACAAAAAACAAAAACAAAAAAAACAAAAAACAATTTCGCTTTTTTAATCTCTTGAGTACTTTACAACATAAGCGATTGGAATATTACGGTCTGCTAAGTTTCATGTATTGTGATTAAAATCATGACATTGTCATTTGGCCCGAGTTTCGAATACCCTCGGCGAAAATTTGGCAGCACCGTTTTATTTGGTCGGATAAATGCTGGAACGTTGCGTTTGATTGATGGCTTATTTTAGTGTGACCGTTCTGGTTTGTGGACGACGCTTGATTTGACACGGATTTGATAAATTGTCTTATTAACTGGTTCATATGGTGTCTGAATCTACCAGGCACCCACGTATCATATCTCCCCCCCCTCTCTCTCTCTCTCTCTCTATATATATATATATATATATATATATATATATATATATATATATATATAGAGAGAGAGAGAGAAGAGGGGCAGAGATAGTAACATCTCATCAACGGACTAATAAGGGTGGTCCATTAAAGAGGAGAAGGGATTACTTTTAAGTCATAAAACCATTATAGCAAATATCAGTTATTATCTCTCTCTCTCTCTCTCTATATATATATATATATATATATATATATATTTGACACAAATCTATCGATCATTATATATAGAAAGGGCAGTTTTGTGCATGTATGTATGTATGTATGTATGTATGTATGTATGTGAATTTCCGGGTGATATTTCAAAAACAAAACAATTAACGACAAAGTAAATATATATACACATTCTCTATCACCAATAAAAAAAATTTGATTGTTTTGGCTTTTTTTACATTTTTGATCACCAGACGCCGAAAATTTTTAAGTAGAATTTATTCAATTAATATAATATTTCAAAGCAAGTGTATATATATATATATATATATATATATATATATATATATATTATAACATGTATATATATTTTATAACATATATAATATATACTAGCAAATATATGCACCCTCCGGGTGCAAGTATTTGAATTTCATTGTAATGAAATATGTTAAATTTGAAATACTTTGAAACTAAATAAAAATCCAAATAAAAAGATTTGAAACAGAGGGGGTATAATCGAAGAATAGAACAACTTTGAAACTAAGTCTTCCATCATTTTCCATCACTCCCTCCTTTTATTGCTGAATTTTCCTAATTTAACTATTAGTTAAATTAGGAAGTAAAGAATAAAATTACTGTTATTTCTTTATATTAATGGATTTCTTTTAAGATTTATCCCCGAGATTTTTGCTCATATTCATTAAGAAAAAACTAAACAATTGGAAATCAATAATACCAAGCGCATATTTAATAAAATTAAACTTTTAATATCAATATGCAAATTAGCTTTCCTGTTCACACTGTAACCTGCAATTTTGTTGCATATATAAATACAATTGCATGTTATCAGAATGTAGATAAAGTCAAAAGTATTAATAATGTAAAATAATTTTATTAATAATTGAGGTTTAAATGAAAATAACAATCATGGACAATGTGGCGTAAATAACAAAGGGGATTGTGAGTTGAGAAGTAATATAGTTTCGGTTACAGACAGACAAACAAACAATCTCTATTATAATAAGATATATATTATAACATATATATATTATAACATATATATTATATATATATATTATAACATATATATATATATATATATATATATTATATATATATATATATATATATATATATATATATATATATATATATAACATATTTAACAATGCTTCAAGCAAATTAACATTTACTTTTATCCCTACGCCTGAGCGAGGCAGAATTTGCGATCTGCATCTCTGAAGATGAAGTTTCTACTTCGAAATCGATAAAAAAAAAAAACATCTTTTGTTTTTATTTTTTATACGCATTGTAATTGCCTTCAAATCATTAATATGTTATGATATATATATATATATATATATATATATATATATATAATATATATATATATATAAGAGAGTTTCATAATTTGCTTGAAGCATTGTGTATGTATTGGTTAGGAGGTTGATTTAGAAGGCCATCACAACACAAATACACTTTTTCATTCGCACATACCCACGTACAAAATCCCGCGCTAGGATACAGTCTTAACGTCACAGCCAATACGCATTTTCAATGTCACGCGCATTACAACATACGCACACGTACAAAAAAAAATAAAAAATAAAATAAAAATAAACGCATTCACGCTCACACGGGAATACAGTTATTTCAAAAATAACGTCATTTTCAAAAAAAAAAAAAATCATTTAGGAAGAAATGCCATAGCTGTACTGCTTCAGTTCAATTCTTTTGATAAAGAGGTATTACCTCGAAAATTCAAGAAATAATAAAAAAATACAGGTCAACACACACCACCATTGTTACCGTATTATTATTTTTTATTTATTCCAAACTGCATTGTGATGGCCTTCTAAATCAACCTCCTAACCAATATATATATATATATATATAGTAATTGGTAGGCCTTTCTAGTTAAAACGTCATCAAATAAATTACGGAATCTCAAACAAATCAATTATTTTTTTCAATTTTTTTTACATGTTAGCTACTGTTTATAAAATAATCGCGTTAGTTTAGTTTTTTAAATTTTGGTTTTCTTTCATCCATAACAAAACGCTAGGACATATATTTGAAGATGGAACTATATCTACACTACCTTCGCGTTCCGGTTCATTTTTAACATATCGCCTTTCCTTGATAAATTACACTTTGACAGTTATATTACGATAAAACGCAACTAGTCCGCGCACCTCACCAACCCTGACTCGTTTCTATCCCTACATAGAACTTCCCACTACGCTTTCTTCTTCAACATTCACACAGCGGCACCCCTCACGGTGGAACTGAACCACCCAACCACACATAAGTTTTTTTAAAAACTGAAATGTTATGACGACGACTTATCAAGAAAAAAGATCCTTTTTTTTTAATACTTAGTGTTTTACACACTGTCGAATTTAATTCCCTATTTAATCCTATATATATATATATATATATATATATATATATATATAGTGTGAGATGGTCACTATTTCAGCTTTTGCTGGAATGGTGTACCAAAGGCAGTATTATTGGTAGAGTGCTCAATATAAAATAGAGCTGTTATATAATATAATAAAATAAATATATAAATGTTTTGCATATCTATTTATTTGGTGACAAAGGAATATTCACTTTTGTCACCTAATAAATAGATATGTAAAACCTTTATGTATTCATCTTATATATATATATATATATATATAAAGTCGTCGGGCGGCCTAAAGTCGGTATCAGCCAGTCAGCGAGGGAGTCTATCCCCTTTTGAATAGACCAAGGAGATTGTTTTGGCGTCTGTGGTGGAGCACCACACCTACCATCAGCTCCTTACTTTATCACACAGATCCCTGTGCTACTCATGCGCTGAGTTAGCGTGGGCCGGTATAGAACTAGAACCCTTGTGGTTTCTAGCTGAACGCTCTACCGACTGAGCTAAAAGTGTGACAGAAATGTATCGAGATTTTTTATAATTTTTGACACACCTTGTATTCTGAAAAAAGAATAACGTTCCATTACTTAATTTTTGTCAGAATACAAGGTGTGTCAAAGAAGTACCAAGTACCAAGCTGTATTTACCAAGATAGAAATGAAGAATGAATGGAATGCTATTTTCTTTCAGAATACAAGGTGTGTCAAAAAGTAGCAAAATATTTCGATAAATTTTTGACATATATATATATATATATATATATATATATATAGGTTTGTTTTAGAAGATTATTTGAAGTATGTTCAAAGTGTCTCAAAAGGAGAATAATCATAACTGTGGAAGTTTGAAATCACTACTAATGTTTATCTAAATTTGTCTATCATTATTATACATTATTGACAGCGAAGCAGTAGTTAATATGACGCTCGCCTTTAGCCACGGAATTGCTGTCAAGAGAATGAGAATAGCTATTGAATTAAGATTTGCTGTGTCTATTGTACTCTGTTCTGTTTATGAGACAGAAATAATAATGAGGTATAATCAATTATTTATTACTAGTAACAGTGGGCTCTAAAGCAAAATACCAGCGTCAAGTTAATTTAGAGATCATCTACATTTAAACAATTGTATCGATATATATAAGGAAGTAAATATACAGATCCGTAACAATTCTTGAGTTCCATTCGAATCATCCACCAAGGATTAGGAAGTAATATGAATTTTTAATGCCTTATTGATATATTACATACCTATACATTATCAGAAGTATCGGTTTATGACCAGACTACAATGATTTTGACCATTCTTCGAGTCCCTGTATTATGGTATCTATGCAGTCCTCAAATTTGGCGAAACCTCTTCCACATTCTTTGCTTAATACATATAAGTAAAAGTAATTAAAGTCGTCGGTGTGGCTTAAAGTCGGTATCAGCCAGAGAGTCTATCCCCTTTTTACTAGCGATAGACCAAGGAGATTATTTTGGCGACTTAGATGGAGCGCTACACCTTCCATCACCTCTTTACCGCACAGATCCCTTCTGCTCCTCATACGCATGATTTGGGGAGGGTCGTTATAGAACCCGGAAACTTTGTGGTTTCTAGTTGAACGCTCTACTGACTAAGCTAAACTCTTGGGTGTATCTTGTGCATTCTCATTAATTTTCTTGATTTTTGGTCTATCTGTCTGTGTTCGTTTGTTGTCCATTTTAGGAATGGTCCAGAGTAACTTATAGTGCGGACGACCTGGGTGTTTATTCCCTTGATGAGATTTCAACAGCAGAGCTTGGTTTCTAGAAATTTTCTTGTTCTTCTTGGGTATTCATCCTTAACTTTGTACTTTCATCTTTGTTTGGTGGTGTTCGATCCCAAAATTTCCAAGTATTTGTAATTTATTTTCTCTCCGAGTGTTCTCATATTTTCCTGATTTGGTCGTGGTATTCCGTCTATTGTTTCTCATTCTACCCTTTTTCATCACTAGTATGGTACATTTTTCAATGCCAAATTCCCTAACTGTAATATTTTATAGTTTATACCAAAGTTTCCTGTTCTTTTATGTGTTTACAAACATCTTAATATCATCCATATAAAGTGGTTAATTTTTTCTTGTGATTTTGTGAATTTGTAGCCCTTCAATATTTTCTAAGTATATAGTTGAATGCTACAAAAGATAGTAGTGGTGATAGCGAGCCGGTTTGGAAAATGCCTCTTCAGTATCTTTGTTAAGTATCTGGTCGGCATCCTTAGTTCCATATGTAATAAGTAAGTAAGCAAGCCAATAAGAATCCGGTTTTAGAGTATTCTTTGTAAGTCCTACGTCCAAGAGAATCCAAATGTCAATGAAATAAGTTTAGAATGGGCCTCTATTAATACAGCAGAAGCAGCAGCAGCAGTGCCAGTGATTGGACAATAGAAATGCCTTCGGGGTCACGTGGTAGTCAACGAGTCTATATTTAGGAGTAGGCTTCTTTCACCCGCCTTATATCTAAATAACTGCAACACACACCCTTTTTTGATATAAATGGGGCTATTCCATTCAACAATATTAAATCTCTCCATTGAGGAAATTTACAATCGATTACAATCGACAAATCATTTCATTCAGAGAATGTTTACAATAAATTCATTAAGAAATTTGTACTTTCAATTTTATAGTAAAAGCACAAATACTATTACTAATCTAATATTCTACTAAGCCTACTTTGTAAAAAAAAAAAATTAATTATTTTTATTATTTTTCCTACTCCTAACGTTACTGTCCAAAGTTAGTATTGGCCACTTTTTGGGGTTTCTGTTTTTTTTTTTTTTTTTTTTTTTTTTTTTTTTTTTTTTTTGTTTTTGTTTTTTGGTGGTGTTAATTCAAAAGAATACGGTACTATACAGTACAATACATCTAATTAATACAAGTTAATGGATTAGTAACTTATTGAACAGGTTTAATGTCATTGTCCAGGACATTCATTTTTGGGGGGATCTTACCCCTCTGCATGAATACAGTCGGATTATTCTACAGCCCAAACCGACAGGGCAAAATCTTAAGTTTAATTTTGGGCCCCCCATGATATCTCTTTTAAAAGCATTCAGCTTTATCCTGTTCAACGATCCTGTGAACAGATCTGAAATGTTGATCTTACCCCTCTTTAATTTCATCCCTTATAAATTGATATTTTATATCAATATGTTTTGTTTCTGGTGTATGAGGGGGTTTTTGCCAGTAGTATGCTCGACTGATTGTCACAATAAATAGTTACAGGGTTTTTAACACTAATGTTTGTAAATAAAGGGCTTCGCGGACTGTTACCGCCATATTAACAAATTCGGCCTCACATGTTGACAAAGAGACCACTGGTTGTTTTTTTAGATTTTCAGGAAATGCTCGAGCTTTCGTCCGATAATTTAAAACAGTATCCTGATATAAGTCTTTCGGTCACTTGAACCTGCCCATTCGGCATCACATAATCCTGTTCAAACAGGTAACTCTGGAAAATATTATTCCAGGAACGCCCACTTTGTTTATCATACTCGATAAAAATACCCTCCTTAGAACGAGGATCCAATTTCTTTTTATTTTGCACACAGCAAAAACAAGTCGTCCCAAAAATATGCATACGACTTAAATTCGGTCTAGAACCGGTAAAAACTTCAAACTTTGCCACATTGGCTTACATCTGCTAAGTATTGTTTCGTAACTAGCAGAGTATCAGATTCATGGGCTAGAAAATATAACATCATAAGTCCAGAAAAATCGTCAATAAATTTACAACATACCTTAAATTGGATTTTCCAAGAGGTTCAATTGGACCGGCTAAGTCGCAAAAACGAGCGACAATATCTTCGTATCTCTTTTCTTTAACACTTTGTTTTTAGTCTCGGCCATTTTTTCCTGAATACATATATTACAACAGTTAGTTTTTAATGAGGGGGGTAAATTTCATTTTCCTTACATTTACTACTTTTGGCAGTTTTTTGATATCACTCATTTTACAGTGTTCCAAGACTATGCCACGGATTAATATCATATTTCGCAGTCTCGGAGGAATTAATATCTTTTTAAATAATACAAACAGCCCATTCTTACTATATTAAATATAGTACCATTTGGGTAGATCAACTTTGATGTTTTGTGTCCAAAATTCATGTGGACCCCGGAAGCCGTAGCTGCCCTTACTGAAAAGATGTTTTGTTTAAAAGTGGGGATATATAATGCCCCTTTCAAAATGCTTTCGCAAATTTGACCTTTACTATTTTTCAAATATACACGCGCGTCTCCGCGTTTTTGTACTAAGCCAGTGGATTGACTTCCATCAGCCAATTCCACGAAGTGATTCTCAGATTGAAAATTGGGGTCCCAACTGATAAATTTAGTTTTATCGTTGATGACATGTTGAGTGGCCCCGCAATCAACGAGCAAATGTTCTTTATGTGCTAAAGAATCATATCCAGCAGAAAAGAAATATGTCTTTTTTCTTTGGGGGAATATTTAACATTTTGACAAAAGTCTTTCTTATTCCTGCAATCATAGGACATATGGCCCTTTTTCTGACAAACATAACAAATAATATTTGTTTTTGTTGGCGACTTCTTGGTATTGCCCTGATAATTTTTAGTTGGTATATCTAGTTGATCTGCCCTCATAGCGAGGGTTGATTTTACCCTTTTTGAATTGGGTTTTAGTTGTATAGTTCTATTTTCTGGTTCCCCAGAGTACATACTTTCTGTTTCCTCATAACTACGAAGACTGACTTTGAATTCCGTAAACGTCATAGTCTTATCCCTTTGGGTATTACTGTTGCAAAGGGTTTAAAATTTGAAGGCAGGCCCTTCAATACCATAGCGATCAACAATCCATCGCTTACAATCTCCCCGGCCTCCTTTAATGAGCTAGCAATGCTCTCAGTTTGGATTATGTAATCAGTAATTGATTCATAATCATTTCTACTCAACGAACTTAATTGTCGATACAACCCCACAATTCTTGGTTTGCCTTTCGACAAATAGTGGGTCCTTAATATTTCCATTGCTTTTCTACCATTATCACGAGCTTCTCGCATTACGAGTGAGAGACTCCGATCATCCAAGCATTGTATTAATTCTGCGTATATTGCAGCATTTTTATCTACGAAAGCTGGGTCCTCCGGGTGGTCAGATGGTGCATTGATTATATCATGCAGTTGAAGGGTTCGAAGGTATCCATTGAACTTAGTTTCCCAAATTTAGAAGCTGGCATCATTGCCATTGAAAAATATTCGTGCGCGACTGGGCCCATAACCTGTTAAGTATCTGGTCGGCATCCTTAGTTCCAGATGTAATAAGTAAGTAAGCAAGCCAATAAGAATCCGGTTTAGAGTATTCTTTGTAAGTCCTACGTCCAAGAGAATCCAAATGTCAATGAAATAAGTTTAGAATGGCGCCTCTATTAATACAGCAGAAGCAGCCGCAGCAGCAGTGCCAGTGATTGGACAATAGAAATGCCTTCGGTGGTCACGTGGTAGTCAATTTTCACTTCTGTTACTAAATATCCTCCTGCTGTTAACTCTAACTTCCACTTTTCCATAGGTTTTTTTGTGAAATTTACGACCTTGTCCGATATCTTTTTATATTTCTAAGTATTCTATAATCCAAGTTTGCGGGTTCATGCCATAGGATTTTTGTAGTCGAAACGTGACATTGCGAGATTTTTGTGTCTAGTTTTCGCCTCTTTAATGACGTGTTGACAATATAAGGTAACTCTTTAGTTCCTCTTTTTTACCCTGCGACATCCTTGTATTTCATCTGGATACAGTTTGTACTAATTAAGTGAGTAATATATTTCTTCTTTACTTAATGTAATAAGAATTTTCCACATAATAGGTAAACAAGTTATTGGCCTATAATTGCTAGGAATGGTTCCTTACTGTGAGTCTTTCTGAGTTATGCTTGTTCTTTGTTTTGTCATGCATTCAGGTATGTTTGCTTCTTGTAAGCACTTATTTAGTTGCTGTGCCAATCTCTCGTGGAAGGAAGGAAATTATTATTATTATTATTATTATTATTATTATTATTATTATTATTATTAGCATGCATTGTGGATATACAACAGTATGATAATTTAATTATTACAACGTTTGATATAATTGCGTAAGCGATATTTATTGCAAAATGGTTCAATATGTAGAAAATATAATAATCTGGATTTAACTCGTTCTCCCACTCTTTCTTTCTTTCTTTCTTTCTTTAATTTCTTTCTTTGTGTTCGATTTAAACAGATTAGCGTTATCGCTTCCACGAACTCAGACCATATCTCTATCTTTCCCTTACCCACCTTTTTTTTTGCTTGCTTATCATATGTTTTCTGTGTAGCATGCCCTTTTTCTTCCGTTTATTTCTTTATAATGAAAAAGGACTGTTCCGTTATTTAGCTGAGGTGAAGACACTCATAAGAAATAAGAATTTGGCAGACAAGCAGCATCAGGATATACATTTTTGTATTTCATCATGAACGATTTGGACGGTCTCATTTTTTATCAGAGAGTGTTGCAAGATGATATTGGTCGTACTTTTAAGGAACACGATTATTATTATTATTATTATTATTATTATTATTATTATTTCACTGCATTCGAGTTTTTCACACTCGTCTTAGCCAGTCATTCACTGGAGGCTGAGTGACAGCAAGTCTCTTCAGGTCTCCAGGACTTTTGTGAGTGTTCTAGCCGATCTTAACAATCCTGTAGTCTGGATGATCTCCATTGTTCCTCTGATTTCCAGTTCATCCAGCATCTTTTTAGATCCCTGGGGACCGTTGCAAGGTACTAATTAGAATTGGCACGGCATTCACCTTCAGTTTTCTTAGTTCTCTGGCAAGGTCCAAGTATTTGACCATCATTTCACTTTCTTTCACTTTCACTCAGTGATCGACAAAATCCACCAGATCACAAGTTCTCTGCTTGTTAATCAACACTAGGTCTATTGTTCTGGCCAAATTTGTCTGTTTTTTTATAACTATTATGGCACACATGTCGATACCGAATTCCCTCCATGTGTCCTGGCTGTATATTCTTATGGTTTGTACAAGGGTTTCGAGTTTGTTTGTTTTTTTCATTTTTTGACAAAAATGATGATATCATCCATGTGTAACGGATTCATGGGTGCGGGGTCAAGCAGAAAATAATGGAATTCTCATTATCGCCATAAAAAAAACAATAAACCACAATTCTGGGCTTGTTTAATAGACGACCAGTCTGGAAGTCACACCCATCTTCAGACTTTTTGGTAACAAGAGTTCTTTTGATCAATTTGTCAGACAAACTGGTGACCTTAAATGACACGTGGAATAAAATTGAAACTGGTGGAATTTTCTAGAAGATATTAGGATTCTCTATATAACATGTTAGCTTGGACTCAGTTGGGAGTTGAGCTAAGGAATTTGCCTGTGTCAGTCGTGGGAGCGACGCATGTGTTAACTGGGGTCGTGAATCGGAATTGGTGTCGCGGAATTGTGAAGCCTGATAATTTATACTTACCGTCGGAACGAAGTTAAAACATTACTTAACGTTTAACGATATTGACCTTAAAAACATATTTATTAATGAAGCCGACTCTCTCTCTCAAGAACAATATAGGAAGAAGTTAAATATATAAGTCATTTGAAAATAAAATAAATTTCCGTTAGAAACTTTATTTTACTACGCCAAAGAAAATACTACAAGATTCATAAACTAACGAAGTGAACAGATACTCGACTGCCCTAAGGAGAGTGATACTTGTAAACACAAGTCAAATTGACGGGAACGAAAAACTGGCACGCGCCTGACAGTTATCCGTTGACCACGAATGAACTGCTGGAATCCTGGGTGTTGTAAACAAGCCCAAAACTTTACGTGCCCTAGCGCGAAGAAACAAGCCAACGCGTCGACTCTTATGTACGACTTGTATAAGTCCAGATAGTGCCGTGCATTTTGAGGCACTGTGTAGTGAAGACACGATGAAGAGCCATAACGTAACATATATCGATTTAGTGCCGTGACAAACCCCGCCACGTAACACATGTACATAAGGTAATATATTTTCTCATCTGATTTAGTAAATTTGTAGCCACCTGTACATTTTGAAATTATATAATTAAGAGGCACCATTGCTATAATAAATAGCAATGGTGATAGGGAGTCTCCCTAGAAGATGCCTCTTTGTATTTTCACCTCTGCTAAGGTCTGTCATCCAGCTGTTAATTCTACTTTCCAATTTTCCATGGCCTTTATCAATTGTATTCCTTTGTCGGATATTTTGTACGTCTTCAATCATTCTAGAATCCATGTCTGTAAGATCATGTTATATGCCTTTCTGTAATGAATCCATACCATCATTAGATTTTTCAGCCGTGTATTAACATCCTTGTGCTGATGTATATAGAACAGATCATTTGTTCCCCTTGTTCATTTACGGCAACTTTTCTGTTCTTCCGGGAATAGTCTACGGCAATGAAGCGAGTAGTAGATTTCGTCTTTTATCAATGCGGTT
>CM042146.1:86737493-86752493 GCA_023376005.1 Doryteuthis pealeii | reverse complement strand
AGAAAACTAATTATTCAAACGATGTCCTTTACTTTTTATTTTTTTATTTTCACCTAAAATAATTAGAGTTAAAAATGGATATAAATAAATGTAATAATATATCTATATTGACTGTAATTGTTTTCCTCACTTCTGTGACATTTTACTAAAATTCATTGCACCGTATCTGTAGTGACTATGATATATTGAAAACGTCTTCGGTGGATGAACAAGATAGCTTCTCCAAGACAAATACCCTGGTTTGCGTTGCTTTTGTTTCTTTGGTTGATAGCATATCAAACTTGGTGGGCTATTTAATGTTAACTCCCTCGGTGAATAGAAATAGCAGTCGTAATATTTAACCCACAAATGGGGTATGAGGGGGTTGTATCTTTCCCGATGGTATTAGTACGAATGTTAACGGAATAGCACGGCAGAAGTTCGAACACGCTTACTAGAATGTCGCAGTCTTGTAGTCAAATACGCAATGGAAACTCTATATATTTCCTGGGCGTCTCACTAAACAGCATTATGTGGTGAAGGATGGAGTGAACTCTTCGTTCCCATGGCTCCTATTACTGATCCGTAAAGGTAGTAAAGTTTAGTGTCTTATTTATGGATACAATAGATCTGTTAAAATATTAGAATTAGCTAGGAATACCACACATATATATATATATATATATATATATATATATATATATATATATGTGTGTGTGTGTGTGTGTGTGTGTTTACCAACCCCTACGCAGGAGAAGGATGCTAGACAAGGTCAATTTCTTAAGCGGAGTTTAACAGGTTTGGATTCAGAGTTTTTCTTCTCCTAGACTGGTCACCTATCCAAGGTAAAAGAACCCAGTCTACCCTACTATTTCACCATAGCTGAAGGGGGAATAGTTGAATTCATACCTTTCCTAAGGGTATTAGTGCTATATGAAATGTAAACATCCTCGTCCAGGATTTGATCTCGGGTCCACGAGTCCATTTCCCACGACTTTAACCATTACACAACGCATCTACATAGGAATACCATATTTACTCGCATATCATGCTACTTGATTTTTGATAAGATCACTCAGAGAATTACGGAAAAATAACGACATTGGAGAGAAAATATATTTCCACAAACATGTATGAACCTTAGCCTAGCCTAACACATATCTAACTCTCATGATACATTGGATTATACTGAAGAACTCATCTTTTAGGGATCATATTTGAGTATTCGCACGATACGGAAGGTCGGATGATACTCGAGTACATGCTACTTGAAACTATATAGCTTCTATAAAGAAGATAACAATGATGATGAAAGGTCATACAACGGTGCCACAGAACTCAATTGGAAAAATAGAACGTATAACCATAAAATGAGCTTAAAAAACCCCAGAAAATATGCCAATAGTACACTATTGTCAAATAATGTATAATTAAGTCGGGTGAAAAAGATAAATCTGCCATAATAAAATCGCACAAGCTTACAAAAGAGGTAACAATAACAATATGATGAAAAGAAGAAAATGTATGCATCCTAGGACATCGTGAAAACACATTTCAGAACTATAGAAGCGAGTCTATTTGATCAACTATATATATATATATATAATATTATATATATATACTTAATTGAAGTCGTACCTAATTTTGAAAATTAATTAGTTAATGATTAATGAATTTTAGGCGGGCATATATGTTCAAATGTAAGTCTAAACGAATCGAGAAAATGTCAATCCCTGAATGTACATTTCGATCTATTTGGTCTCATCAGCAAGGTTATAGACATGGGAGACTGCTCCATGTGTGACTCGAAACCTCGACTGTCAAGCTGACAGGCGAAGTCTCTAACCGTTACACTAGCTTGCCAATTCCACATTCTTCGTTCATTTTGAAACTTATTTATATTTCAATTTTTATTGACTTCTTACACGACAGTATGAGGTTAAGTAAATAAACAAATGTGTTTATTTTTATATGGCTTTAAGCCGACAATTTTAGGAGGATATGTGCTTAATTGAAGTCGTACCTAATTTTGAAAATTAATTAGTTAATATAATACATATTAGGCGGGCATATATGTTCAAATGTAAGGCTAAACGAATCGAGAAAAACAGAAATGAATTCACTATAGTCCTCAAACTTTGTAAACAAAGTGAGGGTTAGCTACATGTCAAAACGGTGAATTTTACAATTAAATCCCTATTTAGAGAACTCAACCAAATTGAAAGTATATATATATATATATATATATATATATATATATATATATATATATATATTATATATTGGATTGAAAATTGCATACGATGAACTGTCAATTACCAAGCTCCACTGACGCTATCCTAAATTGTGTATACACACACACACACACACTCACACACACACACACACACACACATATATATATATATATATATATATTATATATATATATATATATATATTTCTTAAGGTATATATATATATAATTATGGTTAGATTTCAACGTCCAAATGATGTTTTACACAGAAAAATGCAGAGCACTTTTACAATATATTCATAATTATGAAAATAAGACAGGTTAATAAATCACGTCTCCAGCTTTACGTAATCGATCACCAGCTAATATGACGATCAGATACTTGAAACTAAAATCTCTGTCTTGGTTTTAATATTACATATATACATATAATTTATATATATATATATATATATATGTGTGTGTGTGTGTGTGTGTGTGTGTGTGTGTGTGTGTGTAAAGTTACTGTGGGTGAAAGAAAGAAAGAAAGAGAATGAGTAAAAGAACGAGAGATAAAGTGTGTGTGTGTGTTTGTGTGTGTGTGTGTGTGTGTGTGAGTGGGAGGGAGGGAGGGAGAGAGAGAGAGAGAGAGAAGGAAATGAATTACCAATACATCGACAGAAAACTACCAATGAGGGGGAACTTTATCCTTGAATTGAATAAACGCTTCTGTAGTGAGATTCAATGAACATTAATTATATCGACATTTAATAAATGGTATACACAATAATCTTAACCTTTTCTCTATGTTTTTCTTTCTCTAAATATCGGCGTAAATCGGCAAATCTTTGTCATTCAGAAAGATATTTTTGTTTTTGTTTTTTTTTTAATCAAAAGTTTCTAAGTGAAGTATCTGCGAACAGATAACTTTTATGCTATATAGCCGTTCGTTCAGAAAGCAAGTGTGAACATTCTACAACAGAAGATCTTTCCGTTTTGCTTCTTTAATTGCTGGTTTCCATATTCATTCATCTGAAAGAGATCATTATGTCTTGCTTTCGTATTGATCGACCACATCTTCATAATAAATACGCCGTGTGTCGTCTTCAACGAATACGTCCGGCTGACTTCGGATCTGATTTGATATTAAACCCATTATCTTAAGACTACCCCCGTCAATAATTAAGGCATAGTTGACACGTGCATCTTAGCCCTGCATTAACGCGACAGAGCAAAGGAGTCGCTGTACAATGCAGCTGCCTTGAAATAACCATCTGTGCAATAATCGTTCTATTATGGTCGAAATTAATAACAGTAGGATATGCATCTCTTTGAAGTCATTGTCGAGCGTTCTATTCATGTGTCAAAATGTTTCATTTTGCACATTTTGTTCGTCTTTGTTAGCTCTACAAGTATTGCTTTCTTTCTTCTTTTTTTCTTTTTTTCTTTTTCTTTTTTTCTTTTTCTTTTGTCTGCTTCTTTTTTTTTTTTCTTCCATCATTTCTTCCTTCACTATTTTTTCCTTTTTTGTGGGGAGAATGAATTTTGCCAATAGAATTTGAATTCAGATAAGCAACGCGCAGATAACATTAAATAGGATCTTATATCTTTTAGTATGCTAATATATTTTCTAATTCCTAGCCGATTGATCTAGAGATAGAAGAGACTATCGACCCCGAATTCAATTATGAAAAGATAATAATAAAACGACTGAAAAGTTAGTTAAAAAAAACGTATTAATGAAGAATACATTGAGACTTGGGAAATGGACATCATTGACACGTGTTCAAATCCTGGACAAAGCTGTTTGCATTTCATATAGCGCTAATACTCTTGGGAAAGGTATGCATCCAACTATTCTCCCTCTAGCTATGGATAAATAGTAGGGCAGACAGACTTTTTTTTAACTGCGATTAGTCAACCAGACTAGGAGAAGGATAAATTTGAATTAAAACCTGTTAAACACAACAGAAGGAATTTATTTTGTGTCACAGTGTATTCGAGGATTTGGTAAATATATAATGAAATATACATCGGTGTTGTATATCGTAGTAAAAAAGCAGTAAATAGCAAAATAATATGCAACGTAATCATAAATGTTGAATGTTCACTGGAGTCTCAATGAAAGCTAGACTCTTGATGACTCCAGCATTATTCCTGATTTTAATAATCCTGTAGTCCGGATTCTTATACTAATTTTCAGTTCATCCAGCATTTTTCCATTTTCTTGGTTACGTTTCCAAAGGTTCCAACTACAATAGATTTAACAGCTATGAAGCTGTAAATAGAGCTTCTGCCCAAAATGTCTTACGCAGCTTCGAAGCTAATAACATTGCACGTACTGTTTCCACCAACGTCTGATTTATCCTTTCAGCTACTCAATTTTGCTCTAGTGTTTTGGTGAAGATCACTGGCTGTACATTGAGTCATGTTTTGTGGCTTAACCTTGAAATTGTAATTTGTTGAATGGAGAGTCTAAAGAATTTTACGAATTGGAGAATTCTGTTAACAAAATTATTTCTTTTTACCTTAATATTTAAATTTTGCTTTATTGTTTTTATGGTTTTATAATCTACTATGCATTATCATCAGGTCGTGCTGTGAGCAGATATCCATGACACACACACACACACACACACACAAACTCTCTCTCTCTCTCTCTCTCTCTCTCTCTCTCTCTCTCTCTCTCTCTCTCTCTCTCTCTCTCTCCAACGGCACTAAAGGTCATCGCCGTGGAAGGTCCTCGCAGCATCCAGAATTTGCTTAGAGTTAATTGTTGTAGGTTTTTCCTGGTCGATTTACACTTGTGTGTCTATGTTTAGGTGAGCTCAGGAGAACGTCACGTATGAGTTCGTCCATAACACAAATTAAATATATGTATATTTTATATAAATATTAGTTTGTATAAAAAACATTACAGTGCGTACTATACTCGGGTCATTTTGTACGATGTAAAATGCGATCTCTATAAATAGTCAGACCGTCTGAACCACTGAATTCTTTTATCACCATTTAATCGTTAATCTTAGACATTAGACATCGATTATTGTCAGAATCTAAAATAAAAGACAGGATGCAGCTCTAAGCAACAGGAAAGTTGAGAACATCAGCACACATAGTTTGCCCAAATCACTCAATCAACAGACCGAGCACGGACATTTATAGCCATAAATAAGGAGGAAACAGGTGATGAGACTGTGGAATCACATAACAAGAAAGTGCGCTATGACAAACTTTCAGGAGTCCATTGGAAAACTACGGTTTCGGTACAGAAGTAAAAAGAAGACAATCTTAAAGTTATGCAAGACAGGCACCGGTTGTGACACATACGAAAAAGGATAGCGTGTGTCCCGTTAGAGCAAGGTTCGTTTTCTCTGAACCCAAAAGAAACTCTATGAAGACAGGAGAATAAGATGCCAAAACATAACTGTTAAATATGAAAATGCTGACGAGGAATACATACTAAATCATCATCATCATCATCATCATCATCATATCATCATCATCATCATCATCACGTCACGCTCGCATCACGAATATCCATGTTTCTCTCAACAAACACTATAACAAAAGAAACCATATAAAAAGCCTAATGACAACAGACCAAAATTAAAAGCCATATCAAGTCACTAACAGCAACAGTTCATATAACAATTCAAATTATATAAAAAGCCTCAGAAAAAAAAACATGTGAAAATTTAACCATATTATTTGACCCCTTGTAGGCTTGCTAAACATTACAAATTCAAAGATATATTAATTGTTTTAAATATCTTTGAGAATCAAGATACGTAGTCCAAGGTTAACTGACTTGAAAAAATGTAAAAGTTTTTAAATAAAATAACTGGTGCATTATATTTTTTATTCATTAATATATCAACACTGAAAATTTCATTAAATTCGGTTAATTCTCTGATTTTTCGAATGTTGTTTCTTTCGGCGGAGTGACATACGATAGTGGAATTTAAGTCCGTTAAGTTCGATTTAACCATAAACTATGTGTGCCGCTATAAAATACTCAATCACAATAAAGATGCGGTAGATGGTTGCGAGATTAATAAAAAAATCAAGTAAAAACAAAAACAAAAAAAAAAGGACATTGTTTTCATATGAACTAGTCATTTCTTCTAATTAGAGTTCGCAGACGTTAGAAATACCATATATTTATTGTCCTTCTAATGAATGTTACCACCTCTAATGATAATGCACTGATGACGCGTCTTTTTACAAAACTAAAGTGGCATTTACGTAATAACGTTTCGTGGACCGGTAATGAATATACTGTTTTATTTTCTCAGGTCAGATTGAAAAAAATTAAAAAAAACCAAAATACGAATGTCACAATCAGAGAGGAAATAATATTTCAGATCAGATTTTAAAATTTGTGTTTTTGAATACAATTTGTTCACGGAGAGTGACAAAATATAGTTAATTTTGTGACAGAAAATGTAATTTTTTCTAAAGGAAGTTGAAACAAAAGTCAAGGAGAAAAAAAGAACTGTATTTATTTCATGTTAGATGATCCGTGAAGCGCGGGTTTCTTATTGTAATAACTGTTCCTGATTACACTGATGCCACTATTTAGATAGCAGTAAATGTTTATCATTAACATTTTAAAATTATATCCTTTATATCAAGAATTTTGAGGATTCGGTGCGAGAGTCGACCCTCTAAATTTATTTAGTTAATTGTAATGCGATGGAAAATATATATATATATATATATATATATATATATATATATATATATATATAATATATATATATATATATTGGATAAATCTCTCTTATATATATATATATATATATATATATATATATATATATATAAGAGAGAGATTTATCCAAAACTTGGTAGTAAGGGATGATTCTATATGTGATTTCTAAGATCCACTGTACTAATATTGATGATCCAGTATCTATAAATACAGCGAATCTTTAAATCACTGAAGAGAGCTCAATGTATAATAACCTTTTAGAAGTGAATTGAGACCCATCTGATGAGACGAAAATTTGGGGAGCCGGTTTAAATCAACTTAGATTTATATGGGCCCCAATTTTGGTCGAAATAGATTTATTATGGAATTACGGTATTGAGTTCTTCCTTCCTTTATTGATATATATATATATATATATATATATATATATATATATATATTTTATATTTTTGGTTGAAGGCAACTACAATGCGCATATCGCATAAAATTCGATAATTATAGAAGATAAATAATATTGACAAGTGAATCTCGCAAAGAATTACTTGGCGTGTAGAACATCGTACAGCAGCTGTTTCGACTTTATTAAGTCTCATCAGCGATGTATACTAACGATCTCCCTCCGACAGAAATCGAAACCGGGACTTCAGCAGGATAGTCAGAAACTATACTATATCGGCCACCGATACAGCACCGAGAAATTCCTGTGATATTAGCTTGTCAATGATACTGGGACGTCTCTACCATATGATGCAAGGGAACGCTAAGTGAACAACAAACACGGTGCTTTATGCTCTTCGGCGAAGGAAATTTTTTCATTTAGCGTTCCCTTGCCTCATATGGTAGAGACGTCCCAGTATCATTGACAAGTTATTATTCTCTTCACATATTTGATTTTCGTAGGATATTCCATTCAATAATTGGTATTATATTTTTATCTTTTAAGTCCCAAATATATCTAGATAGAGTTGTTGCGTTTCTAAGCTTAATATTAGTAAATGAGTACTTATGGTTTTGTAAATCTAGTTTGAACTCCGACTTTAGCTCTATTTGGCTTTTGGGTAGATGTTACTGAGGCCTGGTAAATGACGCTTTTAGTCAAGCATCTTCCTTTCGTGGGGCATATTGTAGGGCTTCGACAATTGCATTGTTTCTGTTTATTATTTCTATTTTTTGCGTGGCTATTTTTTATTTTATTATTTCATTTCTATATTTTCCTTTCTATATTTTATGTGCAAGAGAATTTAATTTTTAAATTGTTCTTGATAAAAAAATATGTAATATTTGGTTGTCTAAAAAGTGTTTGTTAACTAAATTTAAAAACATTTTCCATATGTTAGTTTTTACTTGTAAGTTGAATAGGAGGTTGTACCAGATGATTCTTATAATTCTCGTTCTAATTTTTTTGTTCTTATCTTATGGATGACTTTTATGCTGATTGTTAAATTTAAGTTTGTTTTTCGTGAATCCGATATCATATAATACTTTATTATAGGAATTGCTAGTATTATAGAAAATGTGTTCATTTTAGGAATTTTCGATAAGTCTATATTTTATTGAGTATGAGTATTGAATACAATGTGCCTCACGAACGGAAGATCCTTAACTAAAAGATGGGGAAAAGGTGACAAAATAAATTCATTTTTGATGAACTAAGGTATACATATATACATGAGGAAAAAGTGAGTAAAGAAAAGAAATGTAGATGGATAAAAATGAATTTTATCGATATCACATTTAATCGATATCACTTACACATGTGTTTCGATCTGTTTATCAAAATGTATACGGATTTACGTTATTATTATTATTAAAATAATCGGATGGAGTTGAAATAATAATCATAATAATAATAATAATAATAATAATAATAATAATAATAATAATAATAGGAAAATGTATAAAATATTCCGTACACAGAGAGATTTTTTACGACCTTCATCAGAGTGAATTCTTTTTATTTGTTGAGTAGAGATAAAAATCGCTGGAGACAAGAATAGAATTTTAAATGTTCGAAAAAAAAAAGAATAATTTTTTTAATCAATAATAACGTAAATCCGTATACATTTTGATAAACATACCGAAACACATGTGTAAGTGATATCGATTAAAAGTGATATCGATAAAATTCATTTTTATCCATCTACATTTCTTTTCTTTACTCACTTTTTCCTCATATTGTCGGATTCAATTCCCTTTCCATTCTTACACACACACACACACACACACACACACACACACACACACACACACACACACACACACACACACACATATATATTATATATATATATATATATATATATATATATATATGAGGATCATTCAAGACGTTCTAATCATAACACGAGAGAGTCGGGAAACGTAACAGTCTTTGACTATTATTCAATATAGTCATTCTCGATCTCGGGGCAATGATGCTAAGCATTGCAATCCCATAAAGGAAGCAAGTTGCATCCTTGAACATGTGATGGCATCATTGTTTCCAAAATGGTGACCACGCGGCTGGGATTTTCTTTTAAGAAACAGGAAGAAATCAGACTACTAGTTCTTCTCGTTAAAGAAGGATGGGTTAGCAATTCAAAGCCAGCATTGTCTGCTTCAGCAATTGCAACGTAAGCAGCTTGGACGGGCGCGGTATGCAAGAGCATTTTGTCAACCTTCCATATACATTAAACCTAAATGCTTCCTTCAGTTTTCTTAATTTTCATGCATAGTAAAAGTCATCGGGGCGGCCTAAAGTCAGTATCAGCCAATCAGCGAGGGAGTCTATCCCCTTTTCACTTGTGCTAGACCAAGGAGATTATTTTTTAGCGACTGAAGTAGAGCGCCACACCTACCATCAGCTCCTTACTTTACCACACAGATACCGTTGCTACTTATACGCTGAGTTGGCGAGGACCGATATCGAACTAGGAACCAGGTGGTTTCTAGCCGTACGATAGTTTCCTCTTTATTTTTTGTATGTAGTCTATCCTGATTCTGCTTTGGAATGAAAAATACAGAAGCCATCACGTTGCCAATAGAAGCTGCCTGCTTCATACAGCACTATAGGGTGGCCAATACCCCAGTGATATTGTAGTATCCAGGCACGGCACACCTATAGTGCCATATGGGGGACACGTCCCCTTGGGATACGTGTCCATAGTCACATTGTCATCACTAATTGGTGTATGAGAGTCAGGCTGAGAGTGAGAGTTCTTTGGTAAAGAGACATAAGAGATAGAGAGATATTGAGAGAGGAGAGGAGAGAGAGAGAGAGATAGAGAGAGATTGAAAGAGAGAGAGAGAGAGAGAGGAGAGATTAGACTTACTCGGTGAGGGTTCTACCATGTCACCGCTGCATCTTCATCCGCCAGCTGGGTTGCGTTTGTAACTAGAGTTGAGGGCTTCTAAAAGCTTCTTCTTCTAACTTGGCTGGTCTTCTAGTTAAGGCATGCTTAATTATTTAACAACGCCTGTTGTCTTTTTAAAAAACTTTTATTTAAATTTTCTAACTAACACCGCGCTGGGCAGACCAGGTCTTAACCATTCGGCGACCAGGCTCAATCTTCCGTCTTAACCCGTTGACGACCAGACTCACACTCTTTACTAACACCTCTCACTTTTCCTTTCTCCCCTTTGCCATGTCATCGTTCCAATCATATCCAATCAAATCTATACACGCGTCCTCCCTGAATCAGCATTCAAACTAGTCATAAACTTTTCCCTAACAAATTACTCAAACCAACACAATGGATACACGTCATAACCATAGTGCCACATTGAACATATTCGCGTGTGAGGAACCAGAGTGTTTCCGCTGGGTATATAGAAAATTTGGTTTGATGTTATGAATCTAGGTTTCATGTTGAGTTATCAATCTGCGACGGAAAATTTCCAGGTCAGCCTGGAAGTGAGTCAACCCTTTTCCGGTTGGACAGGATGCCCATTTTGCTGACAGCTTGCTCATCCGTATATAATGGAGATTTGGTGTATGTCTGTAACCAAAACTACGTCACTACAATACCCTCACAATATGTAAGTTTATCACTGAGTATTCAATTTATAGTCAAGATCATTTATACATTGAATGAATAAAAACCTATTATATATACTCAGAAATTAAATATGCAATATAACTGGTCTACAGTATTTGTTAAAACAAGTTTTAATAAATACATGTCCGGTATTATAGATTTATAAATTGTTGTTTATTTTAATATATATTCAAAGTTATCTAACATATAGAGTTTCCCGAAAAACATATTTACAAACAAGAAATAGTCACATAATCTCCTTTTAGATTACATTTGAATATGTTTCTATATTTAACCGAAGCCGGTTTAGGTAGTGCCAGTTTTAATTTAACGACACTTTCATCAATCATGCTCACTCCCTCTGCTCAAAAAACAACTCGGTAACAAAAAATATACGTAATCCCTCTAACGACAGTTTCATCAATCATGCTTACCCCTCTGCTGTTTTTTTTAGATTCAATGAAAAAATATTAAAAGATGTTAAATATGATATTTTGCAATAAAATTATTAATTAATATTAATAAGATTATAATATAATCTTATTAATATCAATTAATATTGTGGTCTGTATTTTCTTTCTTAGTTGTCAGTAACCTGGTCTGGTCTCTTGTTACAGGTGGTTTCTTCTAATTTCTCATTACTTGGTCTTTGATACCGACTTCTTCTAAGATGTTGATGATATATTGGTTGTCGTTGTTTATAGGGACAAACTCAAGTTATATGTTTTTGTCAATCATTTTTTATAATTATTCTTTATCTTAGGATCCTTAACCGCCGGTGAATGCGCCTTACTGGGTACGTCTTTAAATTATGGCGACCGTTTATCGCAAAAGACACACACGTGTAATGGACTGCAATTAATAAATATATTGATTAATTCAGTGGATTTAACACGGAAGATCCTTATGGTGAAACTAGAGTAGGTTATCACTTGTACCTATATATATATATATAATATATATATATACTATATATATATATATCATCATGTCAAGCTTTCAGCGCGGATATCTATCACAATCTCTCTCCATCCGACCCTATCGCTCATCTCATTCTCAGGAGGTCCTCTATGCAGCATCCTGCATCCGCACAGAGCTGATCAACGTACGTTTTTTTCTGGTCGACCCACACTGGCTTGTCATGTGCTGGCTTCCACAGGAGGACGTCGCTTATGAGTTCGTCCTTGCTTTCTCCAGCAGTGTCCCGCGTATCTTGTCCGTCTTACTCGGATGGTTTGGGTGATATGTGGTAGGTGGCCGTACAGCTGTTTTTCGTAGGGTGCTGTTTCCACGTCTTGTTCATGATCACGCGCAGCATTCTTGTGCAGCTCCCATCTAGTTTATTCTCTAATCGCTTAGTTAGTGTCCAGGTGGTGCAGCCATACAGCAGTACTGACACGACAACGGCCTGGAAGAACTGTCTCTTTAACTTGTCTGTGAAATTTGACCTCCATATGATAGATAATCTATTTACAGCGGCCCATGCTTTTCCTATGCGTGCATTAACGTCGTTTTCTGTGGAGGAGATGTTACTGCCTAAGTATCTAAATTGTTCTACAGAGTTTAGGAGTTTGCCATCGATGGTTGAGATGTCGCTTTTGTTTTTGAAAGACATGTGTGCTATATTTATAAGTAAGTAGTACTCAGTATCGTTGATGGATCATGAATATGTAAGAGTAGCGTGGACATTGCTGACAATTTCTCGCCTATGCAATTTTCAAACAAAATTTGGTTTGAAAATCATTCATAAATCATTTTTATATCATGTCGAAGCTACATGGAATGATCTTCATCAGTAAAATATATATATATATATATATATATAATATATATATATATATATATATATATATCAATAAAGGAAGGAAGAACTCACACCGTAATTCCATAATGAATTTATTTCGACCAAAATTGGGGCCTATATAAATCTAAGTTGATTTAATATAGGCCCCAATTTTGGTCGAAATATTTATTATGGAATTACGGGTGTTGAGTCTTCCTTCCTTTATTGATAAATATTGCTCTGTATATAATCTAAAAAGTTTATTATACATTGAGCTCTCTTCAGTTATTTAAGATTCGATGTAGCATACTGGATCATCAATATTAATACAGTGGATCTTAGAAATCACATATAGAATCATCCCTTACTACAGGTTTTGGATAAATATCATATATATATATATATATATATATATATTTATATATATATATATATATATGAGAGAGAGAGAGAGAGAGAGAGAGAGAGAGAGAGAGAGAGAGAGAGAGGGGGCATTGCCGCAGCTTCGTGTATCTTCTTTTACGTTCTGCTATAGCATAACATCCAATATCCTCTATTAGTTTGCAACTTAAATTCTTACCTTTTCAGCCTCCACTAGGAGCCGCAGGCCATATTGGAGAAAATTAATTACCAGAGACTAGAGGAGCTGAGGTTTGATCAAACCGTCTCTACTCACATGATGTTAAAAGCAAACAAATTTGTTGTTGGCTAAATTTTTTAGCGACATTTTTTGAATTTCTCCTTTCAACCATGTGTTCCAGCAACACGGTGCCCTTATTCCTTTTTCTAGTATCGCAGATTCCACGGCACCATCTCGTGTTCGTTTCGGTAATGAATTTAAAAAAAAATCCTACTCGACAATGAATCTTGGCAAGGACAAGGGTATTTGTGTCGACCTATGGCGGCCTAAAGGGGTATATATATATATTATAATATATATAATATATATATATATATATATATATATATATATATAATATTAATACATATATGTGGTGTGTGGTGTGTGTGTAATGTAAATAAATGGAAGTTAATTCCGACAGAATGAATTTAACAATTTTTGAAAAAACAATTAGTATTATAATCTGCTGACAGAATCTGTTTCGACCGCTTAGTAGAAGGGTCATCATCAACGAGCAAAACATATGAAGGAAAGAAGGGATAAAAAACCGTTGGAAGAAATAGGGGGTACAAACACATGCTGGGATGCTTGAATTTTTAAAATGCGCATTCTGTATCAAAAATAAAATAAATTTTATTTGAAAAAAAACAGAAGCATTTTTAATCCAATAAACTCAAAAGAGTTTGGTGTAATATATTAAAAAAAGTGTAAGAGATTATCAAAAAATGTTCAAATATAATCCAGCTATTAAAAGTTTATTTACACGTCCAAGATGTTAAGTTTCAAAAAAAGTTTGTGCGGTGTTGGTAAATTTGTTTTTTGTAGTGTTCGTAGATATATATATATATATATATATATATATATTATATATATATATATACAAAAAGCGTCAATAAAGGAGAAAAAAGAGTTTTTTAAATATAATAATCAGTCTTGATAATGATAGTTTAGACAAATAATAAACAGACTTGAATATGGGTTCAGAAAAAGAAACTAGGTGTACCTGGTTTATTATGAAATCCTTCGGACAACTTATTAACGCGCGTCAAGATGATAACAAATCCAATAATTATTTTTAAACACTTGAAAAAAAAAAAAAAATTTAAAAACCACTTCAAAACAATAAAGATTCCATTATTTTAAACAAATGTGTTTAATATATAATATATATATATATTATATTATATATATTTATATATATATATATATATTAAATTAAAGAAATAACAAAAGACTTAGAGATTTGATTATAGACCTATTTTCGGGGAGCTTAGACTCATCAGATGCGAATCTGATGAGTCGGGAGGATTTAGACACTTTGTCTAGGCTCCCCGAATAGTCTATAATGCAAAATCTCTAAGTCTTTTGTTATTCTTTAATTATAAATTTGCTCTGTGACTCTAACAATAAGAGCACACATTGAGCTCTCAAATGCGACAAGTTTTTAAAAAAGACTCCTATGTCGTAAGGAAGATTTCTTTCTCTGGACTTTTGGATTACATTTTATATATATACAACATATATATATATATATTATATATATATATATATATATATTATATATATAATATAATATAATACTCTTTGGTGTTGTTTGTGTGGGGTCACGCTAGGGAGCACGGATATCCCCAGTCAAAGCTTTCAACAAAACATTCCTATCATGAATCG
>CM042146.1:86634408-86737393 GCA_023376005.1 Doryteuthis pealeii | reverse complement strand
GAGAAATTTGATTCCAAAGAGACAGAAAGGACTAATAAAAAGGGAAGTGAAGTAGGTAGGAGGGTAAGATTTTGGTGAAATAGATCACTAGGTGTGAGCTAAAAAGGGGTCAAAAAAAGGGGAAAAAGGATAAGTATGGTAAGTGTAGGGGGAGGGTTAGATGATGGGGAAAGAGGAAAGGATGTGGTGGGAAATGAGTTGAAATGCTTAGGTTGGGATAAGGAGATAAATTTTGATACACAGGAAAATAGGGGGAGTGAAAGCGGGAAGGTAGAGGCGTCGGCGTTGGGTCAGTTAATTGGAGGATAAAATCAAATTCTTGGGTGAAAAAAATCACCCAAGAATTTTGGACTTGACTTTAAACTCATTATCAATATGCTTTCTAAGAACTAGAATGTTTGCTGGTCTGCGAAATTGAACATAGAAATACATTCAAATTCTCCCTTCTCTCACTTCTCTCTACGCGCCAAGATGAAAACTAACTTATATAACAGGAGGAAGTTAAGAGATACATAAGCAGAAAGAAAGTGACTAGACAGAGAGTATAGAAGAGATTGGTCGTTTTTTATTCAAATTACAAAATACGACTAATTTAGAACCAATTAAAAATAGATTTTTTTCAACATAAAATCAATCCTAAAGCTAAGAATAATTTAGTATAATTTTCTGTACATTAAACTAAACCAGTAAAAAGCCTTTAGAAGTAAAAAGTTGATTAAACTCAGCTTTAGTATAATAATAGATACATAGATGGGAAGGGAGAGATTAGAAAGAGGTGAAGAGAGAGATGGATATGCTATGTCAATTATTAAACCTTTTGCCCCTTAAGTGACAAGAACAGTTCTACACTGGGACATCAGTGGAGTCTATTCATAGAGGAATGTTAATCTTTTCTCATTTTTGAAAAAAAAATCTATGTTGTTCCTACTATGATGAATCACAGTTTCCTGCAAACAACTAAATCGCGTGCATAGACCGTAATGGTTTTGGTGCGTCTTTCTATCATTTACTACCATGGAACGGGTGTCTCTCCCTAAAAAGGGGCTGATCTCATTAATAATGTCTACCCTAGTGTCCCTGTCATATGGAGACACAAAGCGATGTTTACACTAGACCCATTACCGCTGATTGTGTGGTTGTGAACTCTCCGCTCCTAACTTGATCTAGTCTGTGTACATCGCCAACGATTTAGGTGTAAATAAAGTTGGTTTGATTTGTTTTGTTTTTACGGCCATATCAACCTCAGTGGTCATTTAATGCCGATACATTAATCTTATGCTACCACAATTTTTTTTATGAAATACATTTTTCTATTTAACCAGAGATGGGACCCCTAACAGCGTACTACCACTCTGCGTTCAGAGTGGACCAGGGATGCAATGGTGATGCAAGGGCGTGCTCCACTTTCCTCCAAACCTCCAAAACTGGAACTTCACCTTCAGATAGAGATTAAATGAATTCCTAGACATGTAGATCCTCCAGCCACCGCCTTCTAGCACATATATGATAAAAACGGGTTGGAGTTGCCATAGGGCAATAGGTCGGGGCTAGTCATATAGGTGCTAGGGGCTTGACGTGACCAGCCAATTCACTCGGAGGGCGCCTCTCCAACCGCCCATCTGGACTAGTAAGGGTCTAAGTGGAGTGTTGCAGTCAAGGACTGCTCATCCACCAAAACTCCATCCTTAAGCATCACAGGTCGCCCATCCACGGCCAATAGGGTGGCCGCATTTGGGGAAAGTCTTACCCCTCTGAAGAGGTGCAGTAAGGTGCATTCTAATGCCCCATCCGACAGGGCGGTGTTAAACCAAAGATGACAAAGATAAAGAGAATACCAAAGACATCTGAACATCAACAGATTAAAGGTAGCGCTGTGTACGACACGAATAATTTTTCTTGGTATTCTGATTATACTCCGTGATAATCTAAGGTCAGATAACCAGTAATCACAACCTGCCAGAAAATTATGAGTTTTCTATTAGGTCTATATTGAGGAGGCTTGACTGGTAGCATTTCACTGCAAAAACGTACGTTTGGAAGCCTTCGAACTTCCCTACGTAGAATGATCCTTCTCCAGCGCATTTGATTTGCATTGTTGGAATATATTAGTATAAGGCCTACATAGTATAATCCATTTGTAGTCTGGCCAACTGCTTATTTAACTCGAGTTAATCATTATGTTTTCGAAAAGGATGGCTTTGACAAATTAAGTATTTTGATATTTGGTTTTCTTACAAACCTATTTCTCACATTTTACTCTACTGAATTGAACGGCAATGCTCTCCCATTTGACATCTCCATGTTTCCTCCATTAGACCACAATATTATTTTGCCATTGCTAATTCCCTGGCGTTTAAACTACAGAGTTACTCATAGTCACAGAATGCAGATTTTTGTCAGGGTCAACTCAACCTCCAAACTGCTTTTTTTTTTCTCCTATACTGCTTACCTTACCAACGCAAATATCCTTGCAGTACCCGACAATTTAACCATGATGGCCGGGTTAGCTCAGGTCGGTAGAGCGTTCGGCCTAGAAACCACAAGCGTTTCCTAGTCGGATACCGGTCCGCGCCAACTCAGCGTATGAGTAGCACACGGATCTGTGCGGTGAAGTAAGGAGCTGATGGTAGGTGTGGCGGCTCCACCTCAGACGCTAAAATGATCTCCTTGCGTCTAGCGCTATGAAAAAATGGGATAGACCCTCGCTGCATGGGCTGATTACCGACATTAGGCCGCCCGGACGACTTTACTTTTTTTTACTATATATATATATATATATATATTATAAGAGAGAGAGAGAGAGAGAGAGAGGAGAGAGAGAGGAGGGAGAGAAGAGATGTATAAAAGGATATGAAAACACACAATATTGCTGTTAAAGTGAAATATTTATATCATATTCATAGCTAATATTGAATAATATTTCGATTTATAAAATCATCTCAGAGCTTGTTTTTACTCAAGGACTCATCGAGAGAGGAAAGCTGAAAATAATTTGAATTCAACAAAACATTGATGTTTCCAAAAAGTTAAATGAGGTCGTTCATATAGCCACATCCGTCACGCGTTTCACGGTCAGCGACATAATGTATATCTTTAGTGTAACAGTGTTGAAAAAAGAAGACATATTTCAAATTCAACAATAGATAAATCTCTTTTTCAAACAGGACGAGTTTTTGACCCGTTCATGGAGGCTTGCAAACGCGATTTTTCAGGAAATAATTTTTTATTTTTCTATGTTTTTTTTTTTCTTATATATAAGATAAAAAATAGAATGGTTATAAAGGGGTTTTTTTTTTGTTGATAAATTGTGTGAAATTTTTAAAATTTGTTAAAAGGAAAGTTAATTTATGTCGAAAAAAAAAATTGTAAAGATAGATTTTATGATTCTGAGTACAGTGTCACTAAATAAGGGGATATATTTTTTTTTAAGTATTGTCTTTGTGGATGGTTTTGATGTGTGAAATTATATAATATATATATATATATATATATATATATATATATATTACTAGCCTAAAAGTACCCGGCGTCCATGACCGGACTAAAAAAAAAAAAAAAAGAGGAAAAAGTGGTGACTTAATTTGGCGGACCTGAACTTTTGGAACCCCACGCCCCTCTAAAATTTTCGTTTTAATTATTTTTTTTTTCAACGGATTATTATCGATTGCAAAACCAATCTATCCGATTGTAAAAAAAAACTAAAAAAAGTTATTTATTTTTTTCGAGTTTTCAGGGGTGCTCACATTTCCCCGTATAAGTTATAGTAATCGAAAAACCCCCCATATCGAAACCGCTCTATCTTAACAGTTGGGCTGAATTTGCACTAAGGTATCAAAATTAAGGTGACACAGAAAAAACAGAAACCCACAAAATTTTTTAATAAAAAACTGTTAAATTCAAGTAGGGGGGTTAGATTTGGGGTTAGGTTAGGGTTAGCGGGTTGGTGTTGGGGTTGGTGTTTAAGGTAAGTTAATGGGAAAATAAATAAATAAATTTGGTTCTGTTTTTTCTGGGCCACCTAACTTTGACACATTGCGCCAGTTTCCTTTCGAGCAGTTCCGATATGGGGGTTCGATTTACTATAAAACTTATACGGGGAAATGAGCACCCCTGAAAACTCAAAAAATAAAGAACTTTCAGAATTTTAAAAAAATCTGATTGATTGGTGTGTAATCGATAATAATCCATTGAAGGAAAATAAATATTAAATAAAATTTCTTTTTAGCGGTTCCGATAAGGGGTTCAATTTACGATAAACTTATACGGGAAACTGAGCACCCTGAAAACTCGAAAATAAATAACTTTTTTGAATTTTTTTTTACAGTCTGATAGATTGGTGTGCAATCGATAATAATCATTGAAAGAAGAAAAAAAAATTAAAAACAAATTTTAGAGGGTGTTCCAAAAAGTTCAGGTCCGCCCTTAATTTAAAAAAAAATCTGCCTATTTATTTATCATTAGAATTATGATAAATTAAAGAACACATTTCTCATTCAATTACGTACATTAAAATCATTTTTATTTTATGTTTAAGGTAAGAACATATCATACACTGTTTTGTATATACGAAATGTTAACTTACATCGTATTTTTATTATAATTTTGTTTTATTTTATTACAATACGAATACAACTATGTTTACTTAGTTAGAAATAAGTAGTTATAATTTAACTTCCTATTTTTTGTAAAAGGCTTTTCTTTCTAAAATTCTTTTGTTTTTAATTTTTTCGTATATATACAAAGTTGAGTTATATATTATTTATTAAATAAAACGAAATAAATTTATTAAACAATAATAAGCGCTTATTATTTATTTAATAAATAATAAGCGGCTTATTATTGTTTTTTACTCGCTCTTTCTTACCAAATAAAGATTTGTAAGATAGATTATTCATTTCATTTCTAACTAAATTAATATTTTTAAAGACAGGAATAAAAGATTGCGATATGAATAGATTTGATTTTCGTTAAAACATACTTTTTGCTGTCCGAAGCAAAATAATTATTTTTCTAACTCGCTATAAAAAATAATTCAATTGATAAAGACTCGTACAAATTATAATTGAGCAAGATTATTTTCTCTTCTTTTCACGAAAAGTTTCACTGAAACTCCAGTTGAAAATAATAATAGTATTTGGGGACAATTTTAAATTCAGTTTTTTAATTGCTTGATAAGTTAGAAATAGATTGTAATTTATTTCTTTGAATTTTTCATACATGACAATTCAAATCTAGTTCTTAACGATAAAGAGAATGCAATATCTATTTTTGCTTACATTTTAAAACGTCTTCATTAGTTCTCTAAACTATTAAGACTTTTTTTTAAACCATTAGTATTAATTACAAAACAACTCGTTTTATCATTTTTTTTTATTTACATTTTACAACCCTATACTGTGACTGATTTTTATTGACATTTTAAATCTTATTTTAAAAAAGTAACCGTAAGTGTGTTTTGCAAATTAAGTACTAAGGTTTTAAAAAAAGTTCTTAATAGTAGAGAACTAATGAAGACGTTTTAAAATGTAAGCAAAAATAGATATTGCATTCTCTTTATCGTTAAGAACTAGATTTGAATTGTCATGTAGAAAAATTCAAAGAAAATAAATTACAATCTATTTCTAACTTATCAAGCAAATAAAAACTGAATTTAAAAAATTGTCCCCAAATACTATTATTATTTTCAAACTGGAGTTTCAGTGAAAACTTTTCGTGAAAAGAAGAGAAAAATAATCTTGCTCAATTTATAATTTGTACGAGTCTTTATCAATGAATATTTTTTATAGCGAGTTAGAAAAAAAATTATTTTGCTTCGGACAGCAAAAGTATGTTTTAACGAAAATCAAATCTTATTCAATCGCAATCTTTTTATTCCTGTCTTTAAAATATTAATTTAGTTAGAAATTGAAATGAAATAAGTCTATCTTACAATATTTATTTGGTAAGAAAGAGCGAAGTAAAAAAACAATAATAAGCGCTTATTATTTATTAAATAAATAATAAGCCGCTTATTATTGTTTAATAAATTTTATTTCGTTATTTAATAAATATAATATAACTCAACTTTGTATATAATACGAAAAAATTAAAAACAAAAGAATTTTAGAAAGAAAAGCCTTTTACAAAAATAGGAAGTTAAATTATAACTACTTATTTCGTAACTAAGTAAACATAGTTGTATTCGTATGTAATAAAATTAAAACAAAAATTATAATAAAATACGATGTAGTTAACATTTCGTATATAACAAAAAAGTGTATGATATGTTCTTACCTTAAACATAAAATAAAAAATGATTTTAATGTACGTAACTTGAATGAGGAAAATGGTGTTCTTTAATTTATCATAATTCTAATGATAAATAAATAGGCAGATTTTTTTTAAATTAAGGGCGGACCTGAACTTTTGGAACACCCCTCTAAAATTTTTGTTTTATTTTTTTTCTTCTTCAATGGATATTATCGATTGCACACCAATCTATCAGACTGTAAAAAAAATTCAAAAAAAGTTATTTATTTTTCGAGTTTTCAGGGGTGCTCAGTTTTCCCGTATAAGTTTATCGTAAATTGAACCCCCTTATCGGAACGCTAAAAGAAAATTTTATTTAAATATTATTTTTTCCTTCATGGTTATTATCGATTACACACACAATCAATCAGATTTTTTTAAAATTCTTGAAAGTTCTTTTATTTTTTGAGTTTTCAGGGGTGCTCATTTCCCCGTATAAGTTTATAGTAAATCGAACCCCCATATCGGAACTGCTCGAAAGGGAAACTGGCGCAAATGTGTCAAGTTAGGGTGGCCCAGAAAAAACAGAACCAAATTATTTATTTATTTTCCCATTAAACTTACCTTAAAACACCAACCCCAACACCAACCCTAACCCTAACCCCTAACCCCAAATCCTAACCCCCCTACTTGAATTTAACAGTTTATTAAAAAATTTGTGGGTTTCTGTTTTTCTGTGTCACCCTTAATTTTGATACCTTAGTGCAAAATTCAGCCCAACTGTTAAGATAGAGCGGTTTCGATATGGGGGTTCGATTTACTATAAACTTATACGGGAAATGAGCACCCCTGAAAACTCGAAAAAAAATAACTTTTTTTAGTTTTTTTTACAATCGGATAGATTGGTTTGCAATCGATAATAATCCGTTGAAAAAAAAAAATAATTAAAAACAAAAATTTTTAGAGGCGTGCGGTTCCAAAAGTTCAGGTCCGCCAAATTAAGTCACCCACTTTTCTCTATTTTTTTTTTTTTTTAGTCGGTCATGGACGGGTACTTTAGCTAGTAAATATATATATATATATAATATTAATATATATAATATATTCTCACACATCAAACCATCCCCAAAGACAAGACTTTTTTAATATATCCCCTTAATTTAGCGACACTTGTACTCAGAAATCATAAAATCCCCTTTACAATTTCCGACATTTATACTTCCTAACAAATTTAAATTCACACGTTATCCCAAAAAAACCTCACACCATTCATATTTTCTTATATATAAGAAAAAAAAACAAAAAAAAAAAAAATTATTTCTGAAAAAAATCCGTTGCCGGCCCTACAGAACGGGTCAAACCTCGTCCTGTTTGAAAAAGAGAATTTATCTATTGTTGAATTTGAAATATGTCTTCTTTTTTCAAACACTGTTACACTAAGATATACATTACTGTCGCTGACCGTGAAACGCGTGACGGATGTGCTTATAATGAAACGACCTCATAACTTTTTGGAACATCAATGTTTTCATTTTGAATTCAAATTATTTTCAGCTCCTATCTCGATGAATCTGGAGTAAAAACAAGCTCTGAAGATGATTTTTATAAATCGAAATATTGTTCAATATTAGCTATGAATATGATATAAAATATTTTCACTTTAACAGCATATTGTGTGTTTACATATCCTTTTATCTATCTCTCTCTCTCCCTCCCTCTCTCTCTCTCTCTCTCTCTCTCTCTCTATCTATATATATATATATATTATATATATATAATAATAAAAAAAGTAAATTCGTCGGGGCGGCTAATGTCGGTATCAGCCATGCAGCGAGGGAGTCTATCCCTTTTCACTAGCGCTAGACCAAGGAGATCATTTTAGCGTCTGAGGTGGAGCGCCACACCTATCATCAACTCCTTACTTCACCACACAGAGCCGAGTGCTACTCATACGCTGAGTTGGCGAGGACCGGTATCGAACTAGGAACCTTGTGGTTTTCTAGCCGAACGCCTCTACGACTGAGCTAAACCCGGCCCATATGGTTAAATTGTCGGGTACTCAAGGATAATTTGCGTTGGTAAGGTAACCAGTATAGGAGAAAGAAAAACAGTTTGAGGTGAGTGAACCCTGACAACAAATCCTGCAATTCTGTGACTATGAGTAACTCAGTAGATTAACGCCAGGAGAATTACGCAATGGCAAAATAATATTCTGGTCTAATGGAGAAACATGGAGATGTCAATGGGAGAGCATGGCCGTTCAATTCAGTAGAGTAGAATAGTGAGAAATAGGTATTGTAAGAAACCAAATATCAAAATAACTTAATGTCAAAGCCATCCTTTTAGAAAAACATAATATTTAAACTCGAGTTAAATAGCAGTTGCAGACTACAATGGATTATACTATGTAGGTCTTATACGAATATATTCCAACAATGCAAACTCAAATGTGCTGGACAGGACACATTCTACGTAGGGAAGATCGAAGCCTTCCAAAACGTATGTTTTACAGTGAAATGCTACCAGTCAATCCTCCTCAACATAGACCAAATAGAAAACTCATAATTTTCTGCAGGTTGTGATTACTGGTTATCTGGCCTTGGATTATCACCGGAGTATAATTGTAATCACTAAGAAAGAATTATTCGTGTTGTACAAGCGCTAACCACTTTAATCTGTTGATGTTCAGATGTCTTTGGTATGCTCCTTTATTATCTGATTTTGTCATTTTTGTTTACACCGCCCTGTCGGCTGGGGCGTTAGAATGCTCCGACTGCACCTCTGCAGAGGGGTAAGATTTCCCCAAATGGGGCCACCTGTTGGCCGTGGATGGCGACCCGTGATGCTTAAGGATGGAGTCTTGGTAGATGAGCAGTCCATGACCTGCAACAATCCACTTAGATCCTTACTTAGGCTAGATCGGCGGTCGGAGAGGCCCCCTCCAAGTAATTGGCTGGTCACGTCAGTCCCTAGCACCTATATGACTGCCCCGACCCTATTGCTATTATGGCAACCCCATCCGTGTTATCATATATGTCCTAGAAGGCGGTGGCTGAGGATCTACATGTCCTAGGAATTACATTAATCCTATCTGATGTGAAGTTCCAGTTTTGGAGTTTGGAGAAAGTGGAGCACCCCTTCATCACCATTGCTCCCTGGTCCACTCTGAACCAGAGTGGTAGTACCTGTTAGGGTCCCATCTCTGGTTAAATAGAAAATGTATTTATAAAAAAAAGTGTGTATCCATTAAGAATTAATGTATCGGCATTAAATGACCCACTGAGGTTGATATGCCGTAAAAACAAAACAAATCAAACCAAACTTTATTTACACCTAAAATCGTATGGCGATGTACACAGACTAGATCAGTTAGGAGCGGAGAGTCACAAACCACACATCAGCGGTATGGGTCTAGTGTAAACATCGCTATTGTGTCTCCATATGACAGGGACCACTAGGGTAGACATTTATTAATGAGATCAGCCCCTTTTTAGGGAGAGCACAACCCGTTCCATGGTAGTAGATGATAGAAAAGACGCACCAAACATTACCGGTCATATGCACGCGGTTTAGTTGTTTGCAGCAAACTGTGATTCATCATAGTAGGAACAACATAGATTTTTTTTTCAAAAATAGAGAAAAGATTAACATTTCCTGTATGAATAGACTCACTGAGTGTCCCCAGTTTAGGACTGTTCTTGTCACTAAGGGCTGCAAAAGGTTTGAATATTGACATAGCATATCCCTCTCTCTCTCTTCCACTCTCTCTCTCTCTCTCTCTCTCCTTCCAATCTATCTATCTATTATTATACAAAGCTGAATTAATCAACTTTTACTTCCTAAAGGCTTTTTTACTGTTTAGTTTAATGACACGAAAATTATACTAAATTATTCCTTACTTTAGGATTGAATTATGTTTGAAAAAAATCTATTTTAATTGGTTCTAATTAGTCGTATTTTGTAATTGAATAAAAAAACCGAAACCAATCTCTTACTATACTCTCTGTCTATCACTTTCTTTCGCTCTATGTATCTCTTAACTTCCTCCTCGTTATATAATGTTAGTTTCTCTGGAGCGTAGAGAGAGTGAGAGAAGGGAGAATTTGAAATGTATTTCTATGTTCAATTTCGCAACCAGCAAAACATTCTAGTTCTTAGAAAGCATATTGATAATGAGTTTAAAGTCAAAGTCAAATTCTTGGGTGATTTTTTTTCACCCAAGAATTTGATTTTATCCTCCCTTACTGACCCAACCCGAACGCCTCTACCTTCCCTTTCACTCCCCCTATTTTCCTGTGTATCAAAATTTATCTCCTTATCCCAACCTAAGATTTTCAACTCATTTCCCCACACACCATCCTTTCTCTTTCCCCATCATCTAACCACTCCCCCTACACTTACCATACATTATCTTCTGACCCTTTTTACTCACACCTAGTGATCTATTTCACCAAAATCTTACCCTCTACCTACTCACTCCCCTTTTTATTACGTCCCTTTCTGTCTCTTTGGATCAAATTTCTCTCCAAGAAGGCTGACCCATTTTCTCTTTGAACTTGTTTCTTTCGCAATGTATTTTTTCCACCTGACTCTACATATCCTCTCTAACTCTCTCCTCTCTTTTATTTTCTTTCCCTCCCTTTCCAATGATTTCCTCCTGACCACTCAAATTTTCTTCACAGACGCTATCATACCCACTTGACTTCTTCCCCTAATCCACCCCTCTCCTGTCCACCCGCTCTTCTATAAAAACACTTGTATGATGCCTTAACGATGAATTAAACGAATGATGATGCTGAGCTTAATGCTTACCGAAATATATATCCTACATACGTTTGTTTCAGTTTTGTTCCTGTGTTCCACATATCTCTACTAAATTCTCTCGGATTTACTCCAATCCTCCTTCCTATATATATATATATAATATATATATATATATATATTATATATATATATAATAAGATTATATATATATATATATATTTCTTATCTACTTATTATATATATATATATATATATATAATATATTATATATACTACTACTTATAGATATATATAATTATAATATATATTTCATTACTATATATATATATATATATAAGGTCTACTTATAAATATTTATCTAGCTATACCATTTTCTTCGTTAAAAGCCAGGTTGGACACTGCCTTATTGGTTTCTTGTGTTTTACGAGCAACACATTCCAGCGCGTATAGAATGAACATCAAGTATTATGATATTACGTATTCCTCTGATGCGTGGTCTATTTGCTTCAATTCTAATGGATTATGTTCAAACTTTACAAGCATGAGAACATTTTGAAATCGTGATTCATGAGAATCATTGCAGTATTTGCAGGAAAAAGGGAAAAAAAATTCTTTGTACAGCAGAGCAGAAACAACAAAAGTTGAACATTCTTACATAGAATCAATCTTAACAATTGTTGTTAAGTTAGAAGCCTTGATAATAATCTCATCAACTGTTCAAAGCGCAATCTGTACTTGTCACTAATAGGCTATACACACACACACACACACACACACACACACACACACATATATATATATATATATATATATATATATATATATATATATATATATATATCACGGTTACTTGCAAATCCACGAAGCAAACAAATATATTTACTTCTGGATTTTATTAAAACTGATTTAAGAGTGCTCAATATAAAGAGCTAAATATACGTTTTCAAAACGAATGGCTTAAAATATTCCAACTGCAGTTTCACGCAATAGCGATTCGCTATTGCGTGAAACTGCAGTCGGAATCTTTTAAGCCATTCGTTTTTAAAATATATATATATATATATTATATATAAATATATATATATATATATATATATATATATCCAAGGAAGACTATCCTATTGAAATCTCATCTGTATATAACATTTTCTTGGCTGGAGACCCAGTTGAAGAGCGCTTTGTTGCTACTGTTGTTTTTCCTATCAAACATGCATGACAGAGCGTATCGAATGTCCATCAAGTATCTGTGATCGTATTATGGAATTATGTATTCCTCTGATTTATGCTCAATTTGAAACAATTGCATTGGTTTATGCATCATCTTTCCAAGCATTAGAACATTTTACAATTTCGATTCATGAGCCTCTTTGCAGTAGAATAGTGGCCAATCCTTAGGGAGGAAAACGCATTACTCTTGGTGATTCCAATCAGCGTGTTATAAAAGACCATGACACTCGGGAGGCAGTCGGCCGTTTTCACATTGCTAAAGATAATTCTACTGGGCTTAGATTGCGAGAAATTTTCTCAGGCTTCAATCGTTCAATCTGCAATAATTCATTTCATCAAAACCTCAAACACAAAAGCAAACTGGTACCATCCTCGTCTCACGCATGGGGACACGATAGATTTCATCCTCACTCACAAGCAAGATCATTATGGTGTGTTATGTGTCAGAGTGGTAAGCAGAGCTGACTGTAACATGGAACGAAATTTGGTGCGTGCTAACCGTTCCCTATGCATCCAGACTGGTTTGTTAGGAAGAAGTTAAAAAAATGTCATCAAACATTAATACAAAGCTTGATATCTCATTAAATAAAGAGATCGAACTCAAGTTAATATATATTTCTGGGTTACGGTCAAGTAATATATATATATATATATATATATATATATATATATATATATATATATATATATATATATATATATTATAATAATATGGAATGCTGAATTTCTTCAAAAGTCCTCTTTTTAATGACAATAATATATATACATCATTTTCCGATAATCAAGAAATATAAATAAAAGGTTAAAGAAAATAGTCACTATTTAGACAAGTTTTTAATATTAAAAAACATCCAAATGAGTCAGATATCAATTATTCCTTCATTTTTACGGGTACTACGCTAGTTATTACCTTGTAGTCATTGTAAAATTTTATTTTAGAAGAAAAAATGTTGTAGAAAAATAGTGCTTCATTTTTTGTCAGCTTTTTCGTATTCTTCTCCTGACTAGAATAATTATAATGAATAATATCATTACCAAAGTAATTTTCTCTGTAAGCATTACTTTTTTTATTACCACATTTCTTTTTATAATTCAGTACAATCGTCCTCGGAAACAACAAGTAATATCTCTCATAAAGAATTCATTTCCCAATAGATTTTTTAGGTGGTTTAAAATTAAGTTAAAATTATTCACTTTAGTTTTGATCAATTTAAGAAATTGTTCCTCTCATGACAGACGAGGCGGCCATCAACAAATTTGTTTTAGGACCTAATTTCACTTTTTCCGAAATATTCTAATAACATATTTAACCGAGATGAATACTAAGAGACAAGGAAAGTAAGTGGGCGCAGCGTAATTATATTATACCTTCAATGACTGAATTCTTTGTTAATTAATCTGCCAGTTCCAATAATTTCGGTAAGACGTATCAGATTAACAATCTTTTGAAGAGCAGGTTTATTTAAGATATCCACACATAGAAAGAACCTTAAAAGAGAAAATTCAAACCGAAATTATTTGACTCTTCCCTATAGAACCATTTCTTAATAAACATGATAGTAAATAGAATAAGAAAAATATATCTTTGAAATGAAAATATCTCAATGAAGATATTGTATAATTAATTAGAAATATATTATGAGATAGGTGTATTCTTCAGAAAACCAAAAATGTTATATAACCTTTTACTCGGTATATTAATTAGGCGAGAGAGAGACAAATAGACAGAGACAAATAGACAGACAAAGACAGAGAGACAGAGAGACAGAGAGACGAGAGGAGACAGACAGACAGAGACAGACAGAGAGAGAGAGAACAGAGAGAGAGAGAGAGAGAGAGAGAGAGAGAGAGGGAGAGGGAGAAGACAGACAGACAGACAGACAGAGACAGAGGACAGAGAGACAGAGACAGAGAGAGACAGACAGACAGAGACAGAGACAGAGAGTAGCGACGATAATGAGAGGATGATGAATTGGTTCTTACTTCTTTTCTGCTTGTCTACCTCGTTGGACGTCAACTTCTCTGTACTATTTTCACCGTGTTGATTTCTTCTTTCCGAACTGGGCAGTCTGTGTATTTTTTATTTTAATTAATTAACAATGAATTGTTGTTTTTCTATATAGCTTTTATTAAAACAACCCCAAACAAACGGTCCCCAAAACCGGGCGGTGAAAAGCGGCATCTTGAGAGAACGTCTTCCCTCGGTGAGTAACTGGTAGCAAGTAACGAAAAACTGTCACACGCTTCTACATTATTGTTTCCGGAAGGAATTAAGTAAAGGTTATTACCAGCCAGTCATACGGCAATTTCCACTCAACCCCCATTATTTTGAATCTTCAACGATTCAATTCAAGTATAGCTAGCTACAGTAATTACACAATTTGTAGGTTGACCATGAACTATGTAACAAGAATATCTCTACCTATATCGGGGATTCACCGTAGTTTACTGGCTTACGTGCTGGTATGTAATATTGTAGTAAGCGAGTCCGAACTCCAGTAACACTATTACGGTCACTTTCAGACTAATACCCCAATCATCCCAACTATGTGTTAAATATTACAACTACAGTTCTTAGACACTAATGGCTTTATGATTAGATAACCCACAATGGTTTATATGCTACTGAATAAACCAAACAAAACTAATCTACTGATTTTAAAAGAGACATAAACAATTCATTGATATGACGTTAGTAAGAAAACAAGGAAAACCTTAATGCTGTAATCATACAAGAAGCTTTAAAGTGGGCTAAGTGTGACCATACACAACTTTCTATGAAATTAGATCATACGAATGGAGTACATTAGTGAAGGGAATTTAAAATCCGCTATGACTGATCATATATAAAGTTAGGGACTAGCGTACAACTTTCTACGACCAAATAATAGAGAACATCGGTGAAAGAAACTTTAAATTATCTTATGACTTTACATGTATAACGGAGTTACAATTCTCTATGAAAGGCGACCAAATTAATAGAGAACATTAATGAAATAATTTTTGAAATACGTCATGATTGATTATGTATAAAGGAAAGTACTAGCAATTTCTATGGAAAGGAAAACAAACCAATAGAGACCATTAGTGAAGGAAACTTTCACATCTGTCATGACTGATCATGTATAAACAAATAGGTTAGCATAAAACTTTCTATACTAAACGCGTAGAGAACATTAGGGAAGGAAACTTTAAAATCCACCAGTATTAGAAAAGGAAATTTCGAAAATCGTTCATCGGTGGATTTTAATTTCCTAATGTTAGAATTTAGGCACAGAGGATCAAACATAAAAGGGGAATGGAGCGTGCCACTTTGTTTAAAAGGAATTCATAATAATATAAAAGGAACACCATTTGCGACAGAAATTCGCGAAAGGTAGAACACTAGAAGACACATTAATATCAGGCTGGATTTATCATGTAATAACTTAGAGGAGAGCACAACAATTTCTCCGAAGGCAATTTTGATTTCTAAGGAAGTAAAACTAATATTCAATAAACTTCATTATATATATATATATATATATATATATATATATATATATATATCACGAGAGTATTCCCAAAGTAAGGTATCCAAGGCGCTGGGGACGCAGGGAAACTGTTCATACAGTTATTAGCTACACGGTTGTGTTGTTACGCCGGTATTTGCTGCTGCTCCTGTCCCTGTGCACACTTCGCTGCCACGTTCACACTTGGCGTGGCAGTCGTTTCTGATGGAGGTCCCGATTGACCCTACAACCAAGTGTGAAGTACAATTAGTTATTCGGTTTTAGAACGCAAAATGCAATGAACCGATTGAAATTAATGCATGTGTATGGCGAGCTGTGTATGGATTTCAAAAACGTCCGCAATTTGTTTAGGGAATTTACAACAACAACAAGATTCAACGCTTCCTCGACGACAAGGTGGCGAGTTGGTACGACATGGGCCTACAAAACAGCCTCAGCGCCTACAAAGATGCATTGGCCGAAATGGTGGTGATATAGAAAAATAGATACAGGTCAAACTTTAAAATGAAGAAACATTATTGACAGTAAACAAAAAATATTTCTGTGATTACTAAGCACCTTCTCTCTCATACCTAATTTTACCATTCCAAATTATAACAGACACTCAAGGAAAGCCGAAGATTACATTGACCGAAATGCAGTACTATAGATTTTAAAGAAGAGAAATATCTAAAAAAATAGATACGCTGATTTTAATTATCACTAAAGCAATATATTCCCTGTCAATGAGGACAGTAATTTGTTCAGTAATTTGTTGTAAATTGGGACCTTTCTGGGTAAAGGGAATACGTTCTAGAAAATCAACATAGAAAATAGGCTGTGGGAGTCGTTAAGTGCAAATCTATTTTATCTTATGAATAATCTATGAGTAAAAGGGTAAAAAGGTGCATCTTTTCATACATACTCTTGTGAAATGTCAAAGTTCCATGGATATAATTTCACGTTCGTGTGTGAAGGAAAGATTTCTAAATACATTCAAGATCGCATTCTGCAGTAATAAAAAAATCAAAAGGGTTTCCATGATCATCAAAATGAAATCTATACAAAAACCCCAGGAAAATGTAGCTTTAAAGTGGGAGCTACAACATGAAAAAAAAAATAACAACAACAAACAAATCTCTAATTTTAAAAGTCAAAGCCTTTCATGCGTTCATGTATCGTAGTGTACTAAAATCATCAGCTTCTTGCATGACAATTTCCGAGGTTCACTTGCAATCGGAGAATCATTTTTTTTACGAGCAAACAATGAAGGTTTACTCTCAACATGAAATAAGTTATGATCGGGCAATGTAGCACTATATTTTTAATACTGATTTATAATCTTTTTGCTGAAATATGGGCGAGTAATATTCAATAAACCTTCTCTAATGGATTCTTAATGAAAATATTCCACTTTCATATAAAAACCAGAAGTTTTCTCCCGATAGAGACGATAAAATCTTCCATCTTCAAATTAACTATCTTCCGATTGTAGAAAATGTTATTTCGGTTGAAAATCTAGAAACACTTAAAAGGAATTTTTATCGATTGGGTGAGTACGAAGGAACCTTTAAAACTTAGGTGAATATGAAGGAAGCTTTAAAACGTAATATAAAATCTTCGAATTCGAGTTAGGTAATCTTCTGTCCGTTATCATCCTGTAACACCCTCTGGTTAAAAATGACATCGTCCAAATTGTCCAAGATGCGATGCAGAAATGTGAATACAGATTATCTGGTAGTGTTTAATCGCAGATTTTGTATTTGTCCCTTTTCATTTTACCCAATTTTAAAAATGAAACTTTCCAAATGGTCTTGCGTCGCTTAAATGCCCAACGTAAAATTAAAATGAATTTTTAAAAAAAGTTACGTTTTTGTTTTATTTGTATTATTAAAATTGTGAAATACGGAAAATATTTTGATAGGATTTATATGTAATGAAATTGCAAATCATCGTTTCTGGCTTAAGTAACTCCTTTTGATTTTTGTTTCATTTCATGGAAATTCTACGGGTCCCGCTAGTACATTATAAATGAATAGCGAGTTTGATGTTCGCAGGATGTCCCATACATAAAATCCTGTGTCATATCTTACCCTTGACGAACGGGTTAGGTAAATACCTTGGGCACCTCATGTAGTGGAAGGATTAGTCAACTAGATTAGATTAGTAATAAGTTCGAATCTCACCGGGTGCCCCATACTTCTGGCCTTGTGCTACATATAAGCTAAGCCTAGTAAATAATTAGCAGTTCATAAGGTGTAGTGAATAGTTAACACGTCATTATCCCAAACAAATCTATTTTACTCATTTTGCGCTAATGCCATTGGGAAAGATATGCCCCCATTTTTCTCCCCTAATCCATAGGTAAATAGTAAATAGTAATCCCTTTCATATGTATCTAATGATAAAAATATCTATGGTTACAGTGTAGTAGTTATATTTCTGTTTTTAATCTGAAATTCAATTTATAACTAACATATAATATAGGAATTAATTTCAACGTTTTTTCGTGTATCATAAACAGATACTAATATTTACTTAATCTCTATTTATTATATTTATCAAATCTTGATAGATAAAATATCACCCGTTAATTAGTATACCAACTGAATTTTAAAAAATGTAATTTTCTTCTCTACCAAAGACGCTTGTATGTTAGTATGTACATCAGATACATATACTGCGTGCAGCAGAAATACCTCTCCCATTTTAAACTTTCACTGGTGTAGCGTTAGTTTCGTATTTGCCTGGGAAAGTTGTCTGCCCGGTTTAGTTTGCTGGTGCCCGCTTGGGGATATAGTATTTAAGTGGCTGGTTCAAAAGGCTTCTCCCTCTTTTCCTGTTGCTGATACTACGAGACACATGGGCTAGACACGGTCCATCCCTTCTCGTTGGGGCTTTTGTCCCCACTTACATTAATGTAAGTTCTTAACACAGCATGGACTATCCCTAGTCTCATGTCTGTACTTTTATATGTTATCTTGTACCATTCATGAATGTGTGTTTATCTGTCTACATGTAACTTTGTTTTACCCATGTACTTTGTATCTCGTCATATCCATGTGCTGTACGATATTAAATGTTTTGTCTGTTAACCTTCGTCGGAGTCATGAATCTTTCTACATATAACTTTGAACTGTTCTTACAACTGGGGACCCCGACGTGTTTGAACCATTCTTACACTGGTATTGTGTAAGTGAACTAATACAAGTGGCAATGTTAGCTTCATTTTTTAAACTATTTTTTAAAAACATTTTAATATTTATTTTTAAATCTATTTAACCCACTGATTCCAGGATTTGTTCAAAACAATACACGACATCTATGTGTAGTTTTTTTATCTAGATTTTTGCTTAAGCGTTTCGTTAGAGCCCACATGGTTCAGTCATACAATAACACTGACACGGCTACAGCTCGGAAGAATTCTCCCTTTATCTTATCAAGGAAAACATATTTCCATATGATCGATAATCTGCCTATAGCAGACCATGATTTCCTATCCGTATATTGATATCGGCATCAGTAGTTGAAATATTATTACATTTGTGTGTGAATTGCTCTACTCATATAAGAGATTTGCCATACAGTGTGAAGAGGTTTCTATCTTGTTTAAAGCACATGCACTCCATTTTATTTGAGTTCACATGACGAGCGAGGCATTTACGGTTTTCTTTAGACTATGCAGTATTTATTTGGCTCGTGCAGGTCCATTTTGGAGAAGAAACAGATCGTCTGCGTAGTCCACATCTGTGATAATTCATGTGGAATATCACTAGCTTATTGCCTATTTTTAGCGTGAATCCTTTTTCTTTCATTTGATCTTGCAAGAATATGCACCCTCCGGGTGTAAGTATTTATGTTTTAATGTAAAAAAAAATATATTAACTTAGTAAGACAAACGAAATTAGATAAAGACGCATATAAAATATTACGTTTATCTTAATTATATATTAAATGGTCTCTATATAAAAATATTCATATGATTGACTTTAATACGTCGGAGAAAAAACAATAATATTATAGATCAATAACACCAAGTAATTATTTATTAAATCCGGTTTTTGTAAACCAGTATCTAAATCAACCAGATCATATATTATGTAAACCTTTATGTCTCAGTTATATAAATGACACATTGGAGTATTTTAAACGCACTAATAATATGGGCTGTTTTGAGGCAAATTTAACTTAGATTTTTATAGAGACATTGTTAATAAATAACATATATCCTATGCATTAATGATGTTGACTATAAATTAAATATTCATTGGTAACTTACGCAATTCCGGAGGACATAAGCATTGACGTAATTTCGGTTACAGACATACTCCGAATCTCAATTATAAAAGGATGGTGTACCTAATACATAGCCTATGATAAACGAAAGTTGTTGCAGGTTGTGAAGTCATTGATAGCTTTTTTTCTTTTTTAACCGGAATCATTTAACCGCCAATATTCACCATTTTTTAACAATTGCAACCGACGTCTGTTATATTACAATGAAAGCGATATTCTTTATAAATTTAGTAAGAACTAAACACTGCTAACGTTTTCTAATAAGAAAAAACTGAATGAGTATTTAGGCAACTTCCAGCATAATTCCCTTGTGTCTAGGAATTATTATAATCGAGTCTTAAGTTCTGGTATTAAGTATTATCACAGTTCCATATATTTTTCGGATTATCGATTTTTTTTATCTACGTTGGTGTTAAAACATTTTTAGCCGATGTATTCTTCGATATTAATACATTTTTCTGTTAATCCTCTTTCTCATCCCATTCACCTAAGTCTCAAATGTCTCTTCTGAATGGAGTATTAAATCCAACGTTACTTCTGTTGATGTGGGAAATGAGACTGCAAAAGCTTCGTCTCCTCTTATTGCCTTTTTTTCTTGACCCCTTTTATAGGCGACTTTTCCATCGACTATAGTACATTCGCAGGGGGTCACTTGATAGCTCGTAACAGACGGCGACTAGAATGGTCGTGGAAAGTCGAGAATGTCCGATTCAGGACATAACATGAAGCTGAAAGTCAAATGTCGGTTGCAGTTATTATGTTATAAAATCTGACAGTAAGCGACAGACGATAGGACAGATTTGAGCAATCTATAGAAAATAATAAATGTGCAATGTCTAGAACACAATAAGTCGATCCTCAAGAAGAAAACAGCTGACACACAATAGATTTTACTTAGCGTATCCAAAAGTGACAATAATCAATACAAGTTATAATCTTCGCTTAAATCATATCTATTGCAGATGTAATTAATTAATATTAATAAATACTAACTAACTAGTTTCTACTACCTTCCAGTTAATCCAAGAATTCATTGGCAGGTAGAGAGTCCTCGTGGTGTTTGTTTAACGTGCAAGATCGTAGTAAACGAGTTCGAAATCCAGTCGCGCTGTTAAGATTACTTTCAGAATATTATACACTTGGCAAATGTATGAAGCCCCTCATCCTCCAGCTATGAGTTAAATAGCACAATTGCTCAGTATTAACTGAATTACTCGGACTATTGTTCTCATCTTTATTGTTATCTGTACAACGTTTCGGTCGATGTGCCCTCCGGCCTTCTGGTATTTCTTGTCGAATTCGGAAGCCCTCTCTAGGATTTCCCATTGACGGATTATATTTTTGTACAGATTTTTGTACAGATAACAATAAAGATGAGGACAATAGTCCGAATAATCCAAATAATAGTAATTAGCAAGCCTCACCTCAAAACTTGAGAGCAATAGTACAAATGTTGTTCTACAAGTATAGTTTTGATATCAAATAACTCACCAAAGTAGATATGCCATTAAATAAATGAGCATGTTGTACTGAAAACTTTGTAGCTTTTTTTATTTTTTTAGTTTCTTTTATTTAGACGGAGTGGTAAATTTTCAGGATAGTGACATCCCTTCATCCTGACTGTGAATCGTAGTAGTGATCTTCTGATGCTTGTCTGGTAAGTTTGAATGGTGGGGAGGTGCTTGATGCTGATTGGTCAGTTGGTGATTAATGAGTTTGTACTCGGTGAGTGGTCATCTGGTGGGGGTCATAGGGTCAAGCAGCCAGAAGATGACTACTACGATTCACGGTCAAGAAGAAGGGATGTCGCTATCCTGAAAATTTACCACTACGTCTAAATAAAAGAAACTAAAAAAAAATACAGAGTTTTCTGATATTTATCCCTTGACATATTATGGTAACAACATTAGCATAATATAGTACGTTAATGCTTCACACCTATGCTCCAACCTGGTATATGTATTTCCAACAACGGATACAGATACAATATATCTCAAATATATACGCACTAGAAGCATACGGAGTCGCAAAATCTACAACATATATATATATATATATATATATATATATATATATATATATATGGAGAAAGGTAGACAAACACGGATAGGGTGGAAACTGGATGTTTATTGTCGACGATGCAACGTTTCGGTCTCTTTTTTAATTAAGAAACCGAAACGTTGCATCGTCGACAATAAACATCCAGTTTCCATAACATCCCGTGTTTGTCTACCTTTCTCCACATACTGTCGGATTAACCTCCTCACATTTCTCACATACACACACACACACACACACACACACACACATATATATATATATATATATATATATATATATATATATATAGAGAGAGAGAGAGAGAGATGGATAGATAGATAGATAGATAGATAGATGTGTTACCTTTCCACTTGAAGCGGGATTTACACCTCTAGGGTGGAAGTAGGCACTGATGTGGTATAGTTATTTCGAGTGTTATATTAGTTAAAGAAATGCGCATATCAGACTTGTTCCCCATCTCTATTTCCTTCTCTCTCCGTCTTCATCAATAAATACCTATATATACGTTACTACTGCAGAACTATTTATTAAAAGCATACGTGCGTGACTATCGTAGGTAGGTTCCATTATGCCTTGTTTGATTATATCTTATAAGGCCTTAACTTTATACTAATACCATTCCAACTGTGTTCATATATAGAGAAATGTAAATGTGAAAAACACGAATGGTTGATAGACATTTAAGTAAGTACATAATATCAAGTTTCCATATTTATTAGGAAATTATCCATTCAATTAAACAAAAACGTTAACTTCATATAGCAATGATCCTTCATTCACATACGGAATAATTCCCCTCTGGACTCACATAATTATTCCACGTAACAAGAATTCAAACGACATTAGATATACATATGTAAAGGCAATATCATATTGATATTCACGTTATTTCCTAAGGGTTTATTTCTCCTGGGAAGTGATGTCATTCTTCAGGTCTGTCCTACATTTATGGTCATGTAATGAAATTACTTAAGTCCAGGAAATACGTAGACATATCATGTCAGAGAGATGTGGATAGCAAGTCATTTACTCTATACAATGAGTGTACGTCATTGCAAGTTCATTATTCTTATTTTTATCTATGTAGGTCTATCTTTAGTAATTCAGTCAAATGATTTATTGTTCCTTATTTCTTGTACCCCAATAACTCTGTACAATCTGTTGTGCGATCCTAAGAGAGCAGGCAGGCAGGCATCGATAATTTTATAAAGGATGCTATTTCCCTACAAGAACATTGGACTCAGCCAACGAAAGACATAAGAGATACAGACTAGATGTGCTTAGAAGTAGAAGCTAGTCATGCTAATAAAGAATTTATTATTGTCTTTTGATCAAATGAGCGTTCCACTATATTTATAAGCACTCTCGACACCTACTTCATTTTCTCAGAGAGGCGTGCTTAGCGCAATGGGTCTCGTTTTAGGAAATTAAGTCGGCAACCAGATTTTAAATTCCTGACGTGACTGCTTGCTTTTCGCTTCGCACCAATTCCCCTGCGAAATGCATCAAACCATCTCCTTACAGCGGTTGGTAAATCGTAACCTTTTCCACATTCAATGTTTTTTTATTGATAAACTCAATCACAACAGGTAAGTAATCCACTGAAAGTGTTTCGTGAACTATAGTATATAACAAAAGAAAGATCACTAAAATTTACATAAAGAAGAGAAAATGATAATGCATTTAATTAGAAGTTTCGTCACGAGCATGATGCTAACACAAAGACAATTTTTAAGCAAAGTAAATTTGGTTTCAGTTCACAGTTTTCCTTCCTCACGACTGATTGTCTCACCAAGGTTAAAGAATCGAGTATGTGCTACGATTTACCAATAGCTGTTTGGAGATGGTTAGAAGCATTCTGCAAAGGGAATTGGCGCGAAGGGAAATTTAACATCAGCTTCCTACTTTACCGGAGATATCCAAGCTGTGCTACTCATGCACTGATTTGGCGAGGGCCAGTACGAACCCGGAAACTTGTGACTCCGGATGCTCTATCGACTGAGTTAAACCGGTCATTGAAAATTTGAAAGTAAATATATATATTTACCGAACCCCTCCATACCGCCTTAGGCGCAAGGTAGGACACTGCCAATTTTTGCACAGAGTTATCAAAATCCAGGAATAGAATATATGTTTACCAACCCATCAGCATGCAAAAAGTCAATTTCTTTATCAGAATGTAACAGGTTTGAATTCAGAGTTTTCCTTCTACTAGAATGGTTGCGTGACCAAGGTTAAAGATCTCAGTCTGCCCACTGCCCACTGCCCACGGGAGGGTGAATAGTTTTATTCAAACCTTTCCCAAGCGTATTAGCACTATGTGGAATGCAAACAGCATCGCCCAAGATTTGAACTCGTCTCGCTGTGTTCATTTTCAGTGACGGTAACCATTGTACCCTGCGACCTCAGGGTATAATAAAATAGTTCCATGATGCGTCATAGAACCTGTTAACTCCATAAATTAATGCGCAGGAACAGAAGAATAGTTGCATTGATGGAAATTTCTAAGATGCCATTCCTGCAAGATCCTATTCATGAAGTGAAATGCAGTCAACCCAGTTCAGAAATTGAACCTGGCACGCTTAGATCATCTTCTTTCATGGTATCATTACGCTACACGCACATCCGATTCGGTTCATTAAATCTATATCTAAACAACAACCATTTGTTTGCTATTTCATTCCGATCGAAATAGAAGTATTGCTTCACTCCGTTTATAGAAGTTTTAAATAAGGAACTTTCGAGGTGAGTTATCTTTCTTTTAAAAGGATTTCTTCAGAACGATTTACGATCTTTCTATGTGTCGGAGTGAAAAGCTAAAATTAACTAGAAATTTCCGCGTGAAAACTGCTCCTAAAAAAAGAATCTCTTGTTTTAACTAAAGAAACGCTCTGGGTAGAACGCGCCAAATCACACGGCCTGTTCACTCCTGCCCGATAGCGGATTAATAGGGAAGCATCGTGACTTTCAAATTCCTGCGCTCACGCACATCATTATCTAAAATTCTAACCTGCTGCTTTTTAGCTTTCTGCGTGCAAAGTATTTTAAAATAATTTTGTAAAGGTTTACAGATAGTTTTTGTCAATATTTCCGTCGTGTTTCTTAGGCTTTGTTGAAGGGTTGTTAATTGTTTCTTGGAAGGTTAGCGATTAAAAGTATACATTATATATATATATATATATATATATATATATGTGTGTGTGTGTGTGTGTGTGTGTGTGTGTGTGTGTGTGTGTGTGTAGAATTAAAAGGCACATCTCCTGTTTAACAATTTTATTTTTGATCTTTTCCAATTTTCTGGCCAACTTTTTAATGTCTGGTTGGAATTGATGGATAAGTCCAGCAAAGTTCAGTTCCCGAGTACTTTCGGCACTTCGAAGCGCCATCATCAGGGGTGATGTATTCCATTTTTTTAATTTTTTTTAAATATTAATGTGGAGGCTGGAAGGAAAAAGGAGACATTAAAAAGTTGGCCAGAAAATTGGAAACGATCAAAAATAAAATTGTTAAACAGGAGATGTGCCTTTTGTTTAACTCTACATGTATAAATGAAAGAATGCTGCCCAAATACACACACACACACACACACACACACACACACACACACATATATATATATATATATATATATATATATATATATATATATATATATATATATATGTATAAGTCATACAATTATTGTTCCCCTTGTAATTCTTCAATGAGATTTTGAACAGAAAAACAAATATCTACAATTCCTCTGGCAGAATGAAATAAAATATAATTCAGTACTACTGGATTTAAAATAAGCAAACAAGCATTATGTAAGAATATAGCTAATTATAACTGGAAATAATTCCGCCCTGTCTACTGGGGCTGTAAAATACACCGACTGCTCCTCTACAGAGAAACACCTCCCAAAGGAACCACCTTTTGGCCATGGGTGGCTACCTGTTATATTTAATCTTAGTGGCTGGTCACTCTATGATATGGAACATTCTCATTTGGCCTAGACTGGTCAGGTCAAGCCCAAAAACCTATATGATTGCTCCGACCGTATTAATGCGATGACAATTCCCAGTCCTTTTTATGATATATGAGCTAGAAGGATTTTAGCGTCCTGGGTATGGGGGTAAATTTACTTAGAGGTGAAGTACCCCTTCATCGCCATTATTCCCATGTCCACTCTGAGCCACAGTGGCAGTCAAGCCCAAACACAGGATTGTTCCGACCGTATTGATGCGATGATAAACCCCCAAACTTTTTTTAATAATATATGTTCTAGAAGGGTTTTAATGTCCTGGGTATGACGCTAAAATGTATCTATTGGTGAAGTATCGCTTCATCGACAATACTCCCATGTCCACTCTGAGCCACAATGGTAGTACCTGACAGGGTCCCATCTATGGGTTAAATACATCAAAATAGTTATTTATAAAATTTAACAACAAGGAATAAAACAAAAATATATTCGGCATGAAATAACGCAAAGGTTAGCATACTGTAAAGTTCAATTAACCAACCAACCAACCAACCAACCAATCAGAAAATACTTACGAATCAAAACTGCTAAATATCTACACATGCTTGATTTTTGAGTTGATTTTTAATGGCACATAAACCCGTCTAGAGTCATTTTATTCCTAGAGCTTAGAGAATCCAGTTCATTGTACGTTCGTATATACATTTTTGTTTAGTAATATGTAAAGAGAGCGTTTTTTTATTTCTTTTTTTATACAAGTTCTTATCGAATACTAATATTTTTAAACATATCTATTTAACCAATACATGGGACCTTAACAGGTACTACTACTCCGTAATACCCAGGACGCCCCTTTTCTGGGACGATCTTACTCCTCTGCAGGGTATACATCCGGCGTATTGTAAGTAAGACTCGCGTATTCGAGTCCAAATAGCCCACACTGGTGTGCCCATGTGCCGTCTTCCACGGGAGGACGTCTCTTATGAGTTCGTCCTTGCTTCTCCAGCAGTGTCCCGCGTGTCTTGTCCGTCTTACTCCGATGATTTGTGTGATATGTGGCAGGTGGCCGTACAGCTGTTTTCTCGTGGGGTGTTGTTTCCACGTCTTGTTCAGGATCATACGCAGCATTCTTGTGCAGCTCCCATCTAGTTTATTCTCTAGTCGCCTCATTAGGGTCCAGGTGGTGCAGCCGGACAGCAGTACTGACACGACAACGGCCTGGAAGAATTGTCTCTTTAACTTGTCTGTGAGTTTTAAACTGTTTATGTACATTGTGATATTTACTGTCTTTGGTGATATTATTTAATTCATTGAAAACATGAATAAAGTGTTTTTTACGATTTCGTTTTTCTGATTTAATGTCATATAAAACTTCGTGGGTTATTTAATGTTAAAATCATTCTGGTAGCAGAATAGTAGTAGCACTATTTAACCAATAGCGTGTTAATACATTTACCAGGGGTATTAGATTTAAAGTGAATGGAATAGCGCGACTGGAGTTTTAACTCGCTTAATACGATGCCAATGTCCAGCACTTTGAACCGCGTCTATTTCCAGTGACGATGAACATTACACATCGCGCCTCAACATACTTGATATCATCTTACCATACGCAGGAAATCTTATGAAACTACACAAAAAAATGTACAATGTACAGTTTCCAGAGATCTAGGCAGAGAATAACCCGAAACGGAAGTGCCGTTACAGCCAATTAATCAAACAATCAAGTCATATCGAATATCTTAAGATCAGATTTTGATTTTATGGATTGGCTTCTTAAGCGATCATATTGAACATTGCCTTGTTTTTGTGAACATATATTTTCTTGTGAAACTCTTTTGATTGCATCGACACACCATTGGATGTTTTATATATATATATATATATATATATATATATATATATATGTGTGTGTGTGTGTGTGTGTGTGTGTGTGTGTGTTAGATACATAATAGTATACATATAGTTTTAAAAAGGCAACAGGAAACAGTTGTTTATTTTTATTACCTCTCACTCCCCACCCTTCAGATAGAACATCAAAGTAAATGTAGGCCTAAAACTACGAGCGCTGTGATGGACAGTTTTGCCTACTGTAAAGTAAATATACTTTTTCTCTTTCATTTTTGTTACAGCTTCAATATTTTTCACGGTAGTCCAGAAAAAACAGGGAAGAGCCACAGATGAAAGAATAAATAACCGATGGACGCCGAAGGGAGTTTCTCACTTTCTACTGGCATCGAATCTTGGCATTTTAACCAAGGTAAAATAAATAAACGAATAAAAAAATAAATAAAATAAAACAACCTTGAATACTGTCTCACAACATCCAAACCCTTTTAGTAGAATGATTGGATCTACATACGCAATATATTACTAGTATTGAGATTTGTAGTATGTGATATGCGTATCGAGGAGATAGTCATTTAATAAGCCTTGCTTATGTATAACACAGGGCCTCGTGTACGCAGCACAAAGTGTGAGTCGAACTCACACGTAAGGGTTTACTAGTCTAGTTTTCTAATCATTACACCATGGGAGAAGCAGGATGCGACACTGTACATTTCTTTAGTTGAATTTAACAGTTTTCCTTCTCCTAGAATGGTTGCCTAACCAAGTTTTTAAATGCCATCCTTGGTCAGTTGAAAAGGGCTTAAAGACAGTCCTGTGTTATGGAATCCTTTGGTGAGCATATAAGTCCTATTCTCCTTATTGGTAAAGGTCCAGTGATTTAATCCTAGGTCCGTCGTCAAAGAGTGTCACAGTAATTATGACCAGTAAGATCGGTTATGTATAGTATTAACCTCAGAGTACTGCCAGTGATTGGCCAAGAGTTAGATCACATGATCTCGCCTAGTCTATAAGTAAGAGCGAGGGTCTAGCACACATCTTATATACCCCAAAGTCTCAGCAAAATATCCCAGTCTTTCCTTCTATTTACGTATGGATGGAAGGAGAATAGTTAGAAGCATACCTTTCCCAAAGTTATCAACGCTATATTAAATGCAAGCAGCCTCACCCTGCATTTGAATTCATATCACCGAGTCAATTTCCCTCGAGAATTATAAGTACACCCAGCGACTCCAGAGATAAATAGTGGTGATATTAGGAGAACAAACGTCTTGGAAAGGATTGATTAACTGATTTTAACGGCATATATACCTATATTTGGTATATATGGGATAAAATTATGGAAGCGCATTGTGTAATGGTTAATGTCATGGGAAATGGACTCGTCGTCTCGAGTTCAAATCCGGGATGAGGTAATTACATTTCACTTAGCGCTAATACCCTTGGGAAGGGTATGAATCCTACTCTTCCTCCAGCTATGGATAAATAGAAGGATAGACTGAGATTTTTAAACCTTGGTTAGGCAATCGGTCTAGGAGAAGGAAAACTCTGAATTCAAACCTGTTAAACTCCGCTTAAAAATTACCTTATGTCACATCCTACTCGTGCGGAGGGGTTGGTAAATATATATATTTACCTATACTTGGTTATTTTATACAACATAGCGTATTATACATAAGCAGCACATTCTATGCCTCGTCGACAGAACAGATACTTGAAATAATAATAACTTAATTATTACCGGCATATAATACTTGCTAAATGTAAAAAATTATGTCGGTTGGTTAGTTGGTTGGTTGGTTGGTTCGATTTTACGGCTTGTCTATTCTTTTTTTTAATTTTATGTCGAAGAATGCTTTGTTCCTTTTTGTTGGGTATTCAAATTTTTAAACTCATTTTATAAACTCATTTTAAAACTCAAATTTTGATCCATTTAACCCATTGATAGGGCCCTATCAGGCACTACCACTCCAGGTCAGAGTTGAACTGGGAGTAATGTCAATAACAATGTACTCCTCATTTCCAAGAGCTCCGGAATTGGAACCATACCCCCAGATCTCGATACCCAACATATCATCTTCTAGCACATATATGGTAAAAGGGTTCGGGTTGTCATGAGGGCAACAGTGTCGGAACAATCATTTAGGTACTTGGGCTTGATGTGACCAGTCAATTGATCGGAGGCAGCTTTCTGACAGTCCGTCTGTCCAAAATTTAATAGTGCTACTTTTTTGAAAAAAATAAATTGAATAGTGCTTATTTTTTGATAAATATTGTGTTACATAATCTATGCATAGATTATTGTCAACCCACTCTATTTCTGAAGGGATGGTCCCTTTTCATATCACGGGCGGGACTTTCCATGGATTATTACAGAAAGCCCACGAAATACGTAAAGTCACGTGGGACCTGGTTGGCTCTCAGTTTTAGCTTGGACGTCAGGCAGATAAGGCCTTTATACCTTAGCTGAAGCTCACTGCACACGCGCATTATGTTAGTTACATGAAATGTTTAGTTAAGTAAATAAAAGCTTACATAAATAATATGGTTTTGTGGTTGATTAATGTCTTGGCAACAAGACTGATCTAGAAGAAGAAATGAATTAAGTGCGACCGACCACCAAGACGAAGTCCAGACGCTAGAAGATGAACGTAAGATACCAAAGATGAGCAGAAGAATAATAGAAAAAGAAAGAAAGGGTATACAGCAATTCAATAGTGCTTATTTTTGCGTTGTGTTTTGATTTGTAAGTTATGTGAGAAAAAAATTTACTACTGAATTAGATTATCACTAAATATATTGCACTTTTTGCATTTGTGTCACTGTAACATTGTCACGAAGCATGACGTTGAAACTACCTCTATGCCGTGGTCACCGTACTACCTCTCGTTCGGTAGACACCCGGGCAAATAGCTGTGTGCATTGTGGTCAGGGAAACGTTTTGTTTTGTTTTGTTTTGTTTAGTTTTTCTTGGGTGGGGGTCGGACTGCAATATTGAGATGCTGTTCTGAGAGGGGATAGTGGGATACGCAAATTACAGACCAATCCTTAATTCTCAGTTCATCGGCTGATTACTTTTTCTGAAAAGCAAATGGTTTCCTTGCTCTTTTCTGGATAAAGAGATTTGGTTTATCATGTTAATTTTCAATCAATGCCAGCACAAGAAATTTCAGCTTCGCTGCTATATTTATTTCGTTCGTGGCCTTCGGAATAGGAGAGAAAACGCGAGAATGTCAAATTGGTCATCGCTGACTGCAAACTTTATTCTATTCAGGCAGAAATCACTTTTCTCTAGAGGTGTGACGGTCAAAACTATCTGGCTCCCTGAATAAGTGACGGTCAAAAGAATCTGACTCCCTGAATACTTGATGGTCAAAATACACTTTGTCGCCTTACTTGATGGGCAAAGACACTCTCACTGCCGGCCTGACTACTTAACGGTTAAAATCTATTCTTAGTAGATCGAGATGAGATGTGATCCTCTGTCTGTCTGTCCCTCTCTCTCTCTCTCTCTCTCTCTATATATATATATATATATATATATATATATATATATATGGACCATATTACATTTAGGCACCCCTCTTTATCTCGATTATGAAATGACATGTTTTTCATTTACGCCGTCAATATCCGGTTGTTATTAGGGGTTAGGGTTAGGTTAAGGTTAAATTTTTATAATTTAAAAAATCTAAAAATCGTCTGTTAAAACAACCGGATATTGACGGTGTAAAGGAAAACATGTCCTTTCTTAATCAAAATCAAAAAGGGGTGCCTAAAGGTCATATGGTCCATATATATATATATATATATATATATATAAAAGTTACTAAATTCATTAATTTCAAAATCTGAAGATCTGAATTTTCCTTGTTTCTAGAGCATTTTAAATCTGATAGTTTCTTATTTTAAACATTTAATTGGAGGTCAATCTTTAAACTTGATTTAACCGCACAATCATCATTAATTTCAAAGAGAGGTCCTTTAAAACTGAACCACTATGTCTGGAATTCAAATTATTTACTCTCTTATCTGTTTGTTTCCCCACACTTAAGATTTTTGGTTGACCAGAACAATTTTTTCTATTTCTTTATTGCTTTTCACTTATATGTAGCATAAGGATTGGGATAACATTATAATTTCTAGGAAGATTCAATTGCTTTAAGGACTAGCAGATTAGCATACTTCGTATATCACTGAAAACTCCATACCATGGTTTTAAAACACAACTCAATCACGTTTAGTCGATAACCAAAATAAGCCCAATTCTTATTAAGTAGGTGAAATGACCTATTGTTGGTATCAGCCGGACATCGACGGAGTCTATCTCCTCATTAGTGAAGAGAGATTGTTTTTGCGTCGGAATTGGAGCTCCACACCTTTCATCATCTACACAATCTACCGATACAGATCTAAGCCGTGCTACTCATGCACTTATTTATTGAGGGCCGTTATCGAACCCGGAACCTTGTAATTCCTTGGCCGATGCTCTACCGTCTGAGCCAAACCAGTTCATCATTACTAGGTGGCCATGATTATAGTCTTGTGTGCAAATGCTTGATTAATGAGAAAAAATACCGGTCTGCCCTGCAACGAGTTCAGCCTATTTCTCAATGACGCAGGTGGTTAACATGTCAACCCTTTTATTTTTGATTTTTTATGCAATTAAATGTTTCTTGTTTGCTTTAAAGTAATAACATGTTGTCTCTTTCCTTGGTTAGTTGTTTTTTAAAGCATGTCAATCTTTACTAAATTATTTAATGGCGAATATTGTCTTTTCACATTGTCTCGTTTTCTTTTGACAAGGAATTATGTGGTTTCAAGTAAATCATGTGTAAACTATAAGAGCTTTAAGTAACAATTCTTAATATTGGGATGAGTTGGGAATATTTTCCGTTTTAGCATTATATAATTCATGCTTGGAAATCCAATAATGAATTAATCTTATTTCTCTGAATGATTGAGATGAGACTTGAAGATTATTATTATCTGCGTTATTCAGACTATTGTCCCCATCTTCATTGTTATTTGTACAACGTTTCGGCCGATATGCCCTCCTTCTTCAGGTATTTCTAGTCGGACTCGGGAACCTTCTCGGACTCGGGAACCTTCTCGGACTCGGGAACTTTCTTGTCGTATTCGGGAGCCATCACGGAACTTTGAACCTAACTCTTTATTTATTCCACGGGGGTATCCTGTTCTCATTCCGCTAACCATAGCTGGGTTAGGAGTTGTGTTGATTAAAAAAAAACAACAATAATATGAGTCTAGGTAAAAAATCATACATAAGTAAAATAGGTAGATATTCTAGCCAAACCAAGACATTAGGTTTATAAGTTCCCAAAATTCACACTCAATTGGACACATGGCCGAGTGGATTAGGCAGTTAGGTTAAAACAGTTCTAAGTGACAGTTATCTCTGGTACCCGAGTTCAATCCTGAGTGAAAGCAGTTAGAAAAATAATTAAAACCTACCCCATCTATGGTTAGCGGAATGAGAACAGGATACCTCCGTGTAATAAGTTAGGGTTAGGTTCAAAGTTCCGTGATGGCTCGCGAATACAAGAAAGTTCCCGAGTTCGAAAAGAAGGTTCCCATGTCCGACAAGAAATACCTGAAGAAGGGTATATCAGCCGAAACGTTGTACAAATAACAATGAAGATGGGGACAATAGTCTGAATAACGCAGATAATACTGAATTAATGTTAATTAGTATTATATTGGCCATTATTTTGAATCATCTTTTACCATTTAGCTTGTGGATTCCTCTCAACGAGAGGAAAACAAGTTGTCTACTATTTACGATACATTATTTGTCAACAACATCACAAACCTCGAAAACCGTAGTCTCACCACCTGATGCAATTTAATATCATTTCGAAGACACATTTTTTTCTTCTTTTTTTAGGAAACTTTTGTACGTAGTTCATGATTCCGATTGAATATGACCAGATATTATAAAGTTAAATAATCAAGTCAAGTCACACCGATTCTAATCTTTTCAAGATCAAAAGTATAAATGTGAATGCAATAAATAAATCACGTCCTTTGAAGACGGACGCCGGGTAATAGCCGGCGGCAGCGGCGACGGCGGCGGCGGCCAACGAAAAGCAAACACCGCGCCACTGATAAAGGAGGAAAAATGAAAGACACAATAAAACGAGAGGGAAAACAATAGAAAAGTTGTTGATGAATAGAATGTTAGCAGTCAGTAGAATAAATGACTTCAGGATACAGTGTCTAAGTGCACGACGAAAAGCAGAGATAAGTAAAGAAAATTTGCTAAAGATGAATAATTAAAAGCTAAACTTAACACGATTGCTATCAGAGTCGTCAATCATTCAATATACAGTCGAGGAGAAAAGTACACGTAGAAAGGAAGCAGATTTTACCTCGGTATCAGGGAAATATTGCCAGAATCATCCGGTGATGTCTACTGATTTACAATCATTTTTTTTTTTAGGTTTAATAGTCCATACTATCTAATGCATCTTTAAAGAAATTGTTCTATTGTTTAAACATGAGAAAGCTGTTAGGAACCTTTTCATGTTGTTGTTGTTCTTTTTGTTATTGATGATGATGATGATGATGATGATGATGATATTATTGTTGTTGTTGTCGTCGTTCTTCTTCTTCTCTTCTTCTTCTTCTTCTTCTTCTTCTTCTCTTCTTCTTTTTTTTTTTTTTTTTTTGCACTAGCATTAGGTGATGGTTTTACTGGGATCTGAGGAACAGCAATCTCCATATGTCTCCATAACTCTTCTGAATATTCTAGCTGATCTTTGACAATTCTCCTGCCTGGAAGGTCTCGATTCTTTCTCTGATTTTGATATCTCGGACTGTTGTCCTCATCTTTATTTTGATATGTATAAACTCAATGTCAGGCCAATGTAATCTTGGGCCTCTATTTAGGTGTTTTTTTAATTACCTTAAACTAATTCCTCATCAGATGATAACCTTGAATGCAAACGGAGTTTCGGAGCTGAAATCGTTACCAAAAGTTCAAGGCGGTCCAAGCAGAAGAAATGCCACCAGACTTTTCCAAATTCTTCGGGTCCGTCCCAAGGGCACCGACTTCAGTTAGTATAACCGTCACGATCGTTTCACAGTTTTATTTTCAATTCTCCAATAGTAGAAAAGACTATTATTGACCCAGAAATTTTCAATTCAAGTGGCTGTTTTTATTTTATTTTCAGAATTCCCCTTCCCTAATAAAATCCCGCACAAGAAAGTCAATATTCATATTCCTGAATGCGACAAAATCATAAAACGAGTTACCCATGTCTCAAACATCACACTATATAAGGGAAAACAAAAATAAAAACAGTAATTTTGACTAACGAGGAGAGAGACCCTTTGGTTAGAATTCAGAATTTTCCTTCTCCTAGAATGCTTGCCATATCAAGGTTAAGAGTACATTCTATCCAAGTATTTATTTGTGGAAACATATTTGAAGGTGTGCCCTCAACTCACGTGGACGACATCGACTGACAGGCGGTCGGAGTGACATTGGTCTAATCCGAATCATTGAAGCCGACACCAGCGCTTAACTGGAATGTGTACCTTTTTTTTACCGGGGGAGATATGCGTTCATCCGCTTTTCCTATGAATAAGTGTCGTGAAGTGGATCCGAATTTACCTCACTCCAGGTGTCCTCGATGCTTAATATGTACTGTCGGAGCCGCAATATGTCGTTCAGATGCCGTGCATGGGTGGTTGGGCTGTTTTATGAGCCACAGTGATTGAATACGTGAGCCACTAGCTCAATAAAAGCGAACTATTTTGAAAAGAAGACAGAGAGACTTTGTGTTTGAGACGAATTGAACGCCAGAGTTTGAGCGTCAATAATATATGTATATGTGTATATTCCATTAAGGAAAGTTTTGCATTGTATTTGGATTACTTTTAAAAACAATGAGACTTTCTGGTTGACTGAGTTATGTAGTGATCAATAGTGTTACTGGACTAGTCAACTCTGATCGGTAGATGTTGCTGTATTAAGATACGGCCTATACTGAAATATACTGGAATATTTCTCTGAATGTTTGAGATGTGGCTTGATGATTAGTATTATCTGCGTTATTTCGTTCTATTGTCCTCATCTTCAATGTTATCTGTACAACGTCTCGGCCGATATGGCCTCGTCTTCAGGTATTTCTTGTCGGACTCGGGAACCTTCTCGGACTCGAGAACCTTCTTTTCGGACTCGGGAACTTTCTTGTCATAATCGGGAACCTTCTTGTTGTAATCGGTAGCCATCACGGAACTTTGAACCTAACCCATTATTCTGTCCACGGGGTTATCTTCTTCTCATTCCGCTAACCATAGCTGGGGTCGAGGCGTTAAGCTGTGTTAATTATTATTCTATGCTAATGCTGCACCTGGCCAGGATTGAACCTGTAGTCTTGAGATAACGGTCACTTAGAAATGTCTTTATCATCTAGGTCATGTGTCCAATTGGACACATGGCCTAGTGGATAAAGGAGTTAGTATAAGACAGTTCTAAGTGACAGTTATCTCTAGATTGCAGGTTCAATAATAGAATAATAATTAACACAACTTAACCCAGCATTGATTCGCAAGAACAAAGATTTGATAACGACTGCCTCTAAACCCTTGTTTTTACCCATTCTCTCATGGATGAAGGATCCTTTCGACAAGCTTCAGGGAGGATAGTTCGATTCGTACCTTTCCGAAGGGTATTAGCACCATGTTAAATGCAAGCAGCTGCGCCCAGAATCTGAACTCGTCTAGCCTTGTCCATTTACCTACGACAGTAACCAATACATCATGCGCTTTCCAACTACTTCCAATGTTACAGTGTACTTTCCAGACAAAACCTGTTTAAGGAATTACGAGAGTTAACAAAACATTTTGATATATTTTATTAATATCATCATCCCTATCAAATATCAATCTACCGTGATACCAGAATTCAATAAACAGCTCGTAATAAATATTCAGATTTCCCGCATTAAAACTGTAACGAAGTTGCAACCAATGCTATATTAAATATACTTAAGCCCTTATTAAGCGAAGTTGTTGAATTTTGAATAAGATAAATAAAATATTTGCAGAAACCTCATTCGAGGCGTAGGGAAAAATTCTAAATTTGTGTTACTTGCATTCAGAACATTAGCTAACCATAAAAATGTCGCAAAAATGTTTACAGTATTGCAGAAAAACACTTGTTATCCGTTTCCTCGTAATTATTGAGAGGAATTTTATTACAATATTCTGCCCCCATCTAATGACAAAAAAAAATGCTCTGTAATATTGAAACAATATATCGAGTAATTCTGCTGTTGTTTTTCGTTCTGCGCATGCGCAATGACAAAATGCTGACAGATATATATCGCAGACGATTTTTTTTTGCTTCGAAGATGACTGCTGGCAAAAATGTGTATTAACATAAACAGTATTAGAGGCAAAAATGCTGTAGCATCTATTGCAATAAAAATGCAATGTTCTCCTGTAATGTGACTGTTGATTATTAGGAAATATTAGCTTTCGTACAAACAGCGCAAAATAATACAATCATAGAAATATAGAGATCAGTATAGAATTCTACTTTATTAGATATAAAGAAAAGTCAAAAATTAGATACAGTTTGGTATTCTGTTTGTGTAACTGTGCTGATAGAATCTATGATCGCGAATGCTGATTTTCCAGGCATACATATGTCAGCATTCGTTTTATAACTCAACTGGCATACATATTATGTTAAAGGGCTTCATCACTGGATGCCCATACTAGCGTCCTTGTGTCACATCCTACCCGTTGCTAACGCGTAGAGTAAATTCGTTCTAAGGATATCTTACTGGGGTCCTACCGTAATGGTTTGTAAGTCTTGCAGATCCATTTCTACTGATTAGCGAAATTAGATCCTCGCTGGATGCCCCATACTTATGACCTTGTGTCACATCCTACCCGTGACGAATGGCTTAGATAAATACCTACATTTTTATTGACTCTTTTCCTACCAAATTCCCCACACGACTGTACCAAATTCTTTTGGTATTTTTATCTGTATAATGGGAAATTTAAAAGTTTACTATCTATTAATCTCAGTACTGATTCTATTCAAATAAAGTCCTATTATTATTGTAATCTGGGTGCTTCAGCTCATTCATTATGAACTAACCATCAGTTTTTGTACTTTGCTTGGATGTGGTATGCGTATAAACAGTTCTTAGTGGGAGAGTCACTGTGAGCGGTTTAAAGTAAGCAAATAGTTAAATAACTATTTTTATTGATTTTCTGTTGATTAGACCATTGCAGAAACTTTTGATACAAACATTTTTTTAATGTAATTACGTTTTGCCATTTATTTTCTGATCAAATTGTTAAAATTATTTTGTAATAGATTAAATTCTTTCAAATATTACTGTTAGAAAACTATTCAGCCACATGGATAAAAAAATATTCTATTCAGTATAAAGAACACATGTATAATTTCGCTTTATATTTCATTTATCTATACTAATACGTGTGAAGATGTTGTGTTTCTGTCCTTTACACAAAAACAATTGACAGAGGTGCGTAGTGTAATGTTTATTGTCTTTAGAATTGGAGTAGGTGATCTAAGTTTAAATCTTTAATTGGTTGCATTTCCCTTTTCCAAAAAAAATAACCTTGGGAAAGACATGACACTCAAAAATGTTCTATTAGGGTCGATGGGAAGTTGCGTGGGAGATTGGAACTTGAATGGCTCAACACACTCACAAGTTTAGGTATACATTTTTAAGATAATATTTTAAATTTAAAGATGAAAAACTTTTCCTAAAATAAACAAACACAGTACTATACGAATTCTTGACGAATTTTATTTGGAAAATCATTTTTCTCTTATTCGCTTCTTACTCCTGATTTCTCTTTCTCACTCACTCCCTGGTGTTTCAATGTTTAGCACGGTCATGGACCTGGTACATTTGCCAGTATATATATATATAATCAATATAGTATGGATGATTTAAACTCATAACTTTAAGTTTCATGCTTACGTTTAAATCATCCATAATATCATTACTATTGATTGTAAAATCTGCTCTGCCTTTATTAGCATTGAGCACCTTTTTATGTCAATACTTTTCTCATTTATTCTCTCTCTCTCTCTCTCTCTCTCTCTCTCTCTCTCTATATATATATATATAATATATATATATATATATATATATATATATATATATATATATATGTATATATATATTGCCTTTTTGTGATAAATTTCGTTTCTAAATCTAAAATTCATGTAACAATGCAAGGTGCGAAATTTTCAAAATTCTTAAAGCGTCCTGACAGTTTACACGCAAATCCTGGTTTAATAACTAAAAGGAATATGCCAACTGTATTCCACTAATAGGGCGGCTTATGAATGTCTATTTATCATTATTCTAACACGACTATTTTCAGGGATACAATTATTGCACAGTTTTCGAAAAGCATTTTACTCGTCGGCAAAAAAAGTAAGTAGTAACATTTTGAATTGCTTTAATGAACATGCAGAATACGAACCATTTTATTCGGTATTATTTAACCCTTTTTTAAGGATGCTGGACCAAATTTGTTGTTCATGGCAAATACGAAAGTGCGTGCAAATGAATCCTCAATTTATACATTACCAAGCACGTTTTCATTGGCTCTTGGGTATCCCGGGTCTGTATATGAAGACTTCTTGACCTATTCTTTAGATTATACAGAGCTAATCATGAGAGGTGGTAGCCTAGAAATAGGTCGGGGTTACCGGTGAAACAGATCTGATTTTGTGCCCGAAATCTGTAAGGGAAGCCGGTGTGACATCTCTCTTTATTGCACTTCAGTGATGTTTAACAAGAGGGAAGTGTGTCATATTGCACCATTTTGAAAACGCATTTTATTTTAGTGGGCACATTTTGGAATGCCTTAATGAAAATGCAAAATACGAACATTTTTATTCTGTATTATTTAAACTCTTTTTAAAGAAATGCTGAACCAATGTTTTTGTTGCTCACGTTGTTTCAATCACACTTTGAAAGTTCATTATGAAGTAAATAAGTAAAGTCGTCGGGGGGCCTAAAGTCGCTATCAGTCAATCAGCGAAGTAGTCTTTCCTCCTTTTCAATAGCGCTAGACCAAGGAGATTATTTTTTTGCGTCTGAGGTGGAGCGTCACACCGACCATCAGCTCCCTACCTTACTACACAGATCCCTGTGCTACTCAAGTTGAGCGAGGGGCCGGTATCGAATAGGAGCCTTGTGGTTTCTAGCCGAACGCTCACTACCGACTGAGCTACGGTCAATGTCTCACAGAACTTTAGTATGATCAGAAAATAATAGGACCATATGCATAAAGGAATCCATATTATCCATTAACGCTTTACCAAACAAAATTCCCCACGTTTGTACCAAATTATATTCAAGTGGTTTCCGATTGCAAAAAAAAAATTAAGATCGTTCACGGTGGTTTACAGACCAAAACAAAAAAATGGCAAGGATTTTCACAGAATGGACGGTAGATTCCGTGGTAGGAGAGCCGCTGTGTGCGGTTTAAAGTAGGCCAAAGAGTTACTGCTATTTACGAAGGCGATACTATTCCACCGCGACAAATGTAGCCCGGGGATTTTTAAGATAGATATGAACGAACTTAAACAAATGTCAAATTATTAGGAAGTGGACGCTGTGAACTTTTCATATTATATTTTTGTCTCTCATGTCTTTGTCTCCGCATGTTGAATATTTGTTTTCATAACGATGTAGATAACTCAGAATTAAAACGAATATTATAAAAAGAATAGTAAGTAACACTTATTTATTAAACATTATTATCTTTGCCCCAAATCTCTCTCTCTCTCTCTCTCTCTCTCTCTCTCTCTCGCTCTCTCTCTCTTTCTCTCTTCTATTATATATATATATATATATATATATATAAATAATTATATACATATATCACTATTTGTATTCCCCCTCTCTCTACCCCCCTATCTCTCTATCGATCTGTGTGATATCCCGCACAGACCCTGACGAATGCTACTCGGCAGATGACTGGCACTCTTGCAAACACACCTGCACACGATGAATCCTTGTTAACCCAGCATAAAAGGCAGCATTGGCCTATACCTAAACCCATGTGTTTTAAAAAATGAGTGAGAACCTCGACACTGAATGGTAAACACCTAAACTCGGTGATACGTCTAGCAAAGACGTACATTGACCAGCTCTGCTTCTGATACTGATGCAGCACAGAGGACCTCCCGGAGGAATATCAGTGATAGGAATGGTTGGTGAAAGCTTGACATGGATATCCGTGCTCCTAGCGTGACACACAAACACCACCAAAAATATATAATAATAATATATAATATATTATTATATATATATATATATATATATATGTGATATTATAAAATTGTAATCCAAAAGTCCAGAGAAGAAATCTTCCTTACGACATAGGAGTCTTTTTAAAACAACTTGTCGCATTTGAGAGCTCAATGTGTGCCGCTCTTATTGTTAGAGTCACAGAGCAAATTTATAATTAAAGAAATAACAAAGACTAGAGATTGCATTATAGACTATTTCGGGGAGCTTAGACAAAAGATGTTCTAATCCTCCCGACTCATCAGATTCGCATTCTGATGAGTCTAAGCTCCCCGAAATAGTCTATAATGCAAAATCTCTAAGTCTTTGTTATTTCTTAATTATATATAATATATATATAATATATATATGATATAATATATATATATATATATAGTTATATTTAAACACATTCGTTTAAAATAATGGAATCTTTATTGTTTTGAAGTGGGTTTTTTTAGGTTTGTTTTTTTTTCAAGTTTTTTTAAAAATAATTATGGATTTATCATCTTGACGCGCGTTAATAAGTTGTCGAAGGATATCTACCTAGTCACCAACATTAAAAATGGATATGTCATTAATAAACCAGGTACACCTAGTTTCTTTCGAACCATTATCAAGTCTGTTTATTATTTGTCTAAAACTATCTTATCCAAGACTGATTATTATTATTTAAAACTCTGTTTTCTCCTTTATTGACGCTTTTGTATATATATATATATATATATATATATATATATATATAGATATATATATCTACGAACACTACAAAAAACCAAATTTACCAACACCGCCACAAAACTTTTGAAACTTAACATCTGGACGGTGGTAAATAACTCTTTAATAAGGCTGGATTATATTTGGACATTTTTGATAATCCTCTACACTTTTTTTATATATTTTACACGTCCAAGATGTTTAAGTTTCAAAAAGTTTTTTGTGCGGTATGTTGCGTAAATTGTTTTTGTAGTGTTCGTAGATATATATATAATAATAATATATATATATATATATATATATTATATATACAAAAAAGCGTCATAAAGGAGAAAAAAAGAGTTTTAATAAATAATAATCAGTCTTGATAATGATGTTTAGACAAATAATAAACAGACTTGATAATGGTTCAGAAAAGAACTAGGTGTACCTGGTTTATAATGGCACATATCCTTCGGACAACTTATTAACGCGCGTCAAGATGATAATCCAATATTATTTTTAAAAACTTGAAAAAAAAAAAAAAAAACCACTTCAAAACAATAAAGATTCCATTATTTTAAACCAAATTGTTTAAATATATATATATATATATATATATATATATATATATATATATATATATATATATATATAATTAAAGAAATAACAAAAGACTTAGAGATTTTGCATTATAGACTATTTCGGGGAGCTTAGACTCATCAGATGCGAATCTGATGAGTCGGGAGGATTAGACACTTTGTCTAAGCTCCCCGAAATAGTCTATAATGCAAAATCTCTAAGTCTTTTGTTATTTCTTTAATTATAAATTTGCTCTGTGACTCTAACAATAAGAGCACACATTGAGCTCTCAAATGCGACAAGTTGTTTTAAAAAGACTCCTATGTCGTAAGGAAGATTTCTTCTCTGGACTTTTGGATACATTTTATATATATACACATATATATATATATATATATATATATATATATATATATATATATATATATATATATTATTTGTGTGTGTTTGTGTGTCACGCTAGGAGCACGGATATCCATGTCAAGCTTTCACAAACCATTCCTATCACTGATATTCTCCGGGAGGTCCTCTGTGCTGCATCCAGTATCAGCGCAGAGCTGGTCAATGTACGTCTTTGCTAGACGTATCACCGAGTTTAGGTGTTTACCATTCAGTGTCGAGGTGTCTCACTCATTTTTAAAACACATGGGTTTAGGTATAGGCCAATGCTGCCTTTTTATGCTGGGTAACAAGGATTCATCGTGTGCAGGTGTGTTTGCAAGAAGTGCCAGGTCATCTGCCGAGTAAGCATTCGTCAGGGTCTGTGGCGGGATATCACACAGATCGATAGAGAGATAGGGGGGTAGAGAGAGGGGAATACAAATAGTGATATATGTATATATATATTTATATATATATATATATATATATATATATAAAGAGAGAAAAGAGAGGAGAGAGAGAGAGAGAGAGAGAGAGAGAGAGAGAGAGAGAGAGATTTGGGGCAAGATAATAATGTTAATAATAAGTGTATACTTACTATTCTTTTATAATATTCGTTTTAATTCTGAGTTATCTACATCGTTATGAAAACAAATATTCAACATGCGGAGACAAAGACATGAGAGACAAAAATATAATATGAAAAGTTCACAGCGTCCACTTCCTAATAATTTGACATTTGTTTAGTTCGTTCATATCTATCTTTAAAAATCCCCCCGGGCTACATTTGTCGCGGTGAATAGTATCGCCTTCGTAAATAGCAGTAACTCTTTGCCTACTTTAAACCGCACACAGCGGCTCTCCTACCACGGCAATCATACCGTCATTTCTGTGAAAATCCTTGCCATTTTTTGTTTTGTCTGTAAACCCACCGTGAAACTGATACTTATTTTTTTTTTGCAATCGGGAAACCACTTGAATATAATTTGGTACAAACGTGGGGGAATTTTGTTTGGTAAAGCGTTAATGGATAATATGGATTCCTTTATTGCATATGGTCTATTTATTTTCTGATCATACTAAAGTTCTGTGAGACATTGACCGTAGCTCAGTCGGTAGAGCGTTCGGCTAGAAACCACAAGGTTCCTAGTTCGATACCGGCCCTCGCCAACTTAGAGTAGCACAGGGATCTGTGTAGTAAGGTAGGGAGCTGATGGTCGGTGTGACGCTCCACCTCAGACGCAAAAAATAATCTCCTTGGTCTAGCGCTATTGAAAAGAGGAAAGACTACTTCGCTGATTGACTGATAGCGACTTTAGGCCACCCCGACGACTTTACTTATTTACTTCATAATGAAACTTTCAAAGTGTGATTGAAACAACGTGAGCAACAAAACATTGGTTCAGCATTTCTTTAAAAAGAGTTAAATAATACAGAATAAAAATGCTTCGTATTTTGCATTTTCATTAAGGCATTCCAAAATGTGCCCACTAAATAAAATGCGTTTTCAAAATGGTGCAATATGACACACTTCCCTCTTGTTAAACATCACCGAAGTGCAATAAAGAAGAGATGTCACACCGGCTTCCTTACAGATTTCGGGTTTCACAAAATCAGATCTGTTTCACCGGTAACCCCAACCTATTTCTAGGCTACCACCTCTCATGATTAGCTCTGTATAATCTAAAGAATAGGTCAAGAAGTCTTCATATACAGACCCGGGGATACCCAAGAGCCAATGAGAAACGTGCTTGGTACATGTATAAATTGAGGATTCCATTTGCACGCACTTTCGTATTTGCCAAGAACAACAAATTGGTCCAGCATTACTTAAAAAGGGTTAAATAATACCGAATAAAAGGGTTCGTATTCTGCATGTTAATTAAAGCATTCTAAAATGTTACTACTTACTTTTTGTGCCCACAAGTAAAATGCTTTTCCAAAACTGTGTAATAATGGTATCCCTGAAAATAGTCGTGTTAGAATAATGATAAATAGACATTTATAAGCCGCCCTATTAGTGGAATACAGTTGGCATATTCCTTTTAGTTATTAAACAAGGATTTGCGTGTAAACTGTCAGGACGCTTTAAGATTTTTGAAAATTTTCAGCTGCCATATTGTTTACATGAATGTTAGATTTAGAAACGAAATTTATCACAAAAAGGCAATATATATATAATATATATATATATATATATATATATATATATATATATATATATATATATATATATATAGAGAGAGAGAGAGAGAGAGAGAGAGAGAGAGAGAGAGAGAGAATAAATGAGAAAAGTATTGACATAAAAAGGTGCTCAATGCTAATAAAGCAGAGCAGCTTTTACAATCAATAGTAATGATATTATGGATGATTTAAACGTAAGCATGAAACTTAAAGTTATGAGTTTAAATCATCCATTACTATTGATTATATATATATACTGGCAAATGTACCAGGTCCATGACCGTGCTAAACATTGAAACACCAGGGAGTGAGTGAGAAAGAGAAATCAGGAGTAAGAAAGCGAATAAGAGAAAAATGATTTTCCAAATAAAAATAATCGTCAAGAATTCGTATAGTACAGTGTTTGTTTATTTTAGGAAAAGTTTTTCATCTTTAAATTTAAAATATTCTCTTAAAAATGTATACCTAAGCTTGTGAGTGTGTTGAGCCATTCAAGTTCCAATCTCCCACGCAACTTCCGATCGACCCTAATAGTATGTCCAAACTGAAGAACATTTTTGAGTGTCATGTCTTTCCCAAGGTTATTTTTTTTGGAAAAGGGAAATGCAACCAATTAAAGATTTAAACTTAGATCACCTACTCCAATTCTAAAGACAATAAACATTACACTACGCACATCTGTCAATTGTTTTTGTGTAAAGGACAGAAACACAACATCTTCACACGTATTAGTATAGATAAATGAAATATAAAGCGAAATTATACATGTGTTCTTATACTGAATAGAATATTTTTTATCCATGTGGCTGAATAGTTTTCTAACAGTAATATTTGAAAGAATTTAATCTATTACAAAATAATTTTAACAATTTGATCAGAAAATAAATGGCAAAACGTAATTACATTAAAAAAATGTTTGTATCAAAAGTTTCTGCAATGGTCTAATCAACAGAAAATCAATAAAAATAGTTATTTAACTATTTGCTTACTTTAAACCGCTCACAGTGACTCTCCCACTAAGAACTGTTTATACGCATACCACATCCAAGCAAAGTACAAAAACTGATGGTTAGTTCATAATGAATGAGCTGAAGCACCCAGATTACAATAATAATAGGACTTTATTTGAATAGAATCAGTACTGAGATTAATAGATAGTAAACTTTTAAATTTCCCATTATACAGATAAAAATACCAAAAGAATTTGGTACAGTCGTGTGGGGAATTTGGTAGGAAAAGAGTCAATAAAAATGTAGGTATTTATCTAAGCCATTCGTCACGGGTAGGATGAGACACAAGGTCATAAGTATGGGGCATCCAGCGAGGATCTAATTTCGCTAATCAGTAGAAATGGATCTCCAAGACTTACAACTACGGTAGGACCCCAGTAAGATATCCTTAGAACGAATTTACTCTACGCGTTAGCAACGGGTAGGATGTGACACAAGGACGCTAGTATGGGGCATCCAGTGATGAACGCCCCTTTAACATAATATGTATGCCAGTTGAGTTATAAAACGAATGCTGACATATGTATGCCTGGAAAATCAGCATTCGCGATCATAGATTCTATCAGCACAGTTACACAAACAGAATACCAAACTGTATCTAATTTGTGACTTTTCTTTATATCTAATAAAGTAGAATTCTATACTGATCTCTATATTTCTATGATTGTATTATTTTGCGCTGTTTGTACGAAAGCTAATATTTCCTAATAATCAAACAGTCACATTACAGGAGAACATTGCATTTTTATTGCAATAGATGCTACAGTATTTTTGCCTCTAATACTGTTTATGTTAATACACATTTTTGCCAGCAGTCATCTTCGAAGCAAAAAAAAAATCGTCTGCGATATATATCTGTCAGCATTTTGTCATTGCGCATGCGCAGAACGAAAAACAACAGCAGAATTACTCGATACATTGTTTCAATATTACAGAGCATTTTTTTTTTGTCATTAGATGGGGGCAGATATATGTAATAAAATTCCTCTCAATAATTACGAGGAAACGGATAACAAGTGTTTTTCTGCAAATACTGTAAACATTTTGCGACATTTTTATGGTTAGCTAATGTTCTGAATGCAAGTAAACACAATTTAGAATTTTTCCCTACGCCTCGAATGAGGTTTCTGCAAATATTTTATTTATCTTAATTCAAATTCAACAACTTCGCTTAATAAGGGCTTAAGTATATTTACATATAGCATTGGTTGCAACTTCGTTACAGTTTAATGCAGAAATCTGAAATATTTATTACGAGCTGTTTATTGAATTCTGGTATCACGGGTAGATGATATTTGATAGGGATGATGATATTAATAAAATATATCAAATGTTTTGTTAACTCTCGTAATTCCTTAAACAGGTTTTGTCTGGAAAGTACACTGTAACATTGGAAGTAGTTGGAAGCGCATGATGTATTGGTTACTGTCGTAGTAAATGGACAAGGCTAGACGAGTTCAGATTCTGGGCGCAGCTGCTTGCATTTAACATGGTGCTAATACCCTTCGGAAAGGTACGAATCGAACTATCCTCCCTGAAGCTTGTCGAAAGGATCCTTCATCCATGAGAGAATGGGTAAAAACAAGGGTTTCGAGGCAGTCGTTATCAAATCTTTGTTCTTGCGAATCAATGCTGGGTTAAGTTGTGTTAATTATTATTCTATTATTGAACCTGCAATCTAGAGATAACTGTCACTTAGAACTGTCTTATACTAACTCCTTTATCCACTAGGCCATGTGTCCAATTGGACACATGGCCTAGATGATAAATACATTTCTAAGTGACCGTTATCTCAAGACTGCAGGTTCAATCCTGGCCAGGTGCAGCAGTAGCATAGAATAATAATTAACACAGCTTAACGCCTCTACCCCAGCTATGGTTAGCGGAATGAGAAGAAGATAACCCCGTGGACAGAATAATGGGTTAGGTTCAGAGTTCCGTGATGGCTACCGATTACAACAAGAAGGTTCCCGATTATGACAAGAAAGTTCCCGAGTCCGAAAAGAAGGTTCTCGAGTCCGAGAAGGTTCCCGAGTCCGACAAGAAATACCTGAAGGCCGGAGGCCATATCGGCCGAAACGTTGTACAGATAACATTGAAGATGAGGACAATAGAACGAATAACGCAGATAATACTAATCATCAAGCCACATCTCAAACATTCAGAGAAATATTCCAGTATATTTCAGTATAGCCGTATCTTAATACAGCAACATCTACCGATCAGAGTTGACTAGTCCAGTAACACTATTGATCACTACATAACTCAGTCAACCAGAAAGTCTCATTGTTTTTAAAAGTAATCCAAAATACAATGCAAAACTTTCCTTAATGGAATATACACATATACATATATTATTGACGCTCAAACTCTGGCGTTCAATTCGTCTCAAACACAAAGTCTCTCTGTCTTCTTTTCAAAATAGTTCGCTTTTTATTGAGCTAGTGGCTCACGTATTCAAATCACTGTGGCTCATAAAACAGCCCAACCCACCCATGCGCGGCATCTGAACGACATATTGCGGCTGCGACGGTACATATTAAGCATCGAGGACACCTGGAGTGAGGTAAATTCGGATCCACTTCACGACACTTATTCATAAGGAAAAGCGGATGAACGCATATCTCCTCCCGGTAAAAAAAAGGTACACATTCCAGTTAGGCGCTGGTGTCGGCTTCAATGATTCGGATTAGACCAATGTCACTCCGACCGCCTGTCAGTCGATGTCGTCCACGTGAGTTGAGGGCACACCTTCAAATATGTTTCCACAAATAAATACTTGGATAGAATGTACTCTTAACCTTGATATGGCAAGCATTCTAGGAGAAGGAAAATTCTGAATTCTAACCAAAGGGTCTCTCTCCTCGTTAGTCAAAATTACTGTTTTTATTTTTGTTTTCCCTTATATAGTGTGATGTTTGAGACATGGGTAACTCGTTTTATGATTTTGTCGCATTCAGGAATATGAATATTGACTTTCTTGTGCGGGATTTTATTAGGGAAGGGGAATTCTGAAAACAAAATAAAAACAGCCACTTGAATTGAAAATTTCTGGGTCAATAATCTTAGATATACATTCTCTATCAATGAAATTAAGCCCTATTATGTAGTCTTTTTTACTATTGGAGAATTGAAAATAAAACTGTGAAACGATCGTGACGGTTATACTAACTGAAGTCGGTGCCCTTGGGACGGACCCGAAGAATTTGGAAAAGTCTGGTGGCATTTCTTCTGCTTGGACCGCCTTGAACTTTTGGTAACGATTTCAGCTCCGAAACCCGTTTGCATTCAAGGTTATCATCTGATGAGGAATTAGTTTAAGGTAATTAAAAAAACACCTAAATAGAGGCCCAAGATTACATTGGCCTGACATTGAGTTTATACATATCAAAATAAAGATGAGGACAACAGTCCGAGATATCAAAATCAGAGAAAGAATCGAGACCTTCCAGGCAGGAGAATTGTCAAAGATCAGCTAGAATATTCAGAAGAGTTATGGAGACATATGGAGATTGCTGTTCCTCAGATCCCAGTAAAAACCATCACCTAATGCTAGTGCAAAAAAAAAAAAAAAAAACAAGAAGAAGAAGAAGAAGAAGAAGAAGAAGAAGAAGAAGAAGAAGAACGACGACAACAACAACAATAATATCATCATCATCATCATCATCATCATCATCAATAACAAAAAACAACAACAACAACATGAAAAGGTTCCTAACAGCTTCTCATGTTTAAACAATAGAACAATTTCTTTAAAGATGCATTAGATGGTATGGACTATTAAACGTAAAAAAAAAAAATGATTGTAAATCAGTAGACATCACCGGATGATTCTGGCAATATTTCCCTGATACCGAGGTAAAATCTGCTTCCTTTCTACGTGTACTTTTCTCCTCGACTGTATATTGAATGATTGACGACTCTGATAGCAATCGTGTTAAGTTTAGCTTTTAATTATTCATCTTTAGCAAATTTTCTTTACTTATCTCTGCTTTTCGTCGTGCACTTAGACACTGTATCCTGAAGTCATTTATTCTACTGACTGCTAACATTCTATTCATCAACAACTTTTCTATTGTTTTCCCTCTCGTTTTATTGTGTCTTTCATTTTTCCTCCTTTATCAGTGGCGCGGTGTTTGCTTTTCGTTGTCCGCCGCCGCCGTCGCCGCTGCCGCCGGCTATTACCCGGCGTCCGTCTTCAAAGGACGTGATTTATTTATTGCATTCACATTTATACTTTTGATCTTGAAAAGATTAGAATCGGTGTGACTTGACTTGATTATTTAACTTTATAATATCTGGTCATATTCAATCGGAATCATGAACTACGTACAAAAGTTTCCTAAAAAAAGAAGATAAAAAAAGTGTCTTCGAAATGATATTAAATTGCATCAGGTGGTGAGACTACGGTTTTCGAGGTTTGTGATGTTGTTGACAAATAATGTATCGTAAATAGTAGACAATTTGTTTTCCTCTCGTTGAGAGGAATCCACAAGCTAAATGGTAAAAGATGATACAAAATAATGGCCAATATAATACTAATTAACATTAATTCAGTATTATCTGCGTTATTCAGACTATTGTCCCCATCTTCATTGTTATTTGTACAACGTTTCGGCCGATATACCCTTCTTCCGGTATTTCTTGTCGGACATGGGAACCTTCTTTTCGAACTCGGGAACTTTCTTGTATTCGCGAGCCATCATGGAACTTTGAACCTAACCATAACTTATTCCACGGAGGTATCCTGTTCTCATTCCGCTAACCATACATGGGGTAGGTTTTAATTATTTTTCTAACTGCTTTCACTCAGGATTGAACTCGGGTACCAGAGATAACTGTCACTTATAACTGTTTTAACCTAACTGCCTAATCTACTCGGCCATGTGTCCAATTGGACAATTGAGTGTGAATTTTGGGAACTTATAAACCTAATGCCTTGGTTTGGCTAGAATATCTACCTATTTTACTTATGTATGATTTTTTACCTAGACTCATATTATTGTTGTTTTTTTTTAATCAACACAACTCCTAACCCAGCTATGGTTTACGGAATGAGAACAAGATATGGAATAAATAAAGGGTTAGGTTCAAAGTTCCGTGGTGGCTCCCGAATATGACAAGAAAGTTCCCGAGTCCGAGAAGGTTCCCGAGTCCGAGAAGGTTCCCGAGTCCGACTAGAAATACCTGAAGAAGGAGGTCATATCGTCCGAAACGTTGTACAAATAACAATGAAGATGGGGACAATAGTCTGAATAACGCAGATAATACTAATCTTCAAGCCTCATCTCAATCATTCAGAGAAATAAGATTAATTCATTATTGGATTTCCAAGCATGAATTATATAATGCTAAAACGGAAAATATTCCCAACTCATCCCAATATTAAGAATTGTTACTTAAAGCTCTTATAGTTTACACATGATTTACTTGAAACCACATACTTCCTTTTCAAAAGAAAACGAGACAATGTGAAAAGACTATATTAGCCATTAAATAATTTAGTAAAGATTGACATGCTTTAAAAAACATCTAACCAAGGAAAGAGACAACATGTTATTACTTTAAAGCAAACATGAAATATTAAATTGCATAAAAAATCAAAAATACAAGGGTTGACATGTTAACCACCTGCGTGATTGAGAAATAGGCTAAACTCGTTGCAGGGCAGACCGGCATTTTTTCTCATTAATCAAGCATGTGCACACAAGACTATAATCATGGCTACCTAGTAATGATGAACCGGTTTAGCTCAGACGGTAGGGCATCGGCCAAGGAATTACAAGGTTCCGGGTTCGATAATGGCCCTCAATAAATAAGTGCATGAGTAGCATGGCTTAGATCTGTATCGGTAGATTGTGTTGATGATGAAAGGTGTGGAGCTCCAATTCCGACGCAAAAACAATCTCTCTTCACTAATGGGGAGATAGAATATGACTGAAAGGAGGAAGAATGAGAAAGAAAAGAAGGAAATAAATCAAAGGGAAAATAATGAAAAAGAAATAAATAAAAAAGACAAAAGAAAAATAGATGTTTCAGAGAAGGAAGCAAGAGAACGAAAGAAAGAAAAGAAAGAAAGAATGAGAAGAGTGAAAGAAAGAAAGAGAAGAAAGAATGAGAAGAAAGAATGAGAAGTAACAAAGAAACAAAGAGAAGAAAGAAAGAAAGAATGAGAAGAAAAAGAAAGGAAGAAATAAATAAATGAATAAATAAATGAAGAATGAGAAGAAAGAAAGAAAGAAAGAAAGAAGGAGAATGGAAAAGAAAGTAAAGAAGTAATATAAGAAGTGATAACAACAATAGACCATTTTACCTACTTAATAAGAATTGGGCTTATTTTGGTTATCCACTAAACGTGATTGAGTTGTGCTTTAAAACCTTGGAATGGAGTTTTCAGTTATATACGAAGTATGCTAATCTGCTAATCCTTAAAGCAATCGAATCTTCCTAGAAATTATAATTTTATCCCAATGTTTATGCTACATATATGTGAAATGCGATAAAGAAATAGAAAAAATTGTTCTGGATACCAAAATTCTTAAGGGTGGGTCAACAAACAGATAATTGAATTCCACACACTGAGGGAGTAAATAATTTGAATTCCAGACATGGTTCATTTTTAAAGGAGCTCTCTTTGAAATTGATGATGAATATCCTGTTAAATCAAGTTTAAAGATTTTTCGATGACCCCCCCCCCCAATTAAATGTTTAAAATAAGAAACTATCTAGAAACCAGGAAAATTCAGATCTTCAGATTTTAAAATTAATGAATTTAGTTACTTATATATATATATATATATATATATATATATATGACCTTTAGGCACCCCTTTCTGATTTCGATTAAGAAAGGACATGTTTTCCTTTACACCGTCAATAACCAGTTGTTAAACAGACGATTTTTAGATTTTTTAAATTATTAAACTAACCCCTAACAAACAACCGGATATTGACGGTGTAAATGAAAAACATGTCCTTTCTTAATCGAGATCAAAAAGGGATGCCTAAAGGTAATATGGTCCATATATATATATATATATATATATATATATATATGTGTGTGTGTGTGTGTGTGTGTGTGTGTGTGTGTGTGTATAAAGAGAGAGAGAGAGAGAGAGAGAGAGAGAGAGAGAGAGAGAGAGAGAGAGAGAGAGAGAGGACGGACAGACAGAGGATCGCATCTCATCTCGATCTACTAAGAATAGATTTTAACCGTTAAGTAGTCAGGCCGACAGTGGGAGTGTCTTTGCCCATCAAGTAAGGCGACAAAGAGTATTTTGAACATCAAGTATTCAGGGAGTCAGATTCTTTTGACCGTCACTTATTCAGGGAGCCAGATAGTTTTGACCGTCACACCTCTAGAGAAAAGTGATTTCTGCCTGAATAGAATAAAGTTTGCAGTCAGCGATGACCAATTTGACATTCTCGCGTTCTCTCTCCTATTCCGAAGCCCACGAACGAAATAAATATAGCAGCGAAGCTGAAATTTCTTGTGCTGGCATTGATTGAAAATTAACATGATACACCAAATCTCTTTATCCAGAAAAGAGCAAGGAAACCATTTGCTTTTCAGAAAAAGTAATCAGCCGATGAACTGAGAATTAAGGATTGGTCTGTAATTTGCGTATCCCACTATCCCCTCTCAGAACAGCATCTCAATATTGCAGCCCGACCCCCACCCAAGAAAAACAAAACAAAACAAAACGTTTCCCTGACCACAATGCACACAGTTATTTGCCCGGGTGTCTACCGAACGAGAGGTAGTACGGTGACCACGGCATAGAGGTAGTTTCAACGTCATGCTTTGGGACAATGTTACAGTGACACAATGCAAAAAGTGCAATATATTTAGTGATAATCTAATTCAGTAGTAAAGTTTTTTTCTCACATAACTTACAAATCAAAACACAACGCAAAAATAAGCACTATTTAATTGTTGTATACCCTTTCTTTCTTTCTCTATTATTCTTCTGGTATCTTACGTTAATCTTCTAGTGTCTGGACTTCGTCTTGGTGGTCGGTCGCACTTAATTCATTTCTTCTTCTAGATCAGTCTTGTTGCCAAGACATTCATCAACCACAAAACCATATTATTTATGTAAGCTTTTATTTACTTAACTAAACATTTCATGTAACTAACATAATGCGCGTGTGCAGTGAGCTTCAGCTAAGGTATAAAGGCCTTATCTGCCTGACGTCCAAGCTAAAACTGAGAGCCAACCAGGTCCCACGTGACTTTACGTATTTCGTGGGCTTTCTGTAATAATCCATGGAAAGTCCCGCCCGTGATATGAAAAGGGACCATCCCTTCAGAAATAGAGTGGATTGACAATAATCTATGCATAGATTATGTAACACAATATTTATAAAAAAATAAGCACTATTCAATTTATTTTTTTCAAAAAAGAAGCACTATTAAATTTTGGACAGACGGACTGTCAGAGAGCTGCCTCCGATCAATTGACTGGTCACATCAAGCCCAAGTACCTAAATGATTGTTCCGACACTGTTGCCCTCATGACAACCCGAACCCTTTTACCATATATGTGCTAGAAGATGGTATGTTGGGTATCGAGATCTGGGGGTATGGTTCCAATTCCGGAGCTCTTGGAAATGAGGAGTACATTGTTATTGACATTACTCCCAGTTCAACTCTGACCTGGAGTGGTAGTGCCTGATAGAGCCCTATCAATGGGTTAAATGGATCAAAATTTGAGTTTTAAAATGAGTTCATGAAATGAGTTTAAAAATTTGAATACCCAACAAAAAGGAACAAAGCATTCTTCGACATAAAATTAAAAAAAGACTAGACAAGCCGTAAAATCGAACCAACCAACCAACCAACCGACATAATTTTTTACATTTAGCAAGTATTATATGCCGGTAATAAGTAAGTTATTATTATTTCAAGTATCTGTTCTGTCGACGAGGCATAGAATGTGCTGCTTATGTATAATACGCTATGTTGTATAAAATAACCAAGTATAGGTAAATATATATATTTACCAACCCCTCCGCACGAGTAGGATGTGACATAAGGTAATTTTTAAGCGGAGTTTAACAGGTTTGAATTCAGAGTTTTCCTTCTCCTAGACCGATTGCCTGACCAAGGTTTAAAAATCTCAGTCTATCCTTCTATTTATCCATAGCTGGAGGAAGAGTAGGATTCATACCCTACCCAAGGGTATTAGCGCTAAGTGAAATGTAATTACCACATCCCGGATTTGAACTCGAGACGACGAGTCCATTTCCCATGAAATTAACCATTACACAATGCTCTTCCATAATTTTATCCCATATATACCAAATATAGGTATATATGCCGTTAAAATCAGTTAATCAATCCTTTCCAAGACGTTTGTTCTCCTAATATCACCACTATTTATCTCTGGAGTCGCTGGGTGTACTTATAATTCTCGAGGGAAATTGACTCGGTGATATGAATTCAAATGCAGGGTGAGGCTGCTTGCATTTAATATAGCGTTGATAACTTTGGGAAAGGTATGCATCTAACTATTCTCCTTCCATCCATACGTAAATAGAAGGAAAGACTGGGATATTTTGCTGAGATTTTGGGGTATATAAGGTGTGTGCTAGACCCTCGCTCTTACTTATAGACTAGGCGAGATCATGTGATCTAACTATTGGCCAATCACTGGCAGTACTCTGAGGTTAATACTATACATAACCGATCTTACAGGTCATAATTACTGTGACACTCTTTGACAACGGACCTAGGATTGAATCAATGGACCTTTACCAATACGCAAGATAGGACTTATATGCTCACCAAAGGATTCCATAACACAGGACTGTCTTTAAGCCCTTTTCAACTGACCAAGGATGGCATTTAAAAACTTGGTTAGGCAACCATTCTAGGAGAAGGAAAACTGTTAAATTCAACTAAAGAAATGTACAGTGTCGCATCCTGCTTCTCCCATGGTGTAATGATTAGAAAACTAGACTAGTAAACCCTTACGTGTGAGTTCGACTCACACTTTGTGCTGCGTACACGAGGCCCTGTGTTATACATAAGCAAGGCTTATTAAATGACTATCTCCTCGATACGCATATCACATACTACAAATCTCAATACTAGTAATATATTGCGTATGTAGATCCAATCATTCTACTAAAAGGGTTTGGATGTTGTGAGACAGTATTCAAGGTTGTTTTATTTTATTTATTTTTTTATTCGTTTATTTATTTTACCTTGGTTAAAATGCCAAGATTCGATGCCAGTAGAAAGTGAGAAACTCCCTTCGGCGTCCATCGGTTATTTATTCTTTCATCTGTGGCTCTTCCCTGTTTTTTCTGGACTACCATGAAAAATATTGAAGCTGTAACAAAAATGAAAGAGAAAAAGTATATTTACTTTACAGTAGGCAAAACTGTCCATCACAGCGCTCGTAGTTTTAGGCCTACATTGACTTTGATGTTCTATCTGAAGGGTGGGGAGTGAAAGGTAATAAAAATAAACAACTGTTTCCTGTGGCCTTTTTAAAACTATATGTATACTATTATGTATCTAACACACACACGCACACACACACGCACACACACACACACACACACACACACACATATATATATATATATATATATATATATATATATATATATATATTAAAACATCCAATGGTGTTTCGATGCCATCAAAAGAGTTTCACAGGAAAATATATGTTCACAAAAACAAGGCAATGTTCAATATGATCGCTTAAGAAGCCAATCCATAAAATCAAAATCTGATCTTAAGATATTCGATATGACTTGATTGTTTGATTAATTGGCTGTAACGGCACTTCAAACCGTTTCGGGTTATTCTCTGCCTAGATCTCTGGAAACTGTACATTGTACATTTTTTTGTGTAGTTTCATAAGATTTCCTGCGTATGGTAAGATGATATCAAGTATGTTGAGGCGCGATGGGAAATATTTATCGTCGCTGGGAATAGACGCGGTTTAACGTGCTGGACATTGACATCGTAGTAAGCGAGTTAAAACGCCAGTCGCGCTATTACATTCACTTTAAGTCTGTAAATGTATTAACACACTATTGGTTAAATAGTGCTACTACTATTCTTCTACAAATATGATTTCAACATTAAATAACCCACGAAGTTTTATATGCCATTAAATCAAGAAAACGAAATCGTAAAAAACACTTTATTCATGTTTTCAATGAATTAAATAATATCACCAAAGACAGTAAATATTACAATGTACATAAACAGTTTAAAACTCACAGACAATTTAACGAGACAATTCTTCCAGGCCGTTGTCGTGTCAGTACTGCTGTCCTGCTGCACTACCTGGACCCTAACGAAGCGACTAGAGAATAAATTAGATGGGAGCCGCACAAGAATGCTGCAGGTGATCCTGAACAAGACGTGGAAACAAAAACCCACGAGAAAACAGCTGTACGGTCACCTGCCACATATCACCCAAACCATCCGAGTAGGGCGGTCAAGACACGCGGGACACTGCTGGAGAAGCAAGGACGAACTCATAAGTGACGTCCTCCTGTGGAAGACTGCAGATGGGCACGCCAGTGTGGGCCGACCAGCCAAGACGTACATTGGCCAGCTCTGTACGGATACAGGATGCTGCATAGAGGACCTCCCGAGTATGATGAGTGATAGGGACGGATGGAGAGAGATTGTCATGGATATCCGTGCTAACAGCGCGACATGATGATGATGATGATGATGATGATTATGAAGACTCCCCTATTTGGTCAGGCTCTAAGCCTGATCAAATAGGCGAGTCTTACTTACAATACGCCGGATGTATACCCTGCAGAGGAGTAAGATCGTCCAAGAAAAGAGGCGTCCTGAGTATTATGGAGTAGTAGTACCTGTTTAGGTTCTATGTATTGGTTAAATAGATATGTTTAAAAATATTAGTGTTCGATAAGAACTTGTATAAAAAAAAGAAATAAAAAACACTCTCTTTAGAAATAACTACACAAAAATGTGTATACGAATGTACAATGAACTGGATTCTCTAAGCTATAGGAATAAAATAACTCTAGACGCGTTTATGTGCCATTAAAAATCAACCCAAAAATCAAGCATGTGTAGATATTTAGCAGTTTTGATTCGTATTTTCTGATTGGTTGGTTGGTTGGTTGGTGGGTGAATTGAACTTTACAGTATGCTAACCTTTTCGTTATTTTATGCCGAATATATTTTTGTTTTATTCCTTCTTGTTAAATTTTATAAATAACTATTTTGATCTATTTAACCTATAGATGGGACCCTGTCAGGTACTACCACTGTGGCTCACAGTGGACATGGGAGTATTGTCGATGAAGCGATACTTCACCAGTAGATACATTTTAGCGTCATACCCATGACATTAAAACCCTTCTAGAACATATATTATAAAAAAGGTTTGGGGGTTTATCATCGCATCAATACGGTCGGAACAATCCTGTGTTTGGGCTTGACTGCCACTGTGGCTCAGAGTGGACATCGGAGTAATGACGATGAAGGGGTACTTCACCTCTAGGTAAATTTACCGTCATACCCAGGACGCTAAAATCCTTCTAGCTCATATATCATAAAAAGGACTGGGAATTGTCATCGCATTAATACGGTCGGAGCAATCATATAGGTGTTTGGGCTTGACCTGACCAGTCTAGGCCAAATGAGAATGTTCCATATCATAGAGTGACCAGCCACTAAGATTAAATATAACAGGTAGCCACCCATGGCCAAAAGGTGGTTCCTTTGGGAGGTGTTTCTCTGTAGAGGAGCAGTCGGCGTATTTTACAGCCCCAGTAGACAGGGCGGAATTATTTCCAGTTATAATTAGCTATATTCTTACATAATGCTTGTTTGCTTATTTTAAATCCAGTAGTAAGTAAGTAAAGTCGACGGGGCGGCCTAAAGTCGGTATCAGCCAGTCAGCGAGGGAGTCTATCCCCTTTTCAATAGCGCTAGACCAAGGAGATTGTTTTTTAGCATCTGAGGTGGGGCGCCACACCTACCATCAGCTCCTTACTTTACCGCACAGATCCCTGTGCTACTCATACGCTGAGTTGGCGGGGACCGGTATCGAACTAGGAACCTTGTGGTTTCTAGCCGAACGCTCTACCGACTGAGCTAACCCGGCCCCTAAATTATATTTTATTTCATTCTGACAGAGGAATTGTAGATATTTGTTTTTCTGTTCAAAATATCATTGAAGAATTACAAGGGGAACAATAATTGTATGACTTATATATATATATATATATATATATATATATATATATATATATATATATATATATATGTGTGTGTGTGTGTGTGTGTGTGTGTGTGTGTGTATTTGGGCAGCATTCTTTCATTTATACATGTAGAGTTAAACAAAAGGTACATCTCCTGTTTAACAATTTTATTTTTGATCGTTTCCAATTTTCTGGCCAACTTTTTAATGTCTCCTTTTTCCTTCCAGCCTCCACATTAATATTAAAAGAAAATTAAAAAAAATGGAATACATCACCCCTGATGATGGCGCTTCGAAGTGCCGAAAGTACTCGGGAACTGAACTTTGCTGGACTTATCCATCAATTCCACCCAGACATTAAAAAGTTGGCCAGAAAATTGGAAAAGATCAAAAATAAAATTGTTAAACAGGAGATGTGCCTTTTGTTTAATTCTACACACACACACACACACACACACACACACACACACATATATATATATATATATATATATATATATATATATATATATATATATAAATGTATACTTTTAATCGCTAACCTTCCAAGAAACAATTAACAACCCTTCAACAAAGCCTAAGAAACACGACGGAAATATTGACAAAAACTATCTGTAAACCTTTACAAAATTATTTTAAAATACTTTGCACGCAGAAAGCTAAAAAGCAGCAGGTTAGAATTTTAGATAATGATGTGCGTGAGCGCAGGAATTTGAAAGTCACGATGCTTCCCTATTAATCCGCTATCGGGCAGGAGTGAACAGGCCGTGTGATTTGGCGCGTTCTACCCAGAGCGTTTCTTTAGTTAAAACAAGAGATTCTTTTTTTAGGAGCAGTTTTCACGCGGAAATTTCTAGTTAATTTTAGCTTTTCACTCCGACACATAGAAAGATCGTAAATCGTTCTGAAGAAATCCTTTTAAAAGAAAGATAACTCACCTCGAAAGTTCCTTATTTAAAACTTCTATAAACGGAGTGAAGCAATACTTCTATTTCGATCGGAATGAAATAGCAAACAAATGGTTGTTGTTTAGATATAGATTTAATGAACCGAATCGGATGTGCGTGTAGCGTAATGATACAATGAGAGAAGATGATCTAAGCGTGCCAGGTTCAATTTCTGAACTGGGTTCACTGCATTTCCCTTCATGAATAGGATCTTGCAGGAATGGCATCTTAAACATTTCCGTCAAGGCAGCTATTCTTCTGTTCCAGCGCAGTAATTTATGGAGTTAACAGGTTCTATGACGCATCATGGAACTATTTTATCATATCCTGAGGTCGCGGAGTGCAATGGTTACCGTCACTGGAAATGAACACAGCGAGACGAGTTCAAATCTTGGACGAGGCTGTTTGCATTCCACATACTTCTAACACGCTTGGGAAAGGTATGAATCAAACTATTCACCCTCCCGTTATAAGTAAATAATAGGGAAGACTGTGATATTTAACCTTGGTCACGCAACCATTCTAGAAGAAGGAAAACTCTGAATTCAAACCTGTTACATTCCGATAAAGAAATTGACTTTTTGTCATATCTTACGCATACTGAGGGGTTGGTAAATATATATTCCATTACTGGATTTTGATTACTCTGTTTAAAAATTGGCAGTGTCCTACCTTCCGCCTAGGGCGGTATGGAGGAGTTCGGTGTATATATTTAAATATATATATATATATATACTTCCAAATTTTCGATGATCGGTTCAACTCAGTCGATAGAGCATCCGGAATCACAAGTTTCCGGGTTCGTACTGGCCCTCGCCAAATCAGTTCATGAGTAGCACAGCTTGGATATCTCCGGTAAAGTTAGAAGCTGATGTTGCATTTCTCTTCGCACCAATTCCCTTTGCGGAATGCTTAAAACCATCTCCAAACAGCTATGAGTAAATCGTAGCACATACTCGGTTCTTTAGCCTTGGTGAGACAATCAGTCGTGAGGAAGGAAAACTCTGAACTGAAACCAAATTTACTTTGCTTGAAAATTGTCTTTGTGTTAGCATCATGCTCGTAGCGAAACTTCTAATTAAATGCTTCATTTTCTCTTCTTTATGTAAATTTTAGTGATCTTTCTTTTGTTATATACTATAGTTCACTAAACATTTTCAGTGGATTACTTACCTGTTGTGACTGCGTTTATTAATAAACAACATTGAATCTGCAAAAGGTTACAACCGCTGTAAGGAGATGGTTTGATGCATTTCGCAAGGGAATTGGTGCGAAGCGAAAGGCAAGCAGTCACGTCATGAATTTGAAATCTGGTTGCCGACTTAATTTCCTAAGATGGGACCCATTGCGCTAAGCTCACCTCTCTGAGAAAATGAAGTAGGTGTCGTGAGTGCTTATAAATATAGTGGAACGCTCATTTGATCAAAAGACAATAATAAATTCTTTATTAGCATGACTAGCTACTACTTCTAAGCACATATAGTCTGTATCTCTTATGTCTTTCGTTGGTTGAGTCCAATGTTCTTGTAGGGAAATAGCATCCCTTATAAAATTATCGATGCCTGCCTGTCTGCTCTCTTAGGATCACACAACAGATTGTACTGAGTTATTGGGGTACAAGAAATAAGGAACAATAAATCATTTGACTAAATTACTAAAGATAGACCTACATAGATAAAAATAAGAATAATGAACTTGCAATGACGTACACTCATTGTATAGAGTAAATGACTTGCTATCCACATCTCTCTGACATGATATGTCTACGTATTTCCTGGACTTAAGTAATTTCATTACATGACCATAAATGTAGTACAGACCTGAAGAATGACATCACTTCCCAGGAGAAATAAACCCTTAGGAAATAACGTGAATATCAATATGATATTGCCTTTACATATGTATATCTAATGTCGTTTGAATTCTTGATACGTGGAATAATTATGTGAGTCCAGAGGGGAATTATTTCGAATGCGAATGAAGGATCATCGCTATATGAAGTTAACGTTTTTGTTAAATTGAATGGATAATTTCCTAATAAATATGGAAACTTGATATTATGTACTTACTTAAATGTCTATCAACCATTCGTGTTTTTCACATTTACATTTCTCTATATATGAACACAGTTGGAATGGTATTAGTATAAAGTTAAGGCCCTATAAGATATAATCAAACAAGGCATAATAGAACCTACCTACGATAGTCACGCATGTATGCTTTTAATAAATAGTTCTGCAGTAGTAACGTATATATAGGTATTTATTGATGAAGACGGAGAGAGAAGGAAATAGAGATGGGGAACAAGTCTGATATGCGCATTTCTTTAACTAATATAACACTCGAAATAACTATACCACATCAGTGCCTACTTCCACACTAGAGGTGTAAATCCCGCTTCAAGTGGAAAGGGAACACATCTATCTATCTATCTATCTATCCATCTCTCTCTCTCTCTCTCTCTCTCTCTATATATATATATATATATATATATATATATATATATATATATATATATATATATATATATATATGTGTGTGTGTGTGTGTGTGTGTGTGTGTGTGAGAGAGAAATGTGAGGAGGTTAATCCGACAGTATGTGGAGAAAGGTAGACAAACACGGGATGTTATGGAAACTGGATGTTTATTGTCGACGATGCAACGTTTCGGTCTCTTAATTAAATTAAAAGACTGAAACGTTGCATCGTCGACAATAAACATCCAGTTTCCATATCATCTCTTGTTTGTCTACATTTCTCCATATATATATATATATATATATATATATATGTGTGTGTGTGTTGTAGATTTTGCGACTCCGTATGCTTCTAGTGCGTATATATATTTGAGATATATTGTATCTGTATCCGTTGTTGGAAATACATATACCAGGTTGGAGCATAGGTGTGAAGCATTAACGTACTATATTATGCTAATGTTGTTACCATAATATGTTAGTCAAGGGATAAATAACAGAAAACTCTGTAGTTTTTTTTAGTATCTTTTATTTAGACGTAGTGGTAAATTTTCAGGATAGCGACATCCCTTCTTCTTGACCGTGAATCGTAGTAGTGATCTTCTGGCTGCTTGACCCTATGACCCCCACCAGATGACCACTCACCGAGTACAAACTCATTAATCACCAACTGACCAATCAGCATCAAGCACCTCCCCACCATTCAAACTTACCGGACAAGCAGCCAGAAGATCACTACTACGATTCACGGTCAGGAAGAAGGGATGTCACTATCCTGAAAATTTACCACTCCGTCTAAATAAAAGAAACTAAAAAAATAAAAAAAGCTACAAAGTTTTCAGTACAACATGCTCATTTATTTAATGGCATATCTACTTTGGTGAGTTATTTGATATCAAAACTATACTTGTAGAACAGCATTTGTACTATTGCTCTCAAGTTTTGAGATGAGGCTTGCTAATTACTATTATTTGGATTATTCGGACTATTGTTCTCATCTTTATTGTTATCTGTACAAAAATCTGTACAAAAATATAATCCGTCAATGGGAAATCCTAGAGAGGGCTTCCGAATTCGACAAGAAATACCAGAAGGCCGGAGGGCACATCGACCGAAACGTTGTATAGATAACAATAAAGATGAGAACAATAGTCCGAGTAATTCAGTTAATACTGATCAATTGTGCTATTTAACCCATAGCTGGAGGATGAGGGGCTTCATACCTTTGCCAAGTGTATAATATTCTGAAAGTAATCTTAACAGCGCGACTGGATTTCGAACTTGTTTACTACGATCTTGCACGTTAAACAAACACCACGAGGACTCTCTACCTGCCAATGAATTCTTGAATTAACTGGAAGGTAGTTAGAAACTAGTTAGTTAGTATTTATTAATATTAATTAATTACATCTGCAATAGATATGATTTAAGCGAAGATTATAACTTGTATTGATTATTGTCACTTTTGGATACGCTAAGTAAAATCTCTTGTGTGTCAGCTGTTTTCTTCTTGAGGATCGACTTATTGTGTTCTAGACATTGCACATTTATTATTTTCTATAGATTGCTCAAATCTGTCCTATCGTCTGTCGCTTACTGTCAGATTTTATAACATAATAACTGCAACCGACATTTGACTTTCAGCTTCATGTTATGTCCTGAATCGGACATTCTCGACTTTCCACGACCATTCTAGTCGCCGTCTGTTACGAGCTATCAAGTGACCCCCTGCGAATGTACTATAGTCGATGTAAAAGTCGCCTATAAAAGGGGTCAAGAAAAAAAGGCAATAAGAGGAGACGAAGCTTTTGCAGTCTCATTTCCCACATCAACAGAAGTAATGTTGGATTTAATACTCCATTCAGAAGAGACATTTGAGACTTAGGTGAATGGGATGAGAAAGAGGATTAACAGAAAAATGTATTAATATCGAAGAATACATCGGCTAAAAATGTTTTAACACCAACGTAGATAAAAAAAAAATCGATAATCCGAAAAATATATGGAACTGTGATAATACTTAATACCAGAACTTAAGACTCGATTATAATAATTCCTAGACACAAGGGAATTATGCTGGAAGTTGCCTAAATACTCATTCAGTTTTTTCTTATTAGAAAACGTTAGCAGTGTTTAGTTCTTACTAACTTTATAAAGAATATCGCTTTCATTGTAATATAACAGACGTCGGTTGCAATTGTTAAAAAATGGTGAATATTGGCGGTTAAATGATTCCGGTTAAAAAAGAAAAAAAAGCTATCAATGACTTCACAACCTGCAACAACTTTCGTTTATCATAGGCTGTGTATTACGTACACCATCCTTTTATAATTGAGATTCGGAGTATGTCTGTAACCGAAATTACGTCAATGCTTATGTCCTCCGGAATTGCGTAAGTTACCAATGAATATTTAATTTATAGTCAACATCATTAATGCATAGGATATATGTTATTTATTAACAATGTCTCTATAAAAATCTAAGTTAAATTTGCCTCAAAACAGCCCATATTATTAGTGCGTTTAAAATACTCCAATGTGTCATTTATATAACTGAGACATAAAGGTTTACATAATATATGATCTGGTTGATTTAGATACTGGTTTACAAAAACCGGATTTAATAAATAATTACTTGGTGTTATTGATCTATAATATTATTGTTTTTTCTCCGACGTATTAAAGTCAATCATATGAATATTTTTATATAGAGACCATTTAATATATAATTAAGATAAACGTAATATTTTATATGCGTCTTTATCTAATTTCGTTTGTCTTACTAAGTTAATATATTTTTTTTTACATTAAAACATAATACTTACACCCGGAGGGTGCATATTCTTGCAAGATCAAATGAAAGAAAAAGGATTCACGCTAAAAATAGGCAATAAGCTAGTGATATTCCACATGAATTATCACAGATGTGGACTACGCAGACGATCTGTTTCTTCTCCAAAATGGACCTGCACGAGCCAAATAAATACTGCATAGTCTAAAGAAAACCGTAAATGCCTCGCTCGTCATGTGAACTCAAATAAAATGGGGTGCATGTGCTTTAAACAAGATAGAAACCTCTTCACACTGTATGGCAAATCTCTTATATGAGTAGAGCAATTCACACACAAATGTAATGATATTTCAACTACTGATGCCGATATCAATATACGGATAGGAAATCCTGGTCTGCTATAGGCAGATTATCGATCATATGGAAATATGTTTTCCTTGATAAAATAAAGCGAGAATTCTTCCGAGCTGTAGCCGTGTCAGTGTTATTGTATGACTGAACCCTGTGGGCTCTAACGAAACGCTTAGGCAAAAGTCTAGATAAAAAACTACACATAGATGTCGTGTATTGTTTTGAACAAATACTGGAATCAGTGGGTTAAATAGATTTAAAAATAAGTATTAAAATGTTTTTAAAAAATAGTTTAAAAAATGAAGCTAACATTGCCATTTGTATTAGTTCACTTACACAATACCAGTGTAAGAATGGTTCAAACACGTCGGGGTCCCCAGTTGTAAGAACAGTTCAAAGTTATATGTTGAAAGATACATGACTCCGACGAAGGTTAACAGACAAAACATTTAATATCGTACAGCACATGGATATGACGAGATACAAAGTACATGGGTAAAACAAAGTTACATGTAGACAGATAAACACACATTCATGAATGGTACAAGATAACATATAAAAGTACAGACATGAGACTAGGGATAGTCCATGCTGTGTTAAGAACTTACAGTAATGTAAGTGGGGCCAAAAGCCCCAACGAGAAGGGATGGACCGTGTCTAGCCCATGTGTCTCGTAGTATCAGCAACAGGAAAAGAGGGAGAAGCCTTTTGAACCAGCCGCTTAAATACTATATCCCCAAGCGGGCACCAGCAAACTAAACCAGGCAGACAACTCTCCCAGGCAAATACGAAACTAACGCTACACAAGTGAAAGTTTAAAATGGGAGAGGTATTTCTGCAGCACGCAGTATATGTATCCGATGTACATACTAACATACAAGCGTCTTTGGTAGAGAAGAGAATTACATTTTTTTTAAATCAGTTGGTATACTAATTAACGGGCGATATTTTATCTATCAAGATTTGATAAATATAACAAATAGAGATTAATTAAATATTAGTATCTGTTTATGATACACGAAAAAACGTTGAAATTAATTCCTATATTATATGTTAGTTATAAATTGAATTTCAGATTAAAAACAGAAATATAACTACTACACTGTAACCATAGATATTGTTTATCATTAGATACATATGAAAGAGATTACTATTTACTATTTACCTATGGCTTAGAGAAAAATGGAGGCATATCTTTCCCAATGGCATTAGCGCAAAATGAGTAAAATAGATTTGTTTGGGATAATGACGTGTTAACTATTCTCTACACCTTGTGAACTGCTAATTATTTACTAGGCTTAGCTTATATGTAGCACGAGGCCAGGAGTATGGGGCACCCGGTGAGATTCGAACTTATTACTAATTTAATCTAGTTGACTAATCTTTTCACTACGTGAGGTGCCCTAGGTATTTATCTAACCCGTTCGTCAAGGGTAAGATGTGACACAGGATTTTATGTATGGGACATCCTGCGAACATCAAACTCACTATTCATTTATAATGTACTAGCAGGACCAGTAGAATTTCCATGAAATGAAACAAAAATGAAGAGGCGCTATTTAAGCCAGAAACGATGATTTGCAATTTCATTACATATAAATCCTACCAAAATATCTTCCGTATTTTACAATTTTAATATTACAAATAAAACAAAAACGTAACTTTTTAAAAATTCATTTTAATTTTACGTTGGTCATTTAAGCGACGCAAGACCATTTGCAAAGTTTCATTTTTAAAATTGGGTAAAATGAAAAGGGACAAATACAAAATCTGCGATTAAACACTACCAGATAATCTGTATTCAGAATTCTGCATCGCATCTTGACCAATTTGGACCATGTCATTTTTAACCAGAGGGTGTTACAGGATGATAACGGTCAGAAGATTACCTAACTCGAATTCGAAGACTTTATATTACGTTTTAAAGCTTCCTTCATATTCACCTAAGTTTTAAAGGTTCCTTCGTACTCACCCAATCGATAAAAATTCCTTTTAAGTGTTTCTAGATTTTCAACCGAAATAACATTTTCTACAATCGGAAGATAGTTAATTTGAAGATGGAAGATTTTATCGTCTTTATCGGGGGAAAACTTCTGGTTTTTATATGAAAGTGGAATATTTTCATTAAGAATCCATTAGAGAAGGTTTATTGAATATTACTCGCCCATATTTCCAGCAAAAAGATTATAAATCAGTATTAAAAATATAGTGCTACATTGCCCGATCATAACTTATTTCATGTTGAGAGTAAACCTTCATTGTTTGCTCGTAAAAAAATGATTCTCCGATTGCAAGTGAACCTCGGAAATTGTCATGCAAGAAGCTGATGATTTTAGTACACTACGATACATGAACGCATGAAAGGCTTTGACTTTTAAAATTAGAGATTTGTTTGTTGTTGTTATTTTTTTTCATGTTGTAGCTCCCACTTTAAAGCTACATTTTCCTGGGGTTTTTGTATAGATTTCATTTTGATGATCATGGAAACCCTTTTGATTTTTTTATTACTGCAGAATGCGATCTTGAATGTATTTAGAAATCTTTCCTTCACACACGAACGTGAAATTATATCCATGGAACTTTGACATTTCACAAGAGTATGTATGAAAAGATGCACCTTTTACCCTTTTACTCATAGATTATTCATAAGATAAAATAGATTTGCACTTAACGACTCCCACAGCCTATTTTCTATGTTGATTTTCTAGAACGTATTCCCTTTACCCAGAAAGGCCCCAATTTACAACAAATTACAGAACAAATTACTGTCCTCATTGACATGGAATATATTGATTTAGTGATAATTAAGATCAGCGTATCTATTTCTTTAGACATTTCACTTCTTTAAAATCAATAGTACTGCATTTCGGTCAATGTAATCTTCGGCTTTTCTTGAGTGTCTGTTATAATTCAGAATGGTAAAATTAGGTCTGAGAGAGAAGGTGCTAAGTAATCCCAGAAACATTTATTGTTTACTGTCAATAATGTTTACTTCATTTTAAAGTTTGACCTGTATTTATTTTTCTATATAATCACCATTTCGGTCAATGCATTTTTTAGGTGCTGAGTCTGTTTTGTATGCCCATGTCATACCAACTCGCCACCTTGTCGTCGAAGAAGCGTTGAATCTTGTTGTCGTTGTAAATTCCCTAAACAAATTGCGGACGTTTTTTAAATCCATACACAGCTCGCCATACACATGCATTAATTTCAATCGGTTCATTGCATTTTGCGTTCTAAAACCGAATAACTAATTGTACTTCACACTTGGTTGTAGGTCAATCGGGACCTCCATCAGAAACGACTACCACGCCAAGTGTGAACGTGGCAGCGAAGTGTGCACAGGGACAGGAGCAGCAGCAGATACCGGCGCAACAACACAACCGTGTAGCCAATAACTCTATGAACAGTTTCCATGCGTCCTCAAGCGCCTTGGATACCTTACTTTGGGAATACTCTCATATATATATATATATATATATATATATATATATATATATATAATGAAGTTTATTGAATATTAGTTTTACTTCCTTAGAAATCAAAATTGCCTTCGGAGAAATTGTTGTGCTGTCCTCTAAGTTATTACATGATAAATCCAGCCTGATATTAATGTGTCTTCTTGTGTTCTACCTTTCGCGAATTTCTGTCGCAAATGGTGTTCCTTTTATATTATTATGAATTCCTTTTAAACAAAGTGGCACGCTCCATTCCCCTTTTATGTTTGATCCTCTGTGCCTAATTCTAACATTGGTTCCACGATGAACGATTTTCGAAGTTCCTTTTCTAATACTGGTGGATTTTAAAGTTTCCTTCCCTAATGTTCTCTACGCGTTTAGTATAGAAAGTTTTATGCTAACCTATTTGTTTATACATGATCAGTCATGACAGATGTGAAAGTTTCCTTCACTAATGGTCTCTATTGGTTTGTTTTCCTTTCCATAGAAATTTCTAGTACTTTTCTTCATACATAATCAATTATGACGTATTTCAAAAATTATTTCATTAATGTCCTCTATTAATTTGGTCGCCTTTCATAGAGAATTTTCTGCTAGTCACTCCGTTATACATGTAAACTCATAAGATAATTTAAAGTTTCTTTCACCGATGTTCTCTATTATTTGGTCGTAGAAAGTTGTGCGCTAATCCCTAACTTTATATATGATCAGTCATAGCGGATTTTAAATTCCCTTCACTAATGTACTCCATTCGTATGATCTAATTTCATAGAAAGTTGTGTATGGTCACACATAGCCCACTTTAAAGCTTCTTGTATGATTACAGCATTAAGGTTTTCCTTGTTTTCTTACTAACGTCATATCAATGAATTGTTTATGTATCTTTTAAAGTCAGTAGATTAGTTTTGTTTGGTTTATTCAGTATCATATAAACCATCGTGGGTTATCTAATGATAAAGCCATTAGTGTCTAAGAACTGTAGTTGTACTATTTAACACATAGTTGGGATGATTGGGTTATTAGTCTGAAAGTGACCGTAATAGTGTTACTCGAGTTCGGACTCGCTTACTACAATATTACATACCAGCACGTAAGCCAGTAAACTACGATGAATCCCCGATATAGGTAGAGATATTCTTGTTACATAGTTCATGGTCAACCTACAAATTGTGTAATTACTGTAGCTAGCTATACTTGAATTGAATCGTTGAAAATTCAAAATAATGGGGGTTGAGTGGAAATTACCGTATGACTGGCTGGTAATAACCTTTACTTAATTCCTTCCGGAAACAATCATGTAGAAGCGTGTGACAGTTGTTCGTTACTTGCGACCAGTTACTCACCGAGAGACGTTCCCTCAAGATGCCGCTTTTCACCGCGCGGTTTCGGGGATCGTTGTTTGCTGGGGTTGTTTTAATAAAACTATATAGAAAAAACAACAATTCATTGTTAATTAATTAAAATAAAAAATACACAGACTGCCCAGTTCGGAAAGAAGAAATCAACACGGTGAAAATAGTACAGAGAAGTTGACGTCCAACGAAGTAGACAAGCAGAAAAGAAATAAGAACCAATTCATCATCCCCTCATTATCGTCGTTACTCTGTCTCTCTGTCTCTGTCTCTGTCTGTCTGTCTCTCTCTGTCTCTGTCTCTCTGTCCCTCTGTCTCTGTCTGTCTGTCTGTCTGTCTGTCTCTCTGTCTCTCTCTCTCTGTCTCTCTCTCTCTCTCTGTTCCTCTGTCTCTCTGTCCCTGTCTGACTGTCTGTCTGTCTGTGTCTGTGTCTCGGTCTCTCGGTCTCTCTGTCCCTCTGTCTCTGTCTCTCTGTCTCTGTCTGTCTATCTGTCTCTGTCTATTTGTCTCTGTCTCTGTCTCTCTCTCGCCCTAATTATATACCCGAGTAAAAGGTTATATAACATTTTTGGATTTCTGAAGAAAACACCTATCTCATAATATATTTCTAATTAATTATACAATATCTTCATTGAGACATTTTCATTTCAAAGATATATTTTTTCTTATTCTATTTACTATCATGTTTATTAAGAAATGGTTCTATAGGGAAGAGTCAAATAATTTCGGTTTGAATTTTCTCTTTTAAGGTTCTTTCTATGTGTGGATATCTTAAATAAACCTGCTCTTCAAAATAATGTTAATCTGATACGTCTTACCGAAATTATTGGAACTGGCAGATTAATTAACAAAGAATTCAGTCATTGAAGGTATAATATAATTACGCTGCGCCCACTTTACTTTCCTTGTCTCTTAGTATTCAGCTCGGTTAAATATGTTATTAGAATATTTCGGAAAAAGTGAAATTAGGTCCTAAAACAAATTTGTTGATGGCCGCCTCGTCTGTCATGAGAGGAACAATTTCTTAAATTGATCAAAACTAAAGTGAATAATTTTAACTTAATTTTAAACCACCTAAAAGATCTATTGGGAAATGAATTCTTTATGAGAGATATTACTTGTTGTTTCCGAGGACGATTGTACTGAATTATAAAAAGAAATGTGGTAATAAAAAAAGTAATGCTTACAGAGAAAATTACTTTGGTAATGATATTATTCATTATAATTATTCTAGTCAGGAGAAGAATACGAAAAAGCTGACAAAAAATGAAGCACTATTTTTCTACAACATTTTTTCTTCTAAAATAAAATTTTACAATGACTACAAGGTAATAACTAGCGTAGTACCCGTAAAAATGAAGGAATAATTGATATCTGACTCATTTGGATGTTTTTTTATATTGAAAAACTTGTCTAAATAATGACTATTTTCTTTAACCTTTTATTTATATTTCTTGATTATCGGAAAATGATGTTATACATATTATTGTCATTAAAAAGAGGACTTTTGAAGAAATTCAGCATACCATATTATTTTATAATATATATATATATATATATATATATATAATATATATATATATATATTATATATATATATATTACTTGACCGTAACCCAGACAAATATATATTGAGTTCGGTCTCTTTATTTAATGAAATATCAACCTTTGTATGGTAATTAATGTTTGATGACATTTTTTAACTTCTTCCAAACAATCCAGTCTGCGGTGCATAGGGAAAATTTAGCACGCCCCAAATTTCGTTCCATGTTACAGTCAGCTCTGCTTACCACTCTGACACATAACACACCATAATGATCTTGCTTATGAGCAAGGATGAAATCTATCGTGTCCCCATGCGTGAGACGAGGATGGTACCAGTTTGCTTTTGTGTTTGAGGTTTTGATGAAATGAATTATTGCAGATTGAACGATTGAAGCCTGAGAAAATTTCTCGCAATCTAAGCCCAGTAGAATTATCTTTAGCAATGTGAAAACGGCCGACTGCCTCCCGAGTGTCATGGTCTTTTATAACACGCTGATTGGAATCACCAAGAGTAATGCGTTTTCCTCCCTAAGGATTGGCCACTATTCTACTGCAAAGAGGCTCATGAATCGAAATTGTAAAATGTTCTAATGCTTGGAAAGATGATGCATAAACCAATGCAATTGTTTCAAATTGAGCATAAATCAGAGGAATACATAATTCCATAATACGATCACAGATACTTGATGGACATTCGATACGCTCTGTCATGCATGTTTTGATAGGAAAAATAACAGGAGCAACAAAGCGCTCTTCAACTGGCTCTCCAGCCAAGAAAATGTTATATCCAGATGAGGTTTCAATAGGATAGTCTTCCTTGGATAGTCATATATATATATATATATATATATATATATATATATATATTATATATATATATATATACGTTTAAAAACGAATGGCTTAAAAGATTCCGACTGCAGTTTCATGCAATAGCGAATCGCTATTGCGTGAAACTGCAGTAGGAATATTTTAAGCCATTCGTTTTGAAAACGTATATTTAGCTCTTTATATTGAGCACTCTTAAATCAGTTTTAATAGAATCCAGAAGTAAATATATTTGTTTGCTTCGTGGATTTGCAAGTAACTGTGATATATATATATATATATATATTTTATATATATATATATATATATATATATATATATATGTGTGTGTGTGTGTGTGTGTGTGTGTGTGTGTAGCCTATTAGTGACAAGTACAGATTGCGCTTTGAACAGTTGATGAGATTATTATCAAGGCTTCTAACTTAACAACAATTCTTAAGATTGATTCTATGTAAGAATGTTCAACTTTTGTTGTTTCTGCTCTGCTGTACAAAGAATTTTTTTTCCTTTTTCCTGCAAATACTGCAATGATTCTCATGAATCACGATTTCAAAATGTTCTCATGCTTGTAAAGTTGGAACATAATCCATTAGAATTGAAGCAAATAGACCACGCATCAGAGGAATACGTAATATCATAATACTTGATGGACATTCTATACGCGCTGGAATGTGTTGCTCGTAAAACACAAGACAACCAATAAGGCAGTGTCCAACTGGCTTTCCACCGAAGAAAATGGTATAGCTAGATAATATTTTAATAAGTAGACCTTATTATATATATATATATATATATATATATATATATATATATATATATAATAAGTAGATAGGTTTATATATATAATATATATATATATATATTATATATATTTAATAGTAGATAAGAAATATATATATATTAAGTAGATCTTATTATATATATATATATATATATATATAATAATATATATATATATATATATATTTAGGAAGGAGGATTGGAGTAAATCCGAGAGAATGTAGTAGAGATATGTGGAACACAGGAACAAAACTGAAACAAACGTATGTAGGATATATATTTCGGTAAGCATTAAGCTCAGCATCATCATTCGTTTAATTGATCGTTAAGGCATCATACAAGTGTTTTATAGAAGAGCTGGTGGACAGGAGAGGGGTGGATTAGGGGAAGAAGTCAAGTGGGTATGATAGCGTTTGTGAAGAAAATTTGAGTGGTCAGGAGGAAATCATTGGAAAGGGAGGGAAAGAAAATCAAAAGAGAGGAGAGAGTTAGAGAGGATATGTAGAGTCAGGTGGAAAAATACATTGCGAAAGAAACAAGTTCAAAGAGAAAATGGGTCAGCCTTCTTGGAGAGAAATTTGATCCAAAGAGACAGAAAGGGACGTAATAAAAAGGGGAGTGAGTAGGTAGAGGGTAAGATTTTGGTGAAATAGATCACTAGGTGTGAGTAAAAAGGGTCAGAAGATAATGTATGGTAAGTGTAGGGGGAGTGGTTAGATGATGGGGAAAGAGAAAGGATGGTGTGTGGGGAAATGAGTTGAAAATCTTAGGTTGGGATAAGGAGATAAATTTTGATACACAGGAAAATAGGGGGAGTGAAAGGGGAAGGTAGAGGCGTTCGGGTTGGGTCAGTAAGGGAGGATAAAATCAAATTCTTGGGTGAAAAAAAATCACCCAAGAATTTGACTTTGACTTTAAACTCATTATCAATATGCTTTCTAAGAACTAGAATGTTTGCTGGTTGCGAAATTGAACATAGAAATACATTTCAAATTCTCCCTTCTCTCACTCTCTCTACGCTCCAGAGAAACTAACATTATATAACGAGGAGGAAGTTAAGAGATACATAGAGCGAAAGAAAGTGATAGACAGAGAGTATAGTAAGAGATTGGTCGGTTTTTTTTATTCAATTACAAAATACGACTAATTAGAACCAATTAAAATAGATTTTTTTCAAACATAATTCAATCCTAAAAGTAAGGAATAATTTAGTATAATTTTCGTGTCATTAAACTAAACAGTAAAAAAGCCTTTAGGAAGTAAAAGTTGATTAACTCAGCTTTAGTATAATAATAGATAGATAGATTGGAAGGGAGAGATAGAGAAAGAGGTGGAAGAGAGAGATGGGATATGCTATGTCAATATTAAACCTTTTGCATCCCTTAAGTGACAAGAACAGTTCTACACTGGGGACACTCAGTGAGTCTATTCATAGAGGAAATGTTAATCTTTTCTCCATTTTTGAAAAAAAAATCTATGTTGTTCCTACTATGATGAATCACAGTTTCCTGCAAACAACTAAATCGCGTGCATATGACCGGTAATGTTTGGTGCGTCTTTTCTATCATCTACTACCATGGAACGGGTTGTGCTCTCCCTAAAAAGGGGCTGATCTCATTAATAAATGTCTACCCTAGTGGGTCCCTGTCATATGGAGACACAATAGCGATGTTTACACTAGACCCATACCGCTGATGTGTGGTTTGTGACTCTCCGCTCCTAACTGATCTAGTCTGTGTACATCGCCATACGATTTTAGGTGTAAATAAAGTTTGGTTTGATTTGTTTTGTTTTTACGGCATATCAACCTCAGTGGGTCATTTAATGCCGATACATTAATTCTTAATGGATACACATTTTTTTTATAAATACATTTTTCTATTTAACCCAGAGATGGGACCCTAACAGGTACTACCACTCTGGTTCAGAGTGGACCAGGGAGCAATGGTGATGAAGGGGTGCTCCACTTTCTCCAAACCTCCAAAACTGGAACTTCACCATCAGATAGAGATTAATGTAATTCCTAGGACATGTAGATCCTCAGCCACCGCCTTCTAGCACATATATGATAAAACGGGTTGGGAGTTGCCATAAGGGCAATAGGGTCGGGGCAGTCATATAGGTGCTAGGGCTTGACGTGACCAGCCAATTACTCGGAGGGCGCCTCTCCAACCGCCCATCTGGACTAAGTAAGGGTCTAAGTGGAGTGTTGCAGGTCATGGACTGCTCATCCACCAAAACTCCATCCTTAAGCATCACAGGTCGCCATCCACGGCCAATAGGTGGCCGCATTTGGGGAAGTCTTACCCCTCTGAAGAGGTGCAGTAGGTGCATTCTAATGCCCCATCCGACAGGGCGGTGTAAACAAAGATGACAAAGATAAAGGAGAATACCAAAGACATCTGAACATCAACAGATTAAAGGTTAGCGCTTGTACGACACGAATAATTCTTTCTTGGTGATTGTGATTATACTCCGGTGATAATCTAAGGTCAGATAACCAGTAATCACAACCTGCAGAAAATTATGAGTTTTCTATTTGGTCTATATTGAGGAGGCTTGACTGGTAGCATTTCACTGCAAAACGTACGTTTTGGAAGCCTTCGAACTTCCCTACGTAGAATGTATCCTCTCCAGCGCATTTGAGTTTGCATTGTTGGAATATATTAGTATAAGGCCTACATAGTATAATCCATTGTAGTCTGCAACTGCTATTTAACTCGAGTTTAATCATTATGTTTTTCTAAAAGGATGGCTTTGACATTAAGTTATTTTGATATTTGGTTTCTTACAATACCTATTTCTCACTATTTTACTCTACTGAATTGAACGGCAATGCTCTCCCATTGACATCTCCATGTTTCTCCATTAGACCACAATATTATTTTGCCATTGCGTAATTCTCCTGGCGTTAAACTACAGAGTTACTCATAGTCACAGAATTGCAGGATTTGTTGTCAGGGTTCACTCACCTCAAACTGTTTTTTTTTCTCCTATACTGGTTACCTTACCAACGCAAATTATCCTTGAGTACCCGACAATTTAACCCATATGGGCCGGGTTAGCTCAGTCGGTAGAGCGTTCGGCTAGAAACCACAAGGTTCCTAGTTCGATACCGGTCCTCGCCAACTCAGCGTATGAGTAGCACACGGATCTGTGCGGTGAAGTAAGGAGCTGATGGTAGGTGTGGCGCTCCACCTCAGACGCTAAAATGATCTCCTTGGTCTAGCGCTATGGAAAATGGGATAGACTCCCTCGCTGCATGGCTGATACCGACATTAGGCCGCCCCGACGACTTTACTTTTTTTTTACTTATATATATTATATATATATATATATAGAGAGAGAGAGAGAGAGAGAGAGAGAGAGAGAGGGGGGAGAGAAAGAGATAGATAAAAGGATATGAAAACACACAATATGCTGTTAAAGTGAAAATATTTTATATCATATTCATAGCTAATATTGAATAATATTTCGATTTATAAAAATCATCTTCAGAGCTTGTTTTTACTCAAGACTCATCGAGAGAGGAGCTGAAAATAATTTGAATTCAAAACGAAAACATTGATGTTCCAAAAAGTTATGAGGTCGTTTCATTATAAGCACATCCGTCACGCGTTTCACGGTCAGCGACAATAATGTATATCTTAGTGTAACAGTGTTTGAAAAAAGAAGACATATTTCAAATTCAACAATAGATAAAATCTCTTTTTCAAACAGGACGAGTTTTGACCCGTTCATGGTAGGCCTGCAACGGATTTTTTCAGAAAATAATTTTTTATTTTTCTATTTGTTTTATTTTTTTCTTATATATAAGATAAAAAATATGAATGGTATAAGGGTTTTTTGTGATAATGTGGAATTTAAATTTGTTAAGAAGTATATGTCGAAATTGTAAAGATGATTTTATGATTTCTGAGTACAAGTGTCACTAAATAAGGGGATATATTTTTTTTTTAAGTATTGTCTTTGGGGGATGGTTTGATGTGTGAGAATATATATATATATATATATATATATATATATATATATATATATACTAGCTAAAGTACCCGGTCCATGACCGGACTAAAAAAAAAAAAAAAAGAGGAAAAAGTGGTGACTTAATTTGGCGGACCTGAACTTTTGGAACCGCACGCCCTCTAAAATTTTTGTTTTTAATTATTTTTTTTTCAACGGATTATTATCGATTGCAAACCAATCTATCCGATTGTAAAAAAAAACTAAAAAAAGTTATTTATTTTTCGAGTTTTCAGGGTGCTCATTTCCCCGTATAAGTTATAGTAAATCGAACCCCCATATCGAAACCGCTCTATCTTAACAGTTGGGCTGAATTTGCACTAAGGTATCAAAATTAAGGTGACACAGAAAAAACAGAACCCACAAATTTTTAATAAAACTGTTAAATTCAAGTAGGGGGTTAGGATTTGGGGTTAGGGTTAGGGTTAGGGGTTGGTGTTGGGGTTGGTGTTTAAGGTAAGTTTAATGGGAAAATAAATAAATAATTTGGGTTCTGTTTTTTCTGGGCCACCCTAACTTTGACACATTTGCGCCAGTTTCCTTTCGAGCAGTTCCGATATGGGGGTTCGATTTACTATAAACTTATACGGGGAAATGAGCACCCCTGAAAACTCAAAAAATAAAGAACTTTCAAGAATTTTTAAAAAAATCTGATTGATTGGTGTGTAATCGATAATAATCCATTGAAGGAAAAATAATATTTAAATAAAATTTTCTTTTTAGCGGTTCCGATAAGGGGGTTCAATTTACGATAAACTTATACGGGAAACTGAGCACCCCTGAAAACTCGAAAAATAAATAACTTTTTTGAATTTTTTTTACAGTCTGATAGATTGGTGTGCAATCGATAATAATCCATTGAAAGAAGAAAAAAAAATTAAAAACAAAAATTTTAGAGGGGTGTTCCAAAAGTTCAGGTCCGCCCTTAATTTAAAAAAAAATCTGCCTATTTATTTATCATTAGAATTATGATAAATTAAAGAACACATTTTCTCATTCAAGTTACGTACATTAAAATCATTTTTATTTTATGTTTAAGGTAAGAACATATCATACACTGTTTTGTTTATATACGAAATGTTAACTATATCGTATTTTTATTATAATTTTTGTTTTATTTTTTATTACAATACGAATACAACTATGTTTACTTAGTTACGAAATAAGTAGTTATAATTTAACTTCCTATTTTTGTAAAAGGCTTTTCTTTCTAAAATTCTTTTGTTTTTAATTTTTTCGTATATATACAAAGTTGAGTTATATTATATTTATTAAATAAACGAAATAAAATTTATTAAACAATAATAAGCGCTTATTATTTATTTAATAAATAATAAGCGCTTATTATTGTTTTTTTACTTCGCTCTTTCTTACCAAATAAATATTTGTAAGATAGATTATTTCATTTCATTTCTAACTAAATTAATATTTTAAAGACAGGAATAAAAAGATTGCGATATGAATAAGATTTGATTTTTCGTTAAAACATACTTTTGCTGTCCGAAGCAAAATAATTTTTTTCTAACTCGCTATAAAAAATAATTCAATTGATAAAGACTCGTACAAATTATAAATTGAGCAAGATTATTTTCTCTTCTTTTCACGAAAAGTTTCACTGAAACTCCAGTTTGAAAATAATAATAGTATTTGGGGACAATTTTAAATTCAGTTTTTAATTGCTTGATAAGTTAGAAATAGATTGTAATTTATTTCTTTGAATTTTTTCTACATGACAATTCAAATCTAGTTCTTAACGATAAAGAGAATGCAATATCTATTTTTGCTTACATTTTAAAACGTCTTCATTAGTTCTCTAAACTATTAAGACTTTTTTTTAAAACCATTAGTATTAATTACAAAACAACTCGTTTTATCATTTTTTTTTTATTTACATTTATACAACCTATACTGGTGACTGATTTTTATTGACATTTAAAATCTTATTTTAAAAAAATGTAACCGTAAACTTGTGTTTTGAAACAATTTTCATTTTTCTACAATTTTTTGTGCATGACAACAATTTAAATTAAGTGTGTGTACATTGTACAATAAAAGTTAGTTTCAAAAACATACGATAAATATAAATAAATATTTAGAAAGATTATAAAAAACGAATTTATTTTACGTTAAAATTTAGTTTGTCGCTAACATTTTCATTGTTTCTTTCTTTCTTTCTTTCTTTCTTTCTTTCTTTCTGCTGCTAAAACAGCTAGGCGAGTCGCTAACATTTTCGTTGTTTCTTTCTTTCTTTCTTCTGCTGATAAAAAGTCAGGCGAGCCTCCGCTGATAGACCAAGTATTAGCAGCAGCAGCAGCTATGCTATGGCTTTCGAAAAATCGTTTGATTTTTGTTTGATTAATCGATTAAATCCCTTAATCAGTAAAAATCAATAACCAAATTTGGAATTTTTCTTAGTTAGAACGATATCAATGTGTATGCAAGATTTTGAATCTGAGTGACCTGCCGTTTTTTTGTTATACGTCGACACGTACATACCAAAATCTCTGTTTTATATATTAGATATATATATATATATGTGAACTAATAATTATCCTGTGAAAATATAATACACAATAGAGAAAATTAAAGGGTAAGGTGTCTAGATAAAATGCAAATAAATATCCTCATTTTGTAGAACCTCCCAACAAAAGGCAACAAAAAAGTTTTTAAAAAAGTAAAAATAAGAAAATAACAAAAGAGAAAACTAAAACCAAAAACAAACTAAAACAAGCAATTCTTGTTTTGACTTTCTCGAATATTTCCAGTTTTTTAGACATTTTCGTAAACCTCGTGCGGTGAACACTAAAGAAATAAAATAATCCTTATCGCTAGGTTGATATTTTTTACTTTGTCAGCTGAATATATCTTTCACCGTTTATTAAAAAGGAAATACTGATTTATTCCGTTTTTTTTCTCTGTTATTAATAGAAACAACACATTCTAAAGGCTCCCTTAGATTAGAGCTAAGTTTACTTTTTATGTACCGACAAAATAATTCTCCAGTGTTTCGAGAAAAAACGAGGATCAGAAGCATGAAGTTCCTTACAAAACCGAAATATTTCTGGTATGATTAAACTCATTATTTTATCTTACTGCATCCACCAGGAAATGGTTAAGAGACACCAGTAAATAATATAAAACAAATACTAGTCAAAAGATGCCAGTTTTAGCCAGATGAAACTGTCTCTGATTATAATAAAATCTAATTAAAATAACTTAACAAAAATTGTTGTCAAATTAGTGCACCTGTGTTTATTTACCCGTTTTTTAACTGCCACGACGAGATTATTGTGTCATATCGGTGTATTACTCAACATATAAAATATCAGCATAAAAACATAGAGTGAATGAAAATGTTGCATATATGGCTCGGTTTCCTATAACTAAACCTAAATTTCATATCATCACACAGAAATATAGTTGTTTAGAGTTTTGCAAATTCCATATAAATATTGGAGGGCATGAATAGAAGAGTGAGAAAATTAATAAGATGATTAGAATATTACAGTATAGAATGAGAATAGAGAAATTAGGATTGACTACTTCACTAAAAAGAAGAATGCATTTTTTCAATTCATAAAGGGAATTTATCAATAAGGTAGACATTTTTTAAATATTTTTCCTCAAACTTAGTTCTGTTTAGTGTTAAGGCAAAAGTCAAAAATTAATTCTACAAACCAATTAGATTTTTTGGCTCATAAAATAATATATATTTTAAGCAACTATCCTAAACAGATAAAAAAACAGCAATAATATAAGTACGTAGAATTATATTGGATGGTTTCTGAAATGGATGGTGAAAGAAATGAATCAAGAGAGAATTTTTTTATCTATAAATAACATAATAGAATTTGATATGCATATTAATATTGTCTTAATATTCTATTTGTTATATGCGAATATTAAAAAAATGCTGTGAGAATATAGGAAAACAAGGAGTCATAATAAGCAATTATTACTTGCTCATATGATGGTTGACATAATACCTATATTGCCTGAGTAACTTTCCTAAAAATATTTCTGGAAGATTAATATTGGGCACTTGGTAAAAAATGACAATAATAATAGTACAGATAGTTACAAACAAATAAGCAATTTAAATCTCAGATCTTTGAAGATGAAAAAATAACATTTATTTCTAATGAGAATATAAAGACGAACCACTTACTCCATTAATAAATAAACAACTTCAATAATAATAATAATAATAATAATAATAATAATAATAATAATAATAATAATAATAATAATAACAGATTATATCAAATTAAAAATAGATAGGATACAAGAAAACAACAAATGTTGAGTGTGGAGAGACAGAGACGACACGATAAACCATGTATTAAGCAAATGCAGCAAACTATCCCAGCGGGAATGCAAGGCTAAACACACCTGGGTTAGAAATGTAATCCACTGGGTATCGTGCAAGAAACTAAATTTTGACCATATGACAAAATGATGTATACATAATCCAAAATCTGTTCCTGAGAATGAAATATAAAATTCTCTGAGACTTTAGGATAAAGTCATATCACCTTATCCCAACCAGAAGACAAAACCTACTATTGATTAACAAGAAAAAGAGAACATGTCAACTCTTTTTTTTTCACACGATGAAGTGAAAGAAAATGAAAATATAGATAAATGCCTGGACCTTGCTAGAGGATTGAAAAAACTGTGGAATATGAGGGTGAATGTTATACCAATTGTACTTGGTGCACAAAAACAGTATTGTGAAGATCGGCTAGAATACTTAGAAAAATTCTTGAGGAGTCTCTATGCAGTTTAAGGTCATACCCAGGAAACCAAGATGTTCAGCTACCACCTTCTAGCACACGTATGATAAAAGGGTAGGGGTTTGTCATCAGTGCGTACAGTCACAATCATATAGGTGCAGGGCTTGATGTGAGCAGCCGATTAATTGCAAAGGGTCTCTACGACCAATCCTCCAGCTAGAGTAAGTGCAAAAGTGTAATGTTGTCTGTAATGGATTGCTCAGCGAAAACGGAATTCCCTCTGAAGCATCAGGTCGCCACCCTTGACTAATAAGTGGTCCAATAGGGGGGGGGGCTTAACTCTCCGCAGAGGTGCAGTCGTATATACTACTGTCGTAGCTGACAAGGAGGAAATTGGCATTGAAATCATTTTAATATTACATAGTTATGAGTAAAGTCTGCGGAAACACCTGTGTTGGCTTGGTCACGCCAGTATGGGAGACATGGCCGCATCCCCAAAGACCTAGTGTAGACGAATTAGTAGAATGCACCCGACCCGTAGGGAGACCACGTCTGCGCTTTAAAGACGTCTGCAAGAAGGACCTGAAGACATGCCACATCAGCACCAACACATGGGAGGCTAGTGCCGAAAACCTAGTGGCCTGGCGCCTCCTTGTCAAACAAGGGACGAAAAGGAGTGAAAATGAGAGGGAAAAAGCCGCCACTAATAAGAGAGCCAGAAGGAACGAGAGACAACAACAACTCCAGCAAGAATCACTGTTTGTTTGCAATCACTGCACAAGAGATTGCCATTTAAAAATTGGCCTGTTCAGCCATTTTAGCAGATGCAGTTAAAAAAGAAGTTGTAGACACTACACCATCGTATTTGGTAGACGGAAGGATGCCAACACAAAATGTGTAAAGAAATGGCCTTCTCTTAAAATTATCTACTGTTATTTTGAGGTTGTGTTGCGTTTGTCTATATTTCTCTAATGGGCATCATTTCAAAATCATTTACTCGATACTGATTATTAACTTCAAATTCACAAGTATATATAGCCCATTTTTCTAAAAGGGTCCTATTTGGATTTTTATAGGTTAAAAATTTTGGGAAAAAAAGCAAATATTCCAACGTCACTTGTAGTCAACGCCATCACCAACACCTTTCAAAATGTTCATTTTTCTAAAAAAGAAAATAAGTGAAGCCCCAATTAGATCAAACAGGTGTAGTGGGGTGTTATCTTCGTCCCCTATCGCCACGTCCTGTCTATGTGAAAAAATCTCTATTTCTAAAACACCACTTCTAGGCCACATTTTTTGTTGGATTTGTTGGCGCCAGCTACATCAAAGACAAACCAGCAATAAACGCTTCTAGCATTTTCTTCAAAGGTTTGGACGATTTACCAAAATGATTTAAAAATCCGATAACGTTTTTTTTTTATTATTCTTGTCGGTTAGTTTCCTGACACAACTTACTCTTTGAAAATGTGTTTGTAAGTTGGTTCACCTCTGTCCTCATGGCACTTCGTGAGCATCGTTAGAACTATGAGTACGGTAGGAATTCTTCTGCTCTCCCTGAATATTGAAACTTACAGGGCTACCCATCCCACATTAAAAAGATCTTGCGTCATATATTGCGTCCGTGTGAAGCCAGTAAATTTAATTTCTAGTTGATTGGACTTTTCTACCGTGTCCTAGTGTTTAATAAGGCCATAGTGTTGGTTGGTTAAGTAAAATACGTTTATTTCTGTGCATGGAGTTAGAAAAAGGTGAGCGTTTCTGCGATGGACACATACGGACCATTTTCGTGACAAGTCGACCAGAAATTATCTCTAAAATGACTGACTCAAATAGAATGTACGAAATATTCTCAATTATCTCTCTCTGTTACTGGTAGGTTTCTCAAACTTGACTCTATTTATAAAAGGAAAGTTTATATTGTTAGTCATTTTTTACTTCCTTTATTTGTTAACGAAGAATAAATGCTCTACTCACGCGATAAGGGCATAGTTCTTGATTTAAAATCACAAAATATACAACTTCAGTTGTGTTTCTTATGAAAAATAATGCGGGTGCTTCATTTTGTTTGCAATATTTATTAAGTTTAACGTGAACTTTTTAAACCTAATTGTTATCCCTGAGAATTCACAATTCATTTGCCTCTTTGATTATTTGTTTGTTATGCGTCCTTCGGATCTCCCTTTTTCCTATTTTCTGGCATCAGCCTTTAAGCTTCTGTATATATATATAGTTTTAGTATTCATCCTTCGCATTTAATTCAAATAAACGTTTGCTAGAAAATTTCCCTAAGCTAAAGCTAAGAAAAGAAGACAAAGCCTTGAAATTTATTTGTTTATTTATTTAGGGATCTTTCTTTTTTTATTGGAAATTTTGTTTTTATATACCTGCAAAAAATGAAAAGGAATTTTTCCTTTTAGGATCTTCTATATTACGGATTGACTTCCCTTTAATGATACAATTTTGATGAAATATAATAGGATTCTTACAATTCATCGACGCCGTTATGACTATGATGTGTTTGCAAGACATTTTTTTTTTAACCTACCGTGTATACTCTAATAATTAAGAATTTCTAAGAGAAGGAAAACTGTGAATTCAAACTAGGTAAACCTTGTTTTAAAATATGAGACATCCTGCTGATGCAGAGGGATGAGGTAAATACATGATTTCCAACCTCTTGCCATAAAATTACACTAGACATTTTGACATGTTGTTAACAACGAACAGGACAAAAACATAACATTATTTTGGGAAGATATTCATGGGAATTAAACGAAATCTAATCGCACTTAATATCCTTAACTCATGTTGAGCTTGTCATAAAAACGAATGAAAAATATTATGTTTATAGGATGAAAAAATTTGCAATCCAAGTCCAAGTATTTCTTAAAATAGCCATTTTAATGACTTTATTCAAAGCAGATGATATTATTCATATGAAAAGAAAATCAATATTAAAAAGAAACGATTCATTAAAATGAAAGTTTAAAACGTAAATATAAAAAGTATTGGTTGAAAAATCAAACACTGCTTCATTGTAACGAAGTGACAATTTCTAAAAAAATGCGTAAGTATTTTGGAAAGTTATTTACGTCAATGAAATTTGTCTATATAGACAATTAAAACAACGTCAACATAGTCAATTAATATTCAAACATTAATTTTGATTCAAATATCGAATGGCCGCGGCTTTTAGATTTAAAAACAAACAAGGGCAAACATATTTAGAAGTTTAAAGATTCAGTTTCTCAAAGAGTGTGTGGCGAAAATTATTAGTTTTTGTATCAACTAGCTGAGCTACTCGGTTTGCAGGGCAAAAATTAATGATAATATTAAAGAAAAATAATATTAAAAAAACATTCCGTAGCAGATTTGCTCTCCCGGTGTAGGGCCTGACGATAGTACACGCCAGCCTTTATTTTAATTTTATGTTTGACTTTTCTTTCTCTTTTTTTTTTCTTTTATCATTTTATTTCTTATCTATTTTTCTTTATTCTTCATTTTATATCCTTTTTTAATTCTTCGTTTGATTTGGTTTATTTATATATTTTTTCTTTATTCTTTCCTTTTCGTATTTTTCGTTTTTTCTCGCGTCTTTCCTTTTTACATTCTTTTTTTTTTTTTGCTCTTTTGTTCTCTCTTTTCTAAATTCCATTTTAATATGTATTTTTCTTCTTTTTCTTTAATATTTTTTTCTTTTCTTTTCTTTTTTCTTTTTTCATTTTCTTCTTATTTTTTTTCTGTTTTTCTGTTTTTTTCTTTTTAATTTTTTTAGTTTTGTTTTCTTTCTTTCGTCATTTTTAACTTATCCTTCTACTTTTGCATTTTTCTTCTTTTATTTCGTTTTTCCTTCTTTCTTTCTTCATTTATGTATTTGCTGTCAAATTGTATTAATGATTTTGTTGTTGTCGATCATTCTATGTATCCATAGGATATTGTATTAAACACACCTTGTAAAAGCAACCTCTTTGTATGGAATCTCAAAAGTGACAATTTTTCCCTTTCCCATCATTTTTCTCGACATACTTGTATTGATTATCGGTTAATTATTTATTTATTCAACATGAAATACCGTAATCTATAAATAAAACTTTGAAGACTAATTTAATGGAGATATTAACCCAGATAACCCAGATTATTTTTATCGGAACGAGTGCTTAAATAGCTGCTGATCTAATTTTGCTTTCGGTGTAAACAGTTTTGTTTAATTTAAGAGAAAAACATTAAGTTCGTTATTTCTTTTGTGATTACGATATTTCTGATTTCGTACTGTCCTAAAAAGAACGAATATTGATTTTTTTAATATTGAAATTTGAAAAAATAAAATTGAAGAACAAAAAAACAGTTATTTCACATGTACATCACACACACACACACACACACACACACACACACACACACACACACACACAATATATATATATATATATATATATATATATATATAATATATATATATATATTATATATATATGTATATGTATATTGTATGTAAATATATGTGTGTACGTATATATACATATATGTACGTATATATGTATCTATAAACATGCATGCATATATATACATATATATATATATATATATATATATGTATATATATATATTCATATATATATATATATACATATATACGTACATATATATATATAAGCATGCATATATAGGCATGTATATATATATATATATATATATATATATATATATATATATATATATATTGTTTTAGTAAATGTTCTTGCTGCTAAGTAAATGTTTTCTTGTTAGTGCGACCTTCCTTTTCAAACTGTAGACAACGTATGGGGTTGCTTGCAGGCATTTTTTACCTAGAAAGAATTCTTAAAAATGGCCGTTTGCCAAAAAAAAAACTCCTTAAGATATGACGGAAAATGGAAACCTAAAAGCGCTCCGCTTTATCTTCAGCATAACACTTTACTTTTATGAAAGTTGGTAAAACAGAAAAGAACTGAGACCCGTGGCATATCAACACAAGTAGATCCCACAGCAAACTTAAAAGAACCTTAAAATCTGACTTTATCTCATGATTGTTCCTCACACAAAACGAAAAACACTCTGTCGGCTAACAAATACAACACCTCTATAGAGGAGTAATATCCCCAATTGGGCAACTTGTTGCCTGTGGTTGGTTACCCGTGGTGCTTGAAGACACGATTGCTGTGGCTGAGCATTCCGTGACCCGAGTGCTCACATAGAATGCAACCCGAGTGGTCATATCAAATGCAACCCGAGTGGTCACATCAAATGCAGCCCGAGTGGTCACATCAAATGCAACACTCCGCGCCAGACTTGAGTTGGGCTAGACGAGGTGGTTGGAGATGTCCGATCTTATGTTCAGGTCAAACCCTAGCACGTATATGATTGTCCCGAGAGTATTCGTCAAATTGCTCTTATTGTAAAAACCCAAGCAGTTTCATCATACTGGTGCTAGAAGGCGGTGACTAAGAGTTAACAACCAATTTATTAATTCTACCAATTTATCAATACACAGGAAGTTAAGGATGATTATTTCTACCAGTTATTTAAAACCAAACCAATATTTACCTACATATTATTCTTTTGAGAACCATATGTACATATTTACCAAACTTTCCAAATGAGCAGGATGCGATACAAAAGCAATTTCTTAAGCTGAGCTTAACAGGTTTGAATTCAGAATTACCTAACCAAGTTTTTTCTCCTCTACTGTTTACGCGTAGGAAGGAAAATAGTTGGATTCATATTTTCTCAAGGGTATTAGCTCTATGAGAAATGCAATCACCTCATCGACGATTTGAACTCGTCTCACCATGTCCATTTTCTACCACGGTAACCATTATATCACGCGCCTCAAAACTCATATATACAAAAAGGAAAACAAGATTTGTATATAATAGCCAAGAATATCAGAATATTTCATTAAGCCAATAAACAAAAACAAATCATCACTTAAAAATAGTGTTAATAGTAGTCTAATGGCAGAACTGTTTGGCGCATCCACCTTTGGAAAAAAAGTACGCTGCCCTGATGAGATTTTGACGAAACCTATTGAATCTTTATGGATGCCAATGTTTTACAACTATAGAGCTAATTCAGTTAGATAATATCTGCCCTATAGATATTTACCAACCCCTCCGCACGAGCAGGATGTGGCAGAGGGTCAATTTTTAAGCGGAGTTCAACAGGTTTGAATTCAGAGTTTTCCTTCTCCGGTTACCTAACCAAGGTTAAAAAGCCCAGTTTGCCCTACTATTTATTCATAGCTGGAGGGAGAGTAGGATTCATACCTTTCCCAAGGGTATTAGCGCAAATGAAATGCAATTACCACATCCAGGATTTGAACTCGGGGCGACGAGTCCATTTCTCATGACTTTAACCATTACACCACGCGCTTCCTAATATCTGCACTAAAAGGCCACTGAAACTTTTCCGTTGTCTGTCATATGCAGTGTTGATATTCCTCCAGAAGAGTTATCGAATATTTTTCTGCAGTAAAATGCGAGATAGCGTGTCCCCTGAGCAAACGTTTGTAGATCTTTCACAGATATACAAGCAAAAATACTGAAATATGATTTAATTTGATTTGTTCAACGGCATATCAACTACTTGTTGGTTATTTAATGCCAGAATTTGACTCATTTTTAATAGTTTGATTATATTGGAGAAGAAAAGAGGGAAAATAGAAGAAATAACGAGAGAGAAAGAGAGAGTAAGAGAGAGCCAGGAAGAGGAGAAAAAAGATAAAGATAAAAAATAATTGGATACAAGGAAATAAAAGTAGATGGAAGAGAAAGAGGGAGAGAGTAATAGAAAGAGAGAGAGAGGGGGAGAGGGAGAGAGAGAGGTGAGAGAGAGACAAAAAACAAAAGAGTCTGGAGAAAAGATGACAGTGAGAAAGAAGATGAAAAATGGAAAGAAGATAATTTATATATATATATATATTTAAATATATAGCAAGTAAGTTTCTCAATGGTGTAATTGCACCCTCTCCCAGTTTTGTAATTCAATTTCCAATTTTTCCTTCTCCTAGACTGGTTGCCTTACCGGGGGAGGAGTCATAACTTTGCCTCATGCATTTGTGAGTGTATATGTTTGGAGATCATGATGATATATATATATATATTATATATATATATATATATATATATATATATATATATATATATATATATATATATATAGTTAAAATCAATGGTAAAATGAATGAATGGATGAAATAAAAATGAATGAAATGATGGGGATAAATGGGATTTTTGAGAGTGGGGTCCCTGATAGAAAGTTTTTCCCATCTATTATTAGACTCCTTTGAAGCATCAAGTTAATATAATTATTCTATAAGTTATTAGAGAAGATAAAATTCGTCTTTTACCTTTGCAATATCTGTTGAGAATGGGTTTGATTTTTTATATGTCTATATATCTAATCTTGTCTGGTTTTATCTAATAATAGATGAGGAAAACTTTCTATCAGGGACCCCACTCTCAAAAAGTGTTTTAATACTTTTGAGAGGGGTTCCTTGGAAAGGATTTTTCATTTTTCCCCTCATTTCATTCATTGTTATTTCATCCATTCATTCATTTTACCATTAACATTTAACTAAATAATTTAGAAGTATACGCGAACACTTAAATTATATATAAATATATATATATATATATATATAATATATATATTAGATTAAATTAGATATATTAATATTAAGAAAATAATAATATCTGTAGAACCTACTCAAATTCAATCCAAGAAAGCAGGTTTTATTTATCACAGCTTCTTGGGCACTTGTTAAAATTTTGAAAAATCCGCTTGTGATTATGAAAGGTGTCATAAATTGCATTTACTTTTTAAAGTGTTTCTCTGACAGTATAAACTGGATCACTTGCTAAGAAACGAATTTTATTTCTTGCCGCCTCGACACCTCCAAACAATTTGATGGTGAAGACGTTCGTGAAATTGATGATGATTGGAATCATCTTTGCCACGAGACCTCTGTGGATGGCGGAGATCATCGGGGAGAAAAAAAAAGAGATGTTTGAGAATTGATGAAAACAAAATTGAAAATAAGTTTAAGTAATATAATTGACAATTATTTCAACACGTTTAGAAAATATTAACACTTGTTTCGGAAGACATTGTGTAAATTTGACCGAATACAGTTTTGGCAATCGGGGTTCAAATTCCGCCACGAGCTATTTCGTCTTCTGTTAACATTAATATCTGTATTCAAATGATTGATGATGGCGAAGATATCTAATCGTCATCACTCACAAGGAATGATATGTAATTACCCAACCCCTGTGTCGGAGCAGGATGTAACACAAGGTCAATTTTTAGCGGAATTTAAAAGACTTCAATGTGGTGCTTTCCCTCTCCTAGACCGGTTGCCACACAACGATCAGGATGTGACACAAACAGACATTAATGCAATGTTTTCCTTCTAGATCGGTTGCCATACAACGTTTAAAAATCCTAGTCTGCCCTCCTACTTACGCATAGCTAGAAGGAGAATAGTTGGATGCAAATATTCCCCTCTTGGATTCGAACCCGGTCGCCGAGTCCATTTCCTACAACGATAATCATTACAAGTAACAATATCAGCATTAATGGCCGGTTTAGATCTCAGTCGGTTGAGTGTCCGACTAGCAACGACAAGGTTCCTGGTTCGATACCGGCCCACGCCAACTCAGTGTATAAGGAGCTGATGGTATGTGTGGAGCTCTACTTTAGACGCAAAAATAATCTCCTCGGTCTAGCGCTAGTAAAAAGGGGATAGACTCCGTCGCTGTCTGGCTGATACAGACTTTAGGCCATCCCGACGAGTTTACTTTACGTACATCCGCGATATACGGACAAAAAATATAACGGAAGGAAAGATATCATAAACTTATTTGCACATCCCATACCAGTTAACATTTTCTGCACATAATATACATACCAGCGGTATCAAAAATGATACACACATATGTTCTAAATATTTATTTTTTTTTCCATAAACAAGCAGTTTGTAGAAGAGGTACGAAATAGGATAAGTGTCAAGAGTAGTTAAAATGTCCATATGTCTTTATATTCCCCTGGCACGGCAGGAGACAACGTCTTTACTGTTCAAAGACTAAACGTGAACAGAGGGTAATGTCGGAATTCTTAACTGCTATGTGACACCCTAAAGAACAGGAACTGAGCACTTACGACTGTCTCATGACAGTTCCATTACATACTGTGCTGATCCTGTTCTGGAGAACGAAAAACACCTCCTGGTCAGAAAGAAACCGTTGAAGACATGTTCGACACAGAATATGCCGTACCTGTCAGGGTCCGTTAGATTCAGAATTATGACGGTTCCGTGGCAGATGATTGACCATTTCGCTTTACCTTCCCATGTGTGAATTAGTTTAGTGAGATGCGAACAGGCCCCCGTCAAGAGAGGGTGTATCCCAGGGGTCACAATTCACCACAGCGGTTGAATCGTATTGTTGAATAATTAAACAAGAAATGATCTGCCCAACAAGAAAGAAGAAAGAACCAATAAGACGTAAAAGTAAAAGCTGTTGGAATATTTTTTAATAAATACCTACCTAGATTTATAGACTAACCAAGGTCACGTGAGTGAATCTTGCAACCAATCACTAGCAATACTACTGACCTGATAGAATACTTAAACCTCCCACATTGGTCATAATTAAAACTGCACTCTGTGAGGACGGACAGACATAGGATTGCCGGATCTTTACCAATACCCAAGAAGGACTTATACGATTGCCAGAGTAACAAAAGGATTCATTATCAGGGGACCCTATACCAGTAAATGAGAACGCTTTAGTAACCAAAGGATTCACATTATCGACGGACTCTTTATCAAGGATCCAATTCCACTGGATAAGCGCTTCCGCTTTAAGGCCAAGGAATGGCCCTTAAAACGTAACACAGGATCAGCCCACCAAGAAATAAGTCCTGAAGAATATAGCGGCCAAGTTAGTAGCAAACAGTAAGCGGTCGACAGAATAGAAGAAGAGAAACAAGTAAGAACCCTCATCCCTTCTCCTACTCTGTCTCTGTCTGTCTGTCTGTCTGTCTGTCTGTCTCTCTTCCTGTCTCTCTTACTCTCCCCCCGTTTATATACTCGATGTGTTATAAGGGATATATAACGTTATATAACAATAATTTTAGGACATCATTTTCAATAGTCAGTTGCGGAACAAGATTGCACGTATTCAAACAGTTTTCTGAAAAAAGGACAATCCTGTTCGCACCAGATTCTAAGCCCACGTAAAACAGTTCTTGTCACGTACTTTTTCCGGGCTACTAGATCTCACCGCCTTCTGTGTCAGTTTTTTAGCGAGTTTCTATATCTGGCAAGTGTGAGTTATATTCATGTCCTCTCGATCTTCGATAAGGATATATTTTTAATCACTGACTCCATGCGGCTTAGAACGTTCCTGCATTTCCTCAGTTTGCACCCGATGACATAGGGGTCAATTCATTATATTATACTCCAGCTGTTCCCAATTACATCTGGATTCTGGATATTTATGTTTAGAAGAATGTCATAACTCACTATCGGAATGATTCGATATTTTGAATTGAAATATATTCATACTGTGGAATCTCGTCAACCGGTTATCTTAGCAGAATTAGACTGCGTTATAGAGGACGTGACAGAAGGGATATAAATATATACGCACACACGCAAACACACATTCATATATATGTGTGTGCATGTGTATGTGTATATATATGTGAATAGATATGTCTATAATATATATATATATATATATATATATATATATATATATGTGTGTGTGTGTGTGTGTGTGTGTGTGTGAGAGAGAGAGATTTGAAAAAGCTGTAGAATATGAGGATCAAAGTGATATTAATTGTAGTTGGTGCATTAGGAATCGGTTCCAGAATGATTGGTAAAGACTGGAGGAACTGGCAATCAGAGGAGGAAGTGGGACAATACAAATCAGCTAGAATACTTAGAAGAGTCCTGGAGACCTGAAGGGACTTGTAAGTGAAATGTTTTTGAAAAACTCACATAATAAAATAATAATAATAATAATAATAATAATAATAATAGAAGAAGAAGAAGAAGAAGAAGAAGAAGAAGAAGAAGAAGAAGAAGAAGAAGAAGAAGAAGAAGAAGAAGAATATGAAAAAGTTTTGAAATAAATTCATTCTTAATGGATACTCAATGTTTTTATAAGCTCATGTTTTTCTATTTAACCCATATATGGGACCCTAACAGGTACTACCACTCCGGGTCAGAGTGGACGTGGGAGCAATGGTGATGAAGGGGTACTCCATATTCTCCAGATTTCCAGAACTAGAACCTCACCATCAAAGAGTTTAACGTCATTCCCAGGGCACCAAGACTCCCAGTCACCGCTTTCTAGCACATATATGATAAAAAGGTTTGGGGCTTGCCATAATGGCAATAGGGTCCGGGCAATCATATAGGTGCTAGGGTTTGACGTGACCAGCCGATTGATCGGCTTAGAGAAGGAAATAAAACAATGTAATATCACCAGTTCTATAATCGAATAAGGAAATCTTTACTTGGCAGCCGTGTTGCAATCTCACAGAAAGAACATGCTTTTGATACTACTGGCTGCGATATAATCCTTCGTAATGCAGTAGGCGTATGTGAGAGGCCATGGCAGAGAAAAGGGAATAAACGAGGCGCTACGAACAACGCCATTTGGAATCACTGACAGTAAGAACGTAGATTTAGAAAAAATCCAGATCTGCGTTGGTCATCAAAACTTTCCGATAGGATTAAAGGATCTTTCTTACTTGGGAAGAATCAGGGAGAGTTGAATGCTTCCTTTTCGGAACGTTCTGTTTCTGGATTATATCAGTTTCCCTTCGCTTTATCTTTCAGCATACAGATCTCACTCTGAACTGACATCTATCACTCCATTCATATATATATATATATATATATATATATATATATATATATATATATATGAATGGAGTGATAGATATAGATATATATATATATTTATATATTTATATATATACAAGGTGTATCACAAAAGTATCGATATGTTTTATACTGTTAGACACACCTTGTATCCTGAAAAAATAACGTTCTATTCATTGTTTTTTCTAGAATACAAGGTGTATCAAAAACGTACCAAGATAAAAATGAAGAATGAATAGAATGCTATTTTTTCTGAATACAAGGTGAGTCAAAAAGTACACAAAATATCGATACTTTTTTAACATACTTGTATATATATATATATATATATATATATATATATATATATATATATATATGTGTGTGTGTGTGTGTGTGTGTGTGTGTATGTGGTTGGTTTGTAGGTTTGTTGGTTGGGGTTTACCACAGGTCAAGCCTTGAGATATTTCAGGCTGAAGACATTTTGATTATTCATTATTGATAGGTATTCAATTTTTTAACTCAGTGTTTTAAACATATTTTAAATCTTATTTTTTATGTATTTGACCAAAAGATGAGACGCCAACAGGCACAATATGGACCTGGGAATAATAGCGATGAAGGGGTACTCCACACTCCTTACAGCTCCAGAAATGGAACTTTGCCATTAGATAAAGTATAACGTCATACCCAGGGCACCAAGGCCATCAGCCACCGCCTTTTAACGCATACATGATAAAAACAGCTGAACGTTTGACATAAGGGCAGTAAGGTTGGGACAATCATAAAGTTGCTAGGGCTTGACATGACCAGCCGACTAATCGGAGGGATTCTCCGACTTCCTCTCTAGACTAAGTAAGAAGAAAAATTGAGTGTTACATGTCAATGAATGCTCAGATACCAAGATTATGTTCTTAAGCATCACGAGTTGCCATCCACGGTGAACGGATAGTCCCATTGGGGGATTTTACTTCTCTGCAGGGTGCAGTCCGTGTATTCTTCTGTCCCAGGTGAAATGTTTCTCGGTGTGTGTGTATTTGTGTGTGTATGTGTGTTTATGTGTGTGTGTGTGTGTGTGGTGTATGTCTGCGTTTGTGGTTACATGAATTGCCATTTGTTTGCTTGTTATAACTAGCCAAATACATATCTGAAATAAAAAGAAATTAGAAACGTGCCCATATATATATATATATATATATATATATATATATATATACATATATTATATATGTGTGTGTGTGTGTGTGTGTGTGTGTGAGTGTGCGCGCGTGTGTGTGTGTGTGTGTGTGTGCGTGTGTGTGTGTGTGTATTGATGATATTGTTTGCTATATTAATTAATAAAGAGTGTTCACTATCATTGTTAGGATAGCGTAGACATCGAGTCAACGGCACTGAAATTTATATAAACAGTGCTTTTTAAAGGAATGATTTTAATAATTGTATTTTTTTAACACACAGTAGGTAAATACTGACCATCCCTTTTTTGTTGATATCAGAGGGACTGTGTAGGTAACTTGCACGGAGACGCCCCAATTTTTAAGCTAAAAGAACATTCAATTTTCTTCATTTGTGCCAATATGTTTTAAAAATAACTTTCGAGTAAGGATACATTGAATGATTTATACGCATCAGCTGATTAATGAGAAGGTGCCTTAATAATGGTGCAATTAGTTTGAGTAGCTTTCATTAGTAATTAGAAAAAAATCTAATAATGATGCAATTCTTTCTTTAATGATGTCATGGGAGAGTGTATGGGAAATTACTTGAATAAGACACACATAGCGAAATGTCACATTGAAAAATGTGGGCAACTAATATTATTACTGACACATTACATAAATTCATCCCGTGATCACGGAATAAATTATTTATTAATGACACATTAATCAAAGAGTTGACTGAGTCCATTTGCTTTGATCTTTGGTTCGATAAACCCTAGTTGTAGAATTTTGCCCGTGTTCAGGTCATATCAAATCACTTTCATATATTTTGGTTTATTGATTAGGTTCATCAAGTTCAATTTCATCTTTTCAAAGGAAAGACGCCAAAAAGAAAGAGAAATAATTAGTATCCGAAATTAAAGCCCGAAATCAAGTTTAAAATGATAAGGAAAGAGAACGTTGCGTACTTAGTTGAGATTTTGCTAGTAATTTAAAGAAATTTGCGTTGAATTTGAAATTGTATCTTACGGGTTTCTTCATTATAAAGTAGGAAAGAATATTCCTAATATAATATATTGATTGTCAAAAGCCAACGACTTTATATTTTACAGATCCCCATTACAGAGTTATATCAGGTAGTCACAGGTTGTAATGGTTATCGTCGTAGTAACTGGATTCGGCGACCCGAGTTCAAATTCTGCAGGTTCGCTTTTCACATCTTATTATAATGGAGATTGTGTGTTTGTCTGTCTGAAGCCGAAACTAAATCACTACTCAAGTCACAATTCCCTTAGTTATTGACGTCACATTCACCATGAATTTATTTTTATTTAAACCTCAGTTATTGATAAAATTGTTATACCTTATTAATACTTTTGACTTTATCTACATTCTAATAACATGCAATTGTATTTATATATGCAACAAAATAGCGGGTTACAGTGTGAACAGGAAAGCTAATTTGCATATTGATATTAAAAGTTTAATTTTATTAAATATGCGCTTGGTATTATTGATTTCTAATTGTTTGTTTTTTTCTTAATGAATATGAGTAAAAAACTCGGGGATAAATCTTAAAAGAAATCCTTTAATATAAAGAAATAACAGTAATTTTATTCTTTACTTCCTAATTTAACTATTTAGTTAAATTAGGAAGTAAAGAAATATTCAGCAATAAAAGGAGGGAGTGATGAAAAATGATGGAAGACTTGGTTTCAAAGTTGTTCTATTCTTCGATTATACCCCCTCTGTTTCAAATCATTTTATTTGGATTTTTATTTAGTTTCAAAAGTATTTCAAATTTAACATATTTCATTACATTAAAATTCAAATACTTGCACCCGGAGGGTGCATATATTTGCTAGTAAAGATAATGGAAAAAGTATTTTCTCTGCAACTGGGGGTAAAACATGGTGTACATTGAGCTCTTTAACATTGGTCAGTGAGTTGAGGAGAAGAAAAATTCTGAATTCAAACCAGTTAAACTCTGATTAAGTAATGTATCTTGTGTCATATCCAACTCATGCGGAGGGGTTGGTGCTATATATGCTCCCTACATCTGGTGGGTTGAGCACTTTGGAGAGGATTTTCGCTGACGACCGCCGACTAAGCTTAAAGTCAACGCTATAAAACGGATAGAGCACACACCGGTGGCCTTTATATATATACACATGTATGTATATATCAGTTAAAATCCTCGCCTCAGACTGTAGGTGCTGATGATGGCCGAGTGGTTAAGAACCTGACTGATGATAAGTCGATCGGGTTTCCATACCGACTGTTGGTAGCCTGCTAATGTCTAGCCATACTGAAGAGATGTGATACGTCGAAAAAAAAATACGTCTGTGTAGAATATATATATATATATATATATATATATATATATATGCACACACACACACACATATATATATATATATATATATATATATATATATATATATATATATATGTAAGCATTGAATGACTTGCTATAATTTTAGCAAGGACCATATGAAAATGATTTCAAGCTGTAGCCGTGTCAATAATATTGTGTGGTTGTAAAACCAAGATTTTAAAGAAACTTGTTATAATTCGAGCAACTTTAATATGAAAATTCTTGCAAGTTGTCGCCGAGTCAGTATTATTGTGTAGTGACATTTTAACGCTTAATGAAATAGCTAGATGTAAACTACGTAAGAATGCTGCGTGCGGTTTTTTAGGGGGGGGGCTGCAACCTAGAAAACAGTTACTTACCTCTCATTTCACAAATATTCCAAATAAGGAATATGCTGGACATCGAAGTAAAGACGAATTCGTATGCGACTCCTACACATGGACTCCTAGACATGGACACATCACATTCGGTTGATCAACAAAAACGTACATTCATTAGCTTTGTGTGAAAACGATGTGCCAAATGGCGGGCATTACAGTAACTATATCAGATAGGGACAGACGGCGAGAGAAAGACAGACAGACAGATAGACCGACAGACAAACAGACAGACAAAGAAATGTGTGGTGACGGCACGCAATGATGATGATGATGATCATCATCATCATCATTAGCAATTCTATTTTGTTTCAGATGTTATGATTAAGATACAATCTTCTGGAATAATTGAGAAGAGCTTGGATCGTAAAAAACAATGTTAATAGATAACAAATATAAACGAATACTCTTATTATAATATCAGAACTCAGTACTGCGCTTGATTTCGTTTCATTCATATTATTCTGTTCTGTTTTTTATAATGCCCTTTACTCTTTATCTCTTAAACAATTGATTGTAATGTCCATGGTTTGCCTCAGGAAAGAACGATTTTTTTACAATCTCAAAAGCGGTTTTTACTAATAAAGCTTCATCGGGATTTTTCTTATTTTGTCCCTTGTTACTACACAGATTTTAGGGATATGGAGACGGAGGCGGGTCAGTAAAATTATACCGACTCTACAACTCTGGTTGAATTTACATTCTATATGGCCCTAGTTTAGTCCGTAAAGTTATACACTGCATATAACTTATAAATAGATTATACAAATAGTCGTTTTATATTTATTTGTGTGCGATACTCACCTAATTCCATAAAAATAAGTCGTCGGTGCTAAAAATAGAGTAGTTGTAGTCAGCCATATTTCTTACGCTGCAATATCACAAGAGTTGAGCCTTGTTCTCTGAAATAGTTTGTTTACAAATTCTATGCATAAATTATTTGTATTTTTAAATATATTTTAAAAGATGTATTTTAAGCAAACAATTTCTTAAATGAAAATACAGGAATACATCCAGATCTATATATATAGTCTCTATTTCTACAATTTAAATCGAAGGCAAAAGGTTAGACCTACCATAAGAAAAAATGAAAGTACACAGCAAAAGATCGTGGACATTAAATAAGATTCAAAATTATCCAAGAGAGAGATTCCCATGAACACACTGTTATTAAAAAAAAACAACCACAAGGTTCGATCCCGGTCCTCGCCAACTCAGCGTATGAGTAGCACAGGGATCTGTGCGGTAACGTAAGGAGATGATGGTAGGTGTGACGCTCCACCTCAGACGCAAAAAATAATATCCTTGTTCTGGCGCTAGTGAAAAGGGGATAGACTCCCTTGCTGATAAGCTGATACCGACATTAGGCAGCCCCGACGACTTTACTTTTTTATATTCCGGTTAAAATTGACTTTTCTCGCATTTTTATATTTTCTTTTTTAATTCCTTTGTTTTTAGTATTTCTGTCTTTAATTAGATGAACGTGAACATGATAAATATTCTTATGCCTGCACTTAGAATAAGTTCCGAACTTTTTTCAAAAAAACATACTTGATCCGGAAAATAGCATTATATGTATAATATGCTGTATAAAAACAACTTTACGTGAGGTACAGCTTTTTACAGAATATCCACTCGATAATGTATTTTTACATACTTTTACTTTCTGATTACATATGTACTTAAACTGTTTTCTGTCTCGTCGTCAGAACTATGAACACGCTGAATCTATCCCCTAGATAAAGGTAAGATCCTCCAAAACTCTATCTGAGGAGAGTGTAAAGTAAATTCGTCGGGGTGGCCTAAAGTCGGTATCAGCCAATCGGCGAGGGAGTCTATCCCCTTTTCACTAGCTAGACCAAAGAGATTATTTAAGCATCTGAGGTGGAGCGCCACGCCTACCATCAGTTCCTTACTTTACCGCACATATCCTTGTGCTAATCATACGCTGAGTTGGCGATGGCCGGTATCGAACTAGGAACCTTCTGGTTCCTAGTCAAACGCTCTACCGACTGAGCTAACACAGGAGAATGTAGTACCTCTTCATTGCCATTATTCCCAGTTCCATTGTGAGCTGGAGTGGTACTACCTATGGGGGTCACACTTATGGGTCAAATCGATCTGCTTAAAAATTATCCGTATTCGATATAAATTAAATCATTTTAATAAACAATTATAAAACACGTGCATATGAACGTATAATGAACGCGATTCCTTAACCTCTAGGCATAAAATAATCTTAGATGAGTTGAAATGCTGTCAAAATCAATCAATTAAACTAGTGAAATGTGTTTGACAGTTTTAGAAATGCTGCTTCCAAGGTCACTTCTTAGATTTAATATAAGTTGTTGCTCTCATTCATATATTTAACAATGGCTTTCATTCTTCATGAAACACCTGCTATCTATCAACGGAGTCGCTGTCTTTGTATCTATAGTTGCGTGTACAGCTTCTTTTTTATAGTAAGATTAAATAGAAACAAAGTAAAAGTATTATTTAAAATGAATAATATAATCATTGACAATAACAAAGATAAAGTACTCGAGTCTATATAACGGATGTAAGAAAACCAAATTCCAATGACTTAGCCTACTGTGCCAAATAAATGGTTCTTTGTAATATATGTAGAAGTTTCGGGAACACAACAGGCATCTGCGATTCTTGAGAGTACAACGACCACAATTCCATGACAAAAAAAAAGAAGAAATATCTTAGATGACATTCTGAACCTTAAAAGATGGTAATAGTTAAGAAACCAGCCTGACGTGTAATAAATTCTTTCAATATGAGAATATTCAATCATTGCTGGACTCATGAGCCTACAAACAGGATATCTGTTTCGCATGTATCGCTGCCTTAATATTCGTGCAACGGCTAAGATTACCTGTAGAGTTTGCAAAGCAGCTAGTCGCCACGCAATATTCGCAATCGATGAGCTCTGCAGAACCCCACTGGAGCAGTGTGTCCGATTCCCGCCTCGACACGCCAGGCTGTTTCGTAGAACAAGGGAAATAAAACTAATGTCACGATTTGATGCTGTATAGCAACCAAACAAAGACTTGTTCGCAAATCGTGCAGTGGGGTAGCAGTTCGGGAATTACTTTCATGCATTCATCTTCTTGAGCCCAAGTTGCAAAGTTACTTATTGACATTTTTGGATAGTGTCGACGTGAGAATTACGTAAGCATTTTATTATCTATCTCTTTATTCGCACACACACACACACACACACACACTATTTTCTGTCTCTCTTGCTGTGCCCCCTCTCTCAGTCTCTCTGATCCTGTCTCCGTCTCTGCCTGTCTGTTTCATTGTCTGTCAAACCGAATTCCCTCAGCAAATAAAATGTCATTTCTTTCAACGTCCATGTTCAAAACCTAGGAGATCGGTGCATATTAAATTATTAAAGATAAAACGCGATATGTATACTACTACAGACAAAAAATAAAGAATTACCACATTTAGAGTATAGAGGACTCATCGTGGTGTAATGTTTAGTAAACTAGTCTCTCAGATGCATTACTACTTAATAGAGAGGCCGATCCTCGTTGGATTCCCAGTATTTACGAGCTTTTGTGACATCCTACCCGTGTCAAATGGATTTGGTATATATATTTATGCCGTCATATCGTAGCGTAGTGTAGGCTCCAAACTGGCGACCTTATGTCACATCCTACCCGAGGCGAAGGGATTGGCTAAAAACCAACCTCACTTAGATTATGTTGACTGAGGTATTTTATTCAGCAGTAAATAAGCTAATAACGGATAAGACACAAAACCATTTTTCTTTAATAGCTGAATATCCTGGCTTCATAAAAATATGCATAAAAAAAACTAGATCAAATTATTTGAATTAATGGTATAATTTTCCAGTAGAAAACAATAATATGCATTGACCCAATATTGATAAAAACATATGGAATGAACTTTTGATTTGAATTCCAAAATCTACTACAAACAGAAACCAACGTATGCAAATCGATATCTTATTATAATGGAGATTGTGTGTTTTTCTGTCTGTAACCGAAACTATATTACTACTCAAGTCACAATTTACATCACATTCTCCATGATTCTATTTCTATTTAAACCGCAATTAATAATAAAACTGTTTGACATTATTAATACTGTTGGCCTTAAATTGTATTTATATATACAACAAAATACCAGTGTTTTGCATATTGATATTTAAAAAACTGATTTTAATAAAATGTGCTTGTATTATTGATTTCTAATTGTTTGGTTTTATCTTAATGAATATGAGTAAAAATCTCTTCAATAAACCCTAAAAGAATTCATTAACAAGAAGAAATAACTGTAATTTTATTTTTACTTCCTATTTTAACTAAATAGTTAAATTAGGAAAATTTAGCATTGAAAAACGGAAGTGATGAAAGAGTAAGTTTCAGTTGTTCTATTTTCCGATTATACCCCCTCCGTTTCAAATCTTTTTATTTGAATTCTTAATTAATTTCATTAGCCTTTCTGATTTAATCTAATATTTTATTATATTTAAACTTAAATACTTGCACCCGGAGGGTGCATATATTTGCTAGTACAGTTAAAATACATTAATTGAACAACCCTGTCAGCTTTGGCGTTAGAATACACCGAC
>CM042146.1:86619408-86629408 GCA_023376005.1 Doryteuthis pealeii | reverse complement strand
AACTACCTTTAAAAAATAGCCTTCTTACAACCCGGTGAAAATAGAACAAATAAATGCTGTATAATTACGGTCGATACAAATATTAACCGAATAACTCAGTGTTATAACGAATAAAAGTGCTCAATAGGTTAGTTTTCAACGGTCATAATTGCATTATTCACTTCCGCAATTGCCTGTAATTAAACAATATATTGATTAATTCATTGCAATTAACCTTGAAGATTCTTTATGTTGAAACTTAAGTAGGTTATTTCTATATACATCTTAATACAATATGTATATATGTGTGTTGTGTGTGTGTGTGTGTGTGTGTCTTTGGCATTAAATAAACCACAATAGTGGTATGCGATTAAACAAGGAAATCACACCAAACCATCTCTCTCTCTCTCTCTCTCTCTCTCTCTCTCTCTCTCTCTCTCTATATATATATATATATATATATATATATATATATATATATTATGCAGACCCGCCCCTCGTGGTGGGGATCCAGTGGCTACGCCCTGGATTTTTACAAGTTAATAGCGTTGATCCCAGGGGGCCATCCCCCCAGGCAACACATGTCCAATCGATTTAAAGGACAGGTTGGTTTTATTGTCCAGTGCCTGAGGCGCCCCCTTGAGGGGGAATGCCGAATGGATCAACGCAATTTTTCACCCGCCACTCATGAGCTTCGGTTTATGGGTGGTCCCACGTTAATAGGGATTTGTGCCTAACCAATAGAAGTGGGGTACGGGTAGATACCATGTATGTATATATATTCTTTGATTTGGTTTGTTTGTTTGTTTTATTGCATATCAATTATCGTGGGTTATTTAATGCCAAACACATCCTTAGAGAGGAACAGTGGTGGTACTAGTTAACGCTTTCTGGGAGAATGAACGGATTCATACATTTCCAAAGTGTCTTAGTCCGATTGTAAACGTATTAGCGCAACTGGTGTACTTACTAACTCCGATGTCGCAGTCCAGCAGGTTAGCCACTACGCCTCTTGGACTTCCTTGTTCATATGCGATACTTAATTTGGTACAAGTAACTTAACAAAGGATGGGTATGACGAGTAGACTTGTTAGAGGCGCCAGTTCTTATTGTCTGAGCTCAGGAATAAGGACCTTGATACCACTTTGACCGAAAAAGCACTCAAGTTAGGAAAACGCTGATGCGATGAATGTAAGCGCTTGTTCAACTGAAGAAATTGAATTTTATACTTCACAATTTAATTTCCTTTCTTCTTTCTTTTCTTTCATAACTATTCATATCTATCTATATCTATATCAATATCAATATCTACCAATATATATATATATATATATGTCTATCTGTCTGTCTGTGTGTTTGTATGTATGTATGTATGTATGTGTATGTGCATGTGTGGGGTGGTACGTGTGTATGTATCAGACTATCCATACATATTTATACATCATTCTATTTTAGCGTATTCATATCTGTGTATATATTTCAGACTATACCTATCTATTTATCTATCTGAAACTATTCATATCTATCTATCTATCTATCTATCTGTCTGTCTGTCTCTCTGTCTGTCTGTCCGTCTCTTTCAATGTCTCTGTCTCTCTCTGTCTCTCTGTCTCTCTCTGTCTCAATATATATATGCATACATATATGTATATGTATATGTGTGTGTGATTGTGTGTGTGTATGTGTGTCACGCAATTAACATTAATTGAGTGAATAAAAAATTGCAATATTCAATATACGACAAGTTCTTATATTCTGTGACTTCTGTGCATATGTATTATTTGTCATCGATGGAGAAATCAACTTTACAATTTGATGTTTGGATTAAGTTTAATCAACACTTTTTCGTTTTCATATTCCCCATAACTAGGGGTGGATTACAGATAGATCCATACTTTTCCTAGATGCATTAACGTGAGCGGAAATTCAAACAGCCTCGTTCAAGTTTTGAAATCGGTTCACTAATTCCATTTCCTTCGGCGATCACCGTTACGCTAATAGTTATAAAATAACAGTTGTATCTTTGTATAATGAAGATCGGTGTCTGTCTGTAACCGAAACTACGTCACTACCTACGTCACAATGCCTTCAGAAATTGCCTTAAGTTATCAATGTGTAATTACTTTATATCAAAATTATTAATACACAGAAAAAATTTATTTATTAACAATTTATCTATGAAAATTTGAGTTAGATTTGCCTCAAAACAGCCTAAAGTGTGTTATTACTGCAACGTGTCTTATATATCACTTAGAAATAAAGGTTTACATAATCTATGGTGTGGTTAATTTGTAGACTGCTTTTGACAAAACCGTTTTAATAAATAATTACTTGGTATTTTTATCTCTAATATTATTGCTTTATTCTCCAATGTATTAAAATATATCCTATGAATATTTTCATATAGAAATCAATTAGAATATAATTAAAATAAGTCTAATCTTTTATATGCATTCTTATTTAATTTTGTTAGTCTTTCTAATTTGATGTATTTCATTATATTAAAAACTACTTACGCTTAAACTAAACAAAACATATAGTAGATGCTTGGTTAAATACTTATGTATCATTACAAGTGTATATAAATTAATCAGATGAATATCTTAAAAGCATGTTTCCATATAACTTAATTTCCTAGTCTTATTTTTGGATGTAAATGATATTTACGCATTAATTGCATATCGGTGCATTCCTGCATATGACACGTTTAGTGTCAGTTTTACAGCTGTTAAATAACACCTACGTCGCTCTAATGGGTAAGCTTTCTATCAAAAAATATATATGCTTTGTTAAGTATTGCACCAAAATCTCCATCTGCGCGTGAATATCAAAAAAAGCAAACACATGTCTTATCCTATCGACTAACGAGTTAAACACATTAACTGTAAGTTTAACATATACCAGATTAAACTAAACCAAACTAAAAGTTTACTAAAATATAATAAAATAAACACCTAGTAGGATATGTTTGTAGCGAAATAAATATCGTCGTAGGAAATGGACACACCGACACGAGCTCAAATGCAAGACGAGGAATTCTGCACTACACATGGGAATGGTACATATTTCAAGAAAGGAAATAAATATAGATAATTTTTTCAGAGAAAATGTATAGTTGCTATCCAAGAAGCTTTTAAAGACACACACATCAAAGTAAGTATAATGAGATGCACTGTAAGAAGCAAATTTGGTCAGCTCATCTTTAACGGTTTCTTATTGTGGAAGTGTTTCTTTTACATTTTTCATAATATCACATGCTTTTTTTTTCCAGAAAATTGCTCATGAATGGCATTGGAATACAATTAAGCTCACATTTATTCAAACACTACATATATAATATATACTATAAGAAGATTCAGTATGAGAAATAAAGCCGCAAGATTTATTCTATAATCTACAGACAACAACTCTTATATGAATTTGGAGGCGCGTGGTGTAATGGTTAGACCGAGTTCAAATCCTGGACGATGCTGTTTGCATTTCAAATAGCGCTAATACCCTTGGGAAAGGTATACATCCAGCTACTCTCCCTCCAGCTATGATTGCGCTTTTAAACTTGGCTAGGTAATCAGTCTGGGAGAAGGAACACTCTGAATTCAAACCTGTGAAACTCTGCTTAAGAAATTGACCCTGTGACCTACCCTGCTTATGCGGAGGGGTTGGTAAATATATATGAAATATAATGATAATGAAAGGTACTAATGATAACAGGTGCTTTTGTTTGTCGCGTTATGGTTATCGTCGAAGAAAATAGACACGGCGAACCAAGTTTAAATCCTGTCGTTAAAATGCATGGAGTCCTAAGATCTGTAAAGCGACTAAAGGATCTAAGGACTCTGGCAAAAGAAAAGGGCAGAGTGGCATTCCGCTGTAGGATTTTCCAAACTTATACAGGGGAACAATACAGTTAATTAACATAATACAGGTTTATAAATTATAGTTCAACCTTGTGTTATTTAAGAGAAATGATTAATTTAATTTTTGTTGGCGGATGATAATCAAGAGTCCCTATCATTAGTTAGTATTTATGTATTGGTCTATACCATTATTTTGTAGAAAACTTAATTCGACTTATAAACGGGTACGTACGGTAAGAGAATAAGACAATGCTTTTTATTTTCGATTTCCTGTGAAATAAAAAGTTAATAATAATTTCTGCTTTGGTTTTTAAGCCGTTTTAATTGTTCTTTTCCGCTAATGTCTACGTAACGCATGGAAATGATTCTACACAGCCTCATTTGCAAAATGTAAGTTCAGAAAAGAACATCAACTTAGAAGAATGTAGAAAACTGTATCATTATCTTCTTTTATTCACCTGCCAGCTGTTCTTTTTGCTTTCATTTTTCTCGTTGATTTTAATGGCTGAACGCCTTTGAAGATGTGTATGTCTAGATACGTGACCTGGAAAAAATCATAAGTCCATAGCGAAAAGAATTTTTGGTGACTGCACGATTATATATATATATATATATATATATATATATATATATATATATATATATATATATATATATATATATATATATATATATATATATATATATATATTGTTCTTGTTTTTAACGCATCCATACTTATGTCTAATGCGTAACACTGACTTTCCTTCATATTTCTTTTTAAGCTACGCATTTTATGTGTGGCATACATTTACCAATATACGAATGAAATTAGTGCTTTTTCATCTGCCGCCGTGATTTGAATACGCATGCGTGGGAAAATATGCGCTTTTTTGTTCACGTAAAAATATGCTAGAGTTTAAAAAACAAGAAAAGATAACAATAAAAAAACACACGTACACAGAAAAAAAAACAGACGTTCTTTGATGTTTTTAGGTGAAGATTTGACATTATTGAACACATTGTGCTGTTTCCACCAGTGAATTCTTCTCAGTACGTTCCCAATTTTGTAGAATTGTCTGACACACTAAATGAACGATTGCCAGCACACAATATCCACTCATACAAGTCAAATGACCTCTCCAATCGTCCTAGGGTTATTTGAAATCTGGAAGAGAAGGGTATTCAGTATACACTGACTTGTTTTTCTACCTATTTTTAATATGGTCAATTGCCTATCTCTCAATCTTCCTCGAGATAAAACTACACATTATCCAATTTATTTTATTTTACATACATATACATATATATATATGTATGTGTGTGTGTGTGTTTGGATTTACCAAACCCTTCTGCTCGAATAGGATGTGACACAAGATATGTTTTAAGCGGAATTTAAAAGGGTTGTTCAGAGTTTTCCTTCTAGACTGGCTGCATAACCAAGGCTAAATAACCCAGTTTTCCCAACTATTTACTATAGCTCTAGGGAGAACAGTTGAATGCATAACTTTCCCAAGTATATTATCGGTAACACACACACACACACACACACACACACATATATATATATATATGACATAGATGGAGCGGGAGAGAAAGAAAGAAAGAGAAAGAGAGATAGATAGTCAAAGAAAGAAAGAGAGAGAGAGAGAGAGAGAGAGAGAGAGAGAGAGAGAGAGAGAGAGATATGGAAAAGTGATATGCCAAATAGGAATATTCTATACAGTTATTTTTTAATGTTTCTTAACTAGTTTCCATGTTAGGACATCGTCAGGAGAATATTCTTGTAAAGAAAAGTTTTTAATTGTGAATAAAATTATATATCCCAACAGAAGCAACGATAAATAAACTGATAGCGTAGCATATCTATTTGTTGAAATAACTTTGTTCTTTTGGTATCAAGGTCTCTTGAACCGATCATTTTATGATCACCACTATCATAAACGCATGACAATAAGGTATACACTTATTTATCTGCATTAATTATCAAGCATGGGAGAGACGTGTTTCCAATTAGCCTAACTGTTTTTTCGCCGATATTCAACAAAGGCATTTGTTTATTTAGCTCTTTATGTGTTAACCCATGATATCCAACCTATTGCAAAGCACTTTTAAAGAATAGTTTTAGTATGATATTAAAGCCATTGGGTTCAATCTTTAGAAATGTTTTAAGAATTTTAGGTTCAATTTTTAGGTATACTAAAGTCATTTTTTCGAAAGCCGTTTTCAAGTAACTAATAATGACAATCCTTCTTATACAATCATAGCTATAAGTCACTATTCTTAGTACTAGTAATAAACGATTATATAGTTTTAAGTAACTATTCGTATTGAGTCACAATTATATGGTTTAAGTATTCTTAACAAATAGTAATGATTCATGCACAGTTATATGGTTGCCCTGCTGACGGGCCTTAGAATATCCATGGTGGGTAATATTGAAGTCAGTAAGTCTACTATTGGTTTGAATAACAGCAGCTAAGTACAACTTAAGCAGTGTCCAAGACAGTTGGTATATATAGAAATCAAAATGATCCATTCATGAATTTGGGTGATTTGGGTGATTCCATTCCTTGAGTTCTGATTGGCTGCTTGACTGCTTGATTTGAATGACATTGTGGAGTCTTATAAATACCTTGTCATTCTGCAGTAGACTTTGTGACTATTCGGGTTTGTATTTAAGTTACAACCGTTTGTTACCTTGTCTTCCCAGTTCGACGGTAATTGGAACTTTAATTATTCTTCAGGTAGGATCCCGAAAATAGAACTGTTCTGGATTTGACTCATGTATGTTAACTTAACAGGTGCTCTGGGTATTAATAAGTTAATAAATCGTGAATAAAAGATGTAACAAATGTTAAAATACGGAAATAAATAAAATAAGTGAAATACAAAAATAAAACCTATAATAAAATATTGAATAAAACAGATAAGATACTAAAATAAAGTAAAATAAAATATCCAACAATTTCAGCCACACTTATGGCCATGTGTCGTGACTTACCTGTTCTTACATTATTAAATGCAAAGACACAAAATGATTTGAGAAACGATATTCAACGAATTTTTCTTTGAGATGATATCTTCAACCTTTGATGTGCTCTCGAGAAATTACGAATATTGGTTTGACTAACTTTTATTAAGCTGACATACTGATTATACGACAGACGGCAGCTTACTCATTAAAAATAAGATTTACTGGTGGCTGTAACGATATTGCACATTCCTAAAGTACAAAACCATGCATGAAAGATCATATACATAGAAAAAAATTACATTACTTTGAATGAAATCAGAGTGGAGACTGTAATTAATTTCGAAACTAATAGATGCCTTATTAATGTGAGTTAGGCCTTGGCAGGGTTTGAGTCATAATACCGAAACGTATAATTTGAAAGGTCCTAATCTAAGATTAAGAATTCCAGAAAACGATCAAAACATCGAAGGTTTAAATATACAAAAAACATTTTTTCGTTTGATTGCGAAAATAAATTAGGAAACGAGTAAAGTCAACGGTGACCTATTGTCGGTATCATCCCTGCAGCGAAGGAGTCTACTCCACTTTTCACTAGCGATAGACCAGTGAGATTTTTTGCGTCTGAGGTGGAACTCCACACCTATCATCAGCTCCCCACTTTACCGGACAGATAAAAGCTGTACTACGCATACTACTCATTATCGAACTCGGAACCTTTAGGTCCCGATCCATATGCTCTACCTACTGCGCTAAACCAGTCTCTAGAATACGTTTATTCACTCATTTAAAAAGGGATTCCTAGAATTTTTTAAGATAAATAAAACCTGTATAAACATATTTAACTAGACGATTGCCTTCTGATCCTGATGAGGTATTTTCATTTTGTATATTCGTTTTTAAAAAAGTCTATCCTTCTTCTTCTTCTTCTTCTTCTTCTTCTTCTTCTTCTTCTTCTTCTTCTTCTTCTTCTTCTTCTTCTTCTTCTCAGCATTGCCTGATGATATTTCACTGGAGACAACAAGTCTCCTAAGGTCTCCAGGACTCTTCTGAGTATTGTAGCCGATTGCAGCAGTGCAGTAGTCTGGATGATCTAAATTCTTCCTCGGATGTCCAGATCCACCAGTCTTTTTTCCAAGTTTATTAGGACCGTTCCAAGTACACCAACTACAATTGGTATCACTTTCACTCTCATATTCCACAGCTTTTTCAATTCTCTGGCAAGGTCCAGGCATTTATCCATCTTTTCGTTTTCCTTCAGCTTCAACCTGTGATCTGCTGGAACGGCAAAGTCCACCAGTTGACACGTTCTATTTTGTTTTTGTTTTTGTTAATCAACAAAAGGCCGGTCTCCTTGCTGGGATAGGGGGGTCCGTCTTTATCTCAAAGTCCCAGAGAATTTATACGTTTCATTCTCAAGAACAAATTCAAATTCTGGTTTATGCATATAACATTTTGTTGTGTGGCCAAAATTTAATTTTAGCATAATTCCCAGTGGATCACCTTCCCAACCCATTATTATTATTATTATTATTATTATTATTATTATTATTAATCATTTCACTCCATGCGAGAATTTTAGCACCCACCGTAGCTGATGGTTTACAGGGGCCGAATGACAGCAATTCTTCTCAGGTCTTCATGACTTTTCTGAGTATTCTAGCCGATCTTTGGATTGTCTCGTTCTGTTGTTTGGATGGTCTCGATTCTTTCTCTGATTTCTTATTCACCAGACTCCATTCGAAACCCTGGTGTACCGTTCCAAGAGCACCGATTACGATTGGTACGACATTTACCTTCATATTCATCAGTTTTCTCACTTCTCTTGCCAGCTGCAATTATTTTATGATCTGTTCGTTTTATTTTATTTTCACTCTGAGATCTGCCGAGACGGTAAAATCCACGAGATAACAAGTGCTCTTCTTCTTGTTAACACTATGTCTGGTCTCCTAGCCGGAATTAAAAGACACTTCTGTATTTCAAAGTCCCAGAGGATCTTATGCGTCTCATTTGTAGAACAGATTATGTTTTGTGCATATACCATTTATTAAATGGTGATCTCTGCAGTTTGTTTTTTGAATATCCGTATAGTTGTTTTTCTTACCATTTCTCTTTCTAGTTATTGTTATAGTGCAATTGCTTTTTCTGGCTACTGTAATTAGTCTTTCTTTGCTTTTATTTGTGTATTCTTTAAGTGCTCGAATTGTCACGTCTCCACCATGCTCAATACCAGCGAGACCTATTCCTCCTTCTTTTACTGACACATGTAGTTTGTCTATTCCGACTCCGGATGTCATGCCTTGTGCATTGTCATAAGTTTCCTTGTTCTTTGGGCCATCTCCCGGAATTCCTCTTTTGTCAATATCAAGATTGGACCAGAGTATCTTACAGGGGGGGGTATTCCCTTGAGAAAATTTATGCTATAGAGCTTGGTTTCTAAAAGTTTTCTTGTTCTTCGGAGGTACTCTTTATTCAATTTTTCTTTCATCTCTATTTGTTTGATGGTGTCCGCTGATTATTATTATTATTATTATTATTATTATTATTATTATTATTATTATTATTAGTTTTTCACACCTGCAGTAGCCAGTTGTTCACTGGAGGCTGAATGACAGCAAGTCACCTCAGGTTTACAGGACTCTTCTGAGTATTTTATCCGATCTTAATAGTGCTGTAGTTTGGATGGTCTTGATTATTACTATGCTTTCCAATTCACCTAAATTCTTTTCCGGAGCTTTGGGGACCGTTCCAAGGGCAGCAATTACAATTGGCACTACCTTCACCTTCATGTTCCACAGTTTGTTTGTTTTGTTTTTTGGGGGAGGAGTACAGTTCTCTGGCAAGGTCCAAGTATTTGTTATCTTTTTGCTTTCTTTCATTTTCACCCGATGATCGGCTGGGACGGCAAAATCCACGAAATGACAAGTTCTCTTCTTAATGTCAATCAATACTAGGTCCGTTCTCTTAGATTAGGTGATCTGTCCATACCCCGAAGCCCCAGAGAATTTCATGCGTCTCATTCTCCAGGATAGTTTCAGGTTTGTGCATATACCATTTAGTTGTATGATGAAAATTGAATTCCTTGCACAATTCCCAGTGGATTACCTTTCCCAGCGAGTCGTGCCTACTCTTGTACTCTCTTTGTGCTAGTTTTCTACAGTCGCTTATTATATGATTAACCGTTTCCTCTCTGTCTCCACACATTCTGCAC
>CM042146.1:86596908-86614408 GCA_023376005.1 Doryteuthis pealeii | reverse complement strand
AACACAGCCAATCATGTAGCATGATACATTATACGTAACACAGCCAATACATGTAGCATGATACATATATTATACGTAACACAGCCAATACAAGCATGAGTTGATACATTATACGTAACATAGCCAATACATGTAGTATGATACATTATACGTAACACAGCCAATACACGTATATGATACAATATACGTAACATAGCCAATACATGTAGCATGATACATTATACGTAAGAGAGCAATTGCATGTAGCATGATACATTATACGTAACAGAGCCAATACATGTAGTATGATACATTATACGTAACACGGCCAATACACGTAGTTTGATACATTATACGTAACATAGCCAATACACGTAGTATGATACATTATACGTAACATATCCATTACATATAGCATGATACATTATACGTAACATAGGCAATACATGTAGCATGATACATTATATATAAATATCCAACACATTATTTTAAAAGTGAAAAACGCTAAATTATAAATTTAAAAATAAGAACGCCCAAATACTTTATTCCTGCAATTCATTTATGATATGCAAATCTGACTCTTGCCAAATAACAGCCGTATCTTTTTGTTCGATTTTTCATTGTTATATAGAGTTTCGATCTCTTATTTTTAAATCTGAGTTTTGTTTTTGTCTTTCGCTGTTGTTTGCTGGCTTTTTCGTTTGTTTGTTTGTTGTTTATTTGCAGGCTTTTTCTTCTTCATGTGTTATAAATGCAAGCAAAGCCCGGATTATTATCTTCATAACGACATTGCTAATCTTCTGGCAGATCCCGCTTCGTGGCGTCATCCATAATTAAGTTTTGGGACATGATTAAACAACGCGAAATTTTGGATCTAGATCAAAATTTTTCCTAATCATTAAAATTCTCTCTCTCTCTCTCTCTCTCTCTCTCTCTCTCTCTCTCTCTCACTCACACTCTCCCTCCCCCCTCTCTCTCTCTCTCTTTATTTTTTACTTTCATTGTTAATTTTTGTTTCTTTTTCATTCCACATTCCACAAACCATGCCAAGCTCGAAAACTATTTTGTCCCCCATGTTATACAATTAGATGAAAATATCGTGATTTTTTTAATTAGACACGATTAGCGTTCAATTTGCCAAAATCAGGGCTTCAAGAGACTAATTTTCATGTATTTCTATTTGGTATTCATTTTTGATATAATGTTCCCTGAGGAACAAAAAGAAAATAAACAACACTTCGCTCTTTTTGTGTTTCAAAATTTGATCCAATTGGCTTAATTTGCTATTAAAACTAAAGGCAAAATACTTATCTACATTCATCATTAAGCAGTTAATCATTCACACACACACTCACACACACACACACACACACAAACACACCCCACATATACACAGACACAGACACACACACACACATATATACATATATGTGTCGGACAGACACCCAGCCGATCGGATTTCAATTCCGGCTGTAGGTAGCTTACAAAATGTCTAGCCAGAAAAGATTTGATAAGTCGAAACACATGTCTGTGGATGACCCTATATATGCTCCCCATCCCCTAGGGTTGAGCACTCTGGGGGGGGGGATTTCGCTGACGGCCGCCAACTCAAGCGTAAACGCGACGTTCTTCTAAATATAAGGAATGGAGCACTCTGTGACGGCCTTTACACACAAAGCGATGTGTGTATTAAAACAGTTAAAATTCCCTTCCCATTCTGTAAGTGAAGACAGCCTAATGGTTAAGGTGTCGGACAGACACCCAGCCGATCGGATTTCTAGGTAGCTTACAAAATGTTTAGCCACACTGAAGAGACTTAATAAGTCGAAACACGTGTCTGTGGATGACCGTATATATATATATATATATATATAATATATATATAGTTAGGAAGCATTTCTTCCTTCCGACATATTTCGTTGAACTGTGCAGCCATTTTCTGTATGAAAATCTTGTTCATGGTCCTTTCGAGTTGTCGAATAGATGTAACTATATCTGGCTGAAATTGGCTGATGTATTTGCCATAGCTTATTAGTTCTCGAGTACTTTCTGTCCCGTCACGGCCATCTTCAGGGGTAATGCAAGAACAATACAACAATGGGTTGTTCCATTAAGCTTTTATTCCATTTATATAGGTGTTGTCTTTTGTTATTTGTTTATTTGATTATATTTTATTATCATTGTTATTATTATTAATATTATTATTATTATTATTAATAATAATAATAATAATAATAAGAAAAGAAGAAGAAGAAGAAGAATATTATATATTAAATAATAATAATAATAATAATAATAATAAATAATAAGAAGAAGAAGAAGAAGAAGAAGAAGAAGAAGAAGAAGAAGAATGTGGTTATTTAGTTACTGGCTCTGGTTGCAGACATTTTAGAACGTTAGTGCAAGTATCGAAGTTAAATTTATTAGATATATATATATATATATATATATATATATATATATATATATATATATATATATACAATTAGGGTATTGAATGCACAGATTAAATTACGCTTTGTAACTGTTTGTTTCTTACCTATCTGATTAGTGCCAATCGCAAGGCACTTATTTTCAGTGTGCATTACCCTGTCAGGGGATACAGTCAGCCTATTCTAAGACCAATAAAGAGGATTATATTCTAACAGCCATATTCGTTGCATTCATTGCATAGGCAAGAAACAAGGCCCATGATTTATGTAATCGCTACACTAAACTAGATACATATGCTATATCAGTGATATTGAGCACGCTTTACTTATAAACACAGCAATACGATTAATTGTATAGCATGCATTGTGGTTAACTATTTAAAATGGGTGCCTTAGGTATAATACTAAATTGCACCTGATGTTCAGGCTCAATTTCTGGAGATTTAGCGAGTGTAAGGTATTCCTTCACTCTAACACGGAGTGGCAGTACGTGTTTTTGTCCAATCTAAGGCTAAAATGATTATGTTTAAACATATTTCTATGTGATAAATCGTGTGCAAATTAAAGTTGCAAAAGGATCTTCCACATGTTTAATCCTTTAATGAATGATTTTACTTACTAGAGTACAAACTTGCTGAACCCCTCAGGCTATGTTTCAAAAATCTATTTTTACGTCGAGAGCGTTTTTTATTTTGTATAGTATATATAATGAAAGACACCTTATCAAAATTAAAGGCTAAAAAATCCCAGAAAGTCTATAGGATTATTACAACGGGTCTAAAGGAGTAAATCTGTAGTTGCCTAAGATAGTTAAAATCAAATAGGGGAATGAGAGTAACATATACAGATCCTCTTTCCAATCGGTATGATCGTTTGATAGGTGAAGCCATGAAACCTTTGCTCGGTCAGTAACTCATATACAGCATTCATTTTTTTTTAATATAGGTACTAGAAGTTATTGCTTGGTATTCAAAAAGTTAGTGAATCAGGTTGGAACAGTAATTAAAATCTTAAATGCAATGAACAGGATTGGTATTAAATAATCTATTTGACGAAGGTGAGTTTATTTAATATATACTTCAAGATAGAATTTGATTTTAGAAATAATGGGAAGAAAATAATTTAAAAGGGTATTTTGGGGAACTATCGTTTGAATTATTTAACAGAATTTGATATGTATATAGATATTTTCTTGATATTGTGATAAAATATGCAAGGAAAGTGAAAACTAAAACAAACAATCGATTCAATTACTATTTCGTCTCTGTTAGTTCAGAAATCTATTCAGAAATTGTTTCAACAAATTGGTATATAAACGAGGAGCGAGGAAACAGGGATAGGGTGAGGAAGAAATCTAGGGACCTAGTGAAAGAGGGAGCAAAATTCGAACAGGTTGAAAGTGATAGATGTCGGGAATATGAGAGGGATGGTAGTAGACGGAAGTATATATATGGTTAAATGTGGGCAGAGGTAAACAATCAAAGGGTGAAGAGTAGACGAATCATGCTTCTTACTATCTATTATCATCTATTAATCTATCTGTGATGGTGATCAGTCATTAGGGTGTATGTATCAGTTTAGTGTTGTAGCAGACACAGTGAGCGAAATGATTGTGGAAGAGATATGACAGATTTATTGAGACATTTTATGAAAGTCTGTGTGTGAAGTATGAGAATGCTTGATTTGTATGTGATTTTAATTCTAATCTTTTATTGTAATTTTTCTGTGCAAGTATTTCTCTTTTTTAGGTTGATGTGCGATGATGTGAAAAGTGGAGATGCCTAATGAGGTATAACAAACAAATAATCACACCTACGTTTACTAGCGGACCATTGTGCAACACAAATAAAACTTTATTTATATTATTATGTTTGGATGAAATGGAAATAAATCTAACATTATCGGGAAAGATAATAGATAAATATGAAAAAAATGAGTAATGATTTATTGGTATTTGAACATTTTTGTCGATATTTATAATGTTTTCATTATTATATATATATTCAATATGTATCTATAATCTTCAGCTGGATACACTTTTATCAAAGCCAAGGTTTGATAAATATAAAAGTGATGTGCCCTGGAGACTTGATCAGATCATCATCGAAATATTATAGCATATCGTGCGTTCGCTATCTGAGGATCCCGACATGAGAAATCATCGATCACAGCGGGTGGCAAAAAAAAAAAATCTAAGATCCCCCCCCAAAAAAAAAACAAAAAAAAACGATCAGATCTTCCGAACTAAGATTTTGCAAATATAACTGTTACTGAGGCATAAACTGCATGTAAGGTTAATCCAAGTGAGGATAGGAATGAGTTAAAAACGTAGAGCATTGATGTTATTTGCGTATCGGACGTCGAAGTGTTATACCGAGAAGAATATCATAATGGGCTCTTTACATTTTATCCATATTTACAATGTGACATGTTTCACCACATATACTGTATCTTGTGGGAAGCGCGTAGTGTAATGGTTATAGTCGTATAAGATAATCCTGGACAGGGCAGTTTGCATTTATATCGCACTAATACTCTTGGAAAACGTATGCATCCAACTACTCTCCCTCCAGCTATGGGTAAATATTAGGGAAGACTGGGATCTTAACCTTGGTTAGGCAATCAGTTTAGGGTCAGGAAAACTCTGAATTAAACCTGTTACACTCCGCTAAAGAAATTGATATCATGTCACATCCTGCTAGTCGGTTGGGGTCAGTAGGACACAACCCAGCCTCCTATAGAGAGGCCCTATCTCTATCAGTCGAGCGAACTGTTTGCTGTCATTTTTAAATGATAGATTAATTGTACTTATTGTTTGAAAGGGAGTGTAGATATTTACCAACCCGTTCTTCCTGGACAGGATGTAACATACAGTCAAAAGTTGTGGAATATTGTTTGACAATAAGGTGTGCTCGAGGTCACGTGAGTTATTCTTGCAACCAATCACTAGCAATACTGTGGGCCTGATACAATACTTAACCTCCCTCCACTGGTGATAATTATAACTGCGCTCACTGGGGATGGACATAGGATTACCGGACCTTTACCAATATTTAGAAAGGACTTATACAATTACCATAGTAACCAAAGGATTCATTATCGAAGGACTTTATACCAGTAACTGAGAACACTTTAGTAACCAAAAGGATTAATTATCGAGGGACTCTTTATCAAGGATCCAATTCCACTGGATAAGCGCTTCTCCTTTAAGGCCAATAATGCTCCTTAAAAACGTAACATGTATGGGCAATCCAGCGAGGATCAAACTTTCTGTACAGTTTAAATAGAACTGTAAAACTTCTTGCGAATGTTGGGACGACTAATTGAAAGGTAATGTAGTTAAATTTTTAACTTGTTTTGACCATAATATCAACTAGGTGTGATTGACAGTTTAGAGTCATTTGATCTTTTGACCGTGATTGAATAATATTGTAGGTCATAGAAATTTAGATTTAGAGTTGAAATCTAATTAGTCAACCAAGATGCCAGAGAAAAAATAATCAGAAAAAATAATCAGAAACAACAACACTATATTATTTTTGTGTGAATGCGTATGATTATTCACTCCTATCATTATATAACATTCATTATGTATTCATTATGCATATTCAAATAATAATTGTTATAGGTGATATATCCTATAGACTAATGGAATGCGCCGACTGTTACTATAAGTAACAGGGACATGATTGAGAGGAAGCCAATGCGAGTCAGCTCGTAACTTTATTTGTCGGACGCAATTCCCACTTCTCTTTACTGTAATGTCTACTCTTTTGTTAATACATTTCCTACATTTGTTACCCGTCGTTTTGTCTTATTTTGACCCCTTGAAGCCCCATAGCAATAATAATACAATAGCAGCCGCATGTCTCGCGAGAGTATGCATTTGCGAGTATCATACAGACCTTGTCAAGTTTGTATTGAAAATCAGTAGTTGCCTATGCAGCAGTCTACAATCATTACAGTACTATTGTTGTCCAAAGGTGATATACAATTTAGAATACATTGTAGATGTTTTTTTTTTTTGTGTAATGGTTATAGTCATAGCCGAACCGAGTTCAAACTCTGACCAAGGCTGGTTGCATTTCGTATAACCTCATAACCTGTAGAGAGTTATCTATTCACTTATTCTCCCTCCAGCTATAAGTAAATAGTTCCACGAATTTAGCTCTTTAATCTTGGTATTCCTACTAGTCTGTGAGAATTAAATATGAATTAAAAGCTATTAAATTCCGCATAACTTTAACCTTTGATAGCATCCTACTCCAATTTCAACGTAAAGGTTGGCAGAACAAAAATTGAGTCAGCTTAATAGATTCCAGCTTTGAGTTAAGAGTTTCCATTCTCCAACCTTTCTGTCTCATCAACGAAAGAGGCGTGACTGCCCTACTATTCTGCCGATAGCCTCGGCGAGATAAATATGGATTCATACATTTCATAAGGAAATTAACATGAAGGGAAATGCCAATAGGCTCGTTCAAAATTTGAATTAGCTCGACAAATCGATTTTTTATGGTGATAACTGTTGCGCCACACACCTCACCAGGTAGATAGTATATATGAACTATAAATAATGAAATTCAAATGTGAATGTGTTTATAATCAAGTCAAATATTATATTAGCATATATTTATCCATTCCTTATCTCCGCTAGAGGGAAGGCTGTGACACAAGGTCAATTTTTAAGCATATTAAAGCTGGTTTGAATTCTATTCGATTGTTTGCATAGTGAAAGTTGAAGACCCCAGTCTGCCCCATCATTTAGCCATAACAAGGACGCGAAAGAAGGGATGCATTTATGCCTTTGTTCCTACGCAGGAAACGCAAAAAGCCTTGTCCAGGATTAGAATTCGGGTCACCAATTTCATTTCCTACAATTATAACCGTTCAGCTAATGCTGTATTAGAAAAATATACTTATATTTACATGGTAATGGAAAAAAAACGATTAGATATAAGATATTCGGATTTATTTCTTATAGTTGCTGAATTTTAGAGTACTTTGTATTGTGATTATTCGTTGAATCGGTTTGCACCTGTGAGAATTGGCAGTTACAGCTGTTGGTTTGGCGTCGACCTTACTACTTCATTTCCATGCGAGATATATTCTAGTGTCATCTCTCACCAAACTCATCGCTTACGGCAAGCAAAGAGGTTAGAAAAAAATGAAAACAGGAATTCGAATTGAGAATCCAAGAGGTGCATTTTAAATGACATATGGCATTCCATTATTCAATGCAATATTAGTGTGCGGTTTATTGGATCAGCATATTTTTTCTTCTTTGTGAGATTCAGGAGAAGCTATGTACGAGTGTCACGAACAAATCCCAAGCCGCCAGCTCTAGTGGATTTGAGTTTATCTCAGAATTCGCTATCAGCTATCAATTCTCTTATCTCTAGTTAAATATAAATACCTGCTTTCAGTTTTGTGTCATTTTTCTATGTTTCTAAAGTTTACCTTTAGTAACAGAAATCGTCGTGTGCCATTACTTTTCTCGTTTGTCATGAGGGCGATCTTTATGTAAAGAGGTAAAAAAAGGAAGATCTTTTTCCGTATATACCAATGGGATATGATTTGTACATTGTACAAAATCTTGATTTGATAGAACATTTCCAAGTACAGATTCAGTCTAAAACACACACTGTAGCAAATTATAGGGTGTCCCATCGTGGTTTAATGGTTTGCAAGGTAGTCTCGCAAATTCATTATTCCTGAATAATGAGTCCAATACTCCATACTTGCGAAATATTGTCACGTTCTAACCGTTGCAAATGGATTGGGTAAATGCCTGCCTGTATGTATTTACCAGTCTCTCCGCATGAAAATGATGTGACACAAGGTCAATTTTAAGGGGTGTTTAACAGTTTTGAATTTAGAGTTTATATATTTTATACCTATCGTTGTGTAATGATTAGCAATGTAGTCTCGCAGATCTATTATTAATGAATAGCGAATTTGATCCTCACTGGATTCCCCATACTTGCACATATCACACTCTGCCAATAGCAATGGCGATTTTTTAGTAACTATTCTTTTCTTGTAAAACTTCAGAATATTCTTTGTTTATATTATTATTATATTATGAATACACAATAGGTTATCAAAAACACTGACCGCACTAGTTGTTGAGCCTAGAATACGACCATTGTATCAGCTACATAAGAATAAGCGCTTCCAACGAAGGGGTGTTCAGGATATGACATTAATCTACATCAGGCAATGAGACGTGTTTAGTGTAATGATTACTGGAAATTAAATTTTAACCAATATCATTGTGTAGTTTATTTGACTTAAATATATTACTTTTTAATCATTAAATAGGAACAATTAGTTAACATCATATAACTATGCGGAACCGAATAAGATATTAGATAGGAATACTTGAAACCATATGTTTGTTCAAATTATTTTACCCTAGCCTAACCAGTGTACGGTAGATTTTCCGAAATTTTCCTACTTCTTTGGAAAAAAATATTAATGATATCATAAGCTCACTATAAAGCATTGTTCAAACCTATCTATCGCTTAATGGTATTATGTTTTAAGGTATAAGAATTTCGTGAACAACGCCTCTACGGTCGAAAATGTTCAAGAGTGTCTCATCTTTATTGTTAAAGAGGAATAGTTACTTAAGATCATGTAACTGTATTCAATTAATACTTTAACTAAAAATGGTAATTTGAAACCATATAAGGTTATACAAATTATTAGTATTAAGTATAGTTACTTGCAGCTGTATTGTGTACAGTTGATTATTCTAGTGTGTTACTTAGATTATACAAAAGATTACTTTAAAAGATTAAACTAGTGATCCATACAAATCGGTTAAACCCGTCTGTGCTTGACTGTTTGAGTTTTGCTACATGCCCTTGGAAAATGCAGGAATTCATGTTCCCCCCTCAGCTATAGATAAACAATAGGCTTGGTTAAGCAACCAATCTTTGAGAAATCTCCGCATTCAAACCAGTTTTACTTCGCTTATGAATTGACGTCACTTCCTGCTAGTTGCGTTGGGGTTGGGTAAATACATATATCAGGCGTTGCAGGAACTCTGGTTAGTATGGAAAAAGAACACCGCTTCCGTTACACTTTGGGCAGTTCTCATCCAGAGAGTTTGTAACAGTTAGGATCCCTTCTATTGGTCAAATATATATTTTGGAAAATATTAGATAGGAAATATTGAAAGCATATAAATGCGTGCATTTTTTTTTCAAGAATAGTTCCTTGAAGCTTTAATTATTACATATGATATTTATTAGTTATTTGAAACCATATAATTGTTTGAAATACTTGAAAGTATAAGTACATATTATTAGTATTAGATAGTAATACTTAAGACCATATAGTTTCGTTCAAATTAGTTGTATTAGACATAATTGAAACCACACACACACAACACAACCCACACACGGGAACGGTATATAATATATAATATATATATATATATATATATATATATATATATATTAATATTTAAGAGAATGAAATCTCTTAATTCAAACCGGATAAAATCCGCTTAAGGAATTGACCTTGTGAAGCATTCTGCTTTTGTGGAGGGGCTGGGTAATATACACACACATACACACACACATATACATACACACACACACACACACACACATATATATATATATATATATGTGTGTGTGTGTGTGTGTGTCTGTCTGTCTTTCTATCTGTCTGTGTAAACATTATTTTTATAAAGAGGAATAGTTACTTAAAAGATTAAACGACTAATTCCGTCAGTAGATAACCCACCAAGAATTGACATGCCGTAATAGCAATCAATCAGCGATAACAGCCGGAATTTCTCAAATACAAAGAATCGATAGGATAGATTCCATTCCCTGGGGTAAGAGGATTTAGAGAGATGTTTGAAGTGACCGATGAGATACAGTAAAGGACGATTAACTTAACAAATTAACAGGGTAATAAAATTGTTTAAATTAATTAAACATTAGAATAGAACACACACATACACCCCCATATATATATATATAATATATATTTAATAAATTATATATATATAGAGAGAGAGAGAGAGAGGAGAGAGAATGAGAGGGGAGGGAGAGAGAGAGGGTGAGAGAGAGAGAGAAAGATGAAACACCTGTTCATTAAACCGGTTTATGATTGTCAAAACAAAGGAGATGCACAGATATTCAAGGGCTTCTTTAAATGACATTTCTCCTTTGTAAAACCAAGTACGACCGGTGGACAAGAGCGGATGACAGCATGAATGTCTCAGCAACATAAAGGCTTCCAAGACACCTGCCTATCTGAATAAGACTGCAAAGCATTCGGAACTCGAAGCAGTGTTAAACAAGAGAGCTCTCCGCTTATAAGATTATATCATTTTACCTCTGTACGAAAACCCTCCTTAATTCCAGGTGGGCGTCAGTAACTATCATTTACAGACATGTAACTAAATCTCTGCTAAATTGGGAGTTGATGGATTTTAACGGCATATCAACCACTTGAGGGTTATTTTATACCTAGAAATTATATATATATATATATAATTACTTTAATATTATATATATATATATATATATATATATATATATATACTTTGTCCGTCTATATTAAGTCTTTTCTCCTTAATAGTTTTAACGATATGTTAGCATCGTCGGGGATCGTATTGAGGGGTTACTTTGGTATGGTATTGATTAGCTTTACGTTTATATTTTTAGTATAATTGTGTTTCACTCGAAAAGAAGAGAATGTTAACTATGTTGATTCTTTTCAAGTAGATCTTTCATATTTTCTTTGAAAAAGCGTTTTCTGATGGGAGCAAAAGCTCATATTCTACGAGGAAATGTTTTACCGTGCTGGATTATATGTTTTACACTGTTTTTTTTTATCATGTTCGATTATAATGGTGTGCGTAAGTCTTGTCTGACCAATGCGTCATTCGTGTATAATGATTAGTTCGTTTCTGAATTTTCTAAAGACTGGTCTACAGTCTCCCAAGTGGGTTTGATTAAGAAAAGTTTATTGTTGATGTTGCTATTTCAGTGTCGCGGCAGTTTTGTATTAGGGAATCTATTAATTTTAGGATTCAAGTCAGTATATGGAATCTTGAATTTGTCAGGGACAAATTCTAAAGTCTATTAGGCTGCCGAGGCAGCTATTTCATTCCCCCAATACAAGCGTTGCTTATGATAATATATATATATATATATATATATATATATATATATATATATATATGGTTGTGTGTGTGTGTGTGTGTGTGTGTGTGTGTGTGTGTGTGTGTTTAATTCAGCACAATGAAATGCCTCTTTTGAACCTATTGAAACTTGAATGGCATTGGGTTAACTTGATACTGTGCTTCACAGCATGAATACATTAATAGTGTCATGTTTTAATATATATGCAGATAAGAAGAAGCGCCCTTTTAATTCTCTCCATGCTCGACATGGATACATGTAACAATGGATTAAAAATCATGCAATACTCTTGGAATGATTCTTCACCTCTTCGAATCTCAATACGTTAACCGAATTTTCTAATATAAAATAAATAAATAAATTGATTGCATGAATTAACATGCCTAAAAGATGTGAAGGCTTATATTCCTTTTCTTACCATTCATTGGCGTCCGCAGTCTAATGGTTATCGTTGCAGGAAATGGACACGGTGAGTTCGAATCCCGGTTTACATAGCGCTAATAACCTTAGGAAAGGTATTCCCTAATTATTCTGCCTCCATGGGTAAATAGTAGGACAGACTGGGCACTTTAACCTTGGTATCGCAACTGATCTTAGAGAAGGAAAACTTTGGATTAAAAAATTATCTCGAAATTACCATTGAATTACCCAAACAAGATGAAAAATGCAACATGCATTATCACTGCATTAAATAGTACTAATAATGTTATTCTATGAGGTTTATCCATCCAGCATCGTGTGTGCGTGAACAAATCCTCGAGGAAATTCTCCACAAAAGAGCGGCTGTGCGGCAGTTGACTCATATTACACAAGCCTTTCGTGTAACACGGTCAAGACATGCTGGACATTACTGGAGAAGCAAGGACGAACTCATAATGGAGGTTATCCTATGGGAATCTACTCAAAGACATACCAATGTGGACAGGCGAGCAAAGTAAAACTACATCGATCAGTCTTGCGCGGATACTGCATGCTCTGCTGACGACCTACCAAGAGCGACAGCCGATAGAGATGGGTGACGAGGAAGTTTCACGGGGATTCATGCTGTCGGCATAACATGATGATGATGATGATGATGATGAAGAAGATGATGAAGAAGATGATGATGATGATTGTTCTACGAGGATCCCTTTGACATTAAATAACTTACAAAGCTTGATATGTCACTAAACAAAGAAACCAATCAAAACATACACAATTGTCGAATAACGGTCAAGTCACGCTGAAAGCACCGGTTCCTGGGAGATCACCGAAATTAAGCAGCAATAAGCCAGTTCAATACTTTATTGGGTTACCACTTAAGCAACAGCGACTACTGTAGGCAACGTGTGTCCTTTGTCGATACAAATAATTCGATTCGTCATTAAACAACCCCAAAAAGGGTTGATATTCTGTAAAACAAATTAACCAAACCAAACCAAGTGATCCAACCTGGAACTAAGAGGTAATTGTTTCAGAGGTTGGTTGCTGCAATTCTAGGAATGTTATTGGGAGACGATTGGAAAAGTCAAAAGAAGGAAAAAATTATGCAATGAATTTTGACAAATTCTAAGTCTTATAAAGTAAACGTCTTAAACTGATAAGATTATTTGAGCTGCTGAGTAGATGTAAGCTTTGTAATTTTAGGATCTATTTTCGTGTTGGGGAAGTCAGAGTTGTTTTATTTTTCTGTTTTTTTAAGTCATATCACAAGAAAGGACACAAATATAGATAAGCTTTACTGGAAAAAAATAATATTAGTTCCACAGGAAGCTTTTAAGGACACACGCATCAAAGTAGGTTTAAAGAGATACGCTGTAAGAATCAAATTTGGTTAGCTCATATTTGAAGATTTCATATTGGAAAAGTGGTTATCTTACATTTCTCATACGATCGCATGATTTTCTTTCAAATATATTGCTCATAAGTGGCCAACCAGAGAACAGCTAAGGTGGCCTTAGAATACAATTACACTCACATTTATTCTAACATATAATGTATTCAATAGTAAAATTCATTTGGAGAACTAAAGCCAAAAGATTAATTTAATATTTTGGAGTCTACAAATCTTATATGAAAAAATAAAATAGGAAGCGCGTGGTGTAATGGTTAAAGTCATTGGAAATGGACTCGTCACGACGAGTTCAAATCCTAAACGTGGTAATTGCATTTCACTTAGCGCTAATACCCTTGGGAAAGGTATTAATCCTACTCACCCTCTCGCCATGGATAAATAGCAGGGCAGACTGGGCTCTTTAACCTTGGTTAGGCAACCGGTCTAGGAAAAGGAACACTCTGAATTCAAACCTGTTGAACTCCGCTTAATAAATTGACCTTGTGTCACATCATTCTCGTGCGGAGGGGTTGGTAAATATATATACGAAAAAATAAATTATACAAAAAATTTACCATATAAACCTTTTTCATAAATGATTCCGGATCCATTAAGTTGCTGTCAAAATCAAGAAAATACATGGAAAAAGACATAACAATAACAAATCTGACCATCTCACGCAATTTACCGCTTGGCTAAAATAATCCTATCAAAACCAATCAATCTATCAATTAAATCTTATATGAAATATAATTATTTGAAAAATCATCAATAATTGTCAGGTGTTTTTGCGTGTTGTGATAGTTATCGTTGGAAATGGTCACAGCGAACCGAATTCAAATGCTGGACGAGGCTGTTTGTATTTCATAAATCGCTCATATCACTGGGAATAGTATAATCATACTATTCTCCCTCTCCCCCAGCTATGGGTAAATAGTAGAAGTGACTTAACTCTAACTTTGTATAGCACCGATATACTTATTTACTAACCCCTCCACACGAGTAAGATGCGACACAAGGTCAATTTTAAGCGGTGTTTCATCAGATTTGATTCCAGTTTTCTTTCTTCTAGACCGGTTGACATAAGGTTCCCGTCTCCCCTACGATTTATCAACAGCTGGAATTTGATGCATACCTTTCACAAGGGTATTAGCCCTATTTGAAATACTAACAACCTTATCTAGGATTTCAACATGTTTCGTCGCGTTCATTTCCTACAACGATAACCATTACACCACATGCCTCGAATATGATAATTGATATAGGAGCATAAAAATTCTGAATTTAAATCAGTTAAACTCCGGTTAAATGATTGACATTGTTTCACAATCTGCTCATGCAGAGGGGTTGGGTAAATAGGTCGTGTCAGTACTGCTGTATGGCTGCATCACCTGGACCCTAACGAAGCGACTAGAGAATAAACTAGATGGGAGCTGCACAAGAATGCTGTGGGGCATCCTGAACAAGACGTGGAAACAACACCCCACGAGAAAACAGTTATACAGCCACCATAACTCATAAGCGACGTCCTCCTGTTGAAGCCAGCACATGGGTACGCCAGTGTGGGCCGACCAGCAAAGACGTACATTGATTAGCTCTGTGCGGATACAGGATGCTGCATAGAGGACCTCCCGATAATGAGGAGCGATAGGGGCGGATGGAGAGAGATTGTCATGGATATCCGTGCCAACAGCGCGACATGATGAAGTTTAAATTTATTATTCACTTCTCTAAGTGTCTGGCAAGGCGGACATCTCTGCTATTCAGTCTATGTACGGCTAATTCGATCTCGGTTCTTCTGGTCGGCTCCCTTTGGACTTCATCATTACCGTGTTCGTTGTGGTTTTCAGTAACAAACACGAAGATTTGGATTTTTTTTTCAGACGTCTCTATTTAATCCAAGTTAACAATCACGTGTGGAGGAAATAACCAGTTTGGTGACACGTCCACTTCCTCCAAAAAACAACAGTTTAGTATCTACATTTAAAGTTCACCTTCCGCTCTCACGAACCGAACCGACCAACCAGGAACAGCTACAAGGTTAGCAAAAGGCCAAAGACCTGTGCATTCAGAATTACCGTTATTGTTAATTTCCTCTCTACTGTAAATTAACATTAAAGATAGTTAGTCCTGTATGCGGTACTTAGAATACGTTGACTGCTGAGGGTTAAACCATCCCTAAAAAAAAAGAGGATCCTTGGTATGACACTAGACTGCATCTGATAGCCAGTTCTCATGTCTAGAGATCAAGGAATAGTGGAGTACCCCTTTATTATCAATACTAACAGATTCACTTTGACACGGTATATAGTACCATCCTATTTCTCATTACCTCGTTATTTATTTGTTTTTTAGTCTCATTGAAAAATACAAAATTAAAGCACTTCTGAGGTGAAAAAATTTGATTAACCATTGTTTGGCGCCTAGATATCATTTAACTAAGGTTCATTGAGGACAATATCAAAAGAGACTAAATACTAATAGAAATGTAAGTCACTAGAGCTATAAAGAACTGCTAGATTAGTTTCCAAATGATTGCTTGACAGTAAAATGTTTGTTTCAGAATCAAAGAGAATGAAATAAAACCAATGTTACTTATCAATCTTTGTCACAGATTGAAACAGTTTATTGAATTATAAAATGTAGACAAAGTTATAAGGAAAGTAATTTGTAGAGTTTAACAAGCATTGCTCAGATCTATCAGGTAATAAGACATGTTTTCTTTCTTTGTGGGATCTCCAGTATTGAAAATCTTCTCCCCGTATATCATGAAAAGTGCCCCTTCTATATATGTTTAAGTCAAAATAATCAGCACCGTACGAAAAAAAAAAATTCTCTCTCTCTCTCTCTCTCTCTCTCTCTCTCTCTCTCTCTCTCTCTCTCTCTATCTATCTTCTATATATATATATATATATATATAAAATTAATGGTGATATTATGGTTTCACACTCATAACTTAAAGTTTTGGTAATCCAATCATCAGATGAGAAGTGGTTGAGATGTCAAAAAACCAGTCGTGAAATCTATATATATATATTGTATATTTATATATATATATATTATATATATATATATATATATATATATATATATATAGGTTATAGTGAGCATCTACCCAAGGTTTCAGATTGTGCCCTCTTCAGATATATATATATATATATATATATAATATATATATATATATATATATATATATATATATGTATATATATATATATATGTATATATATATATGTATATATATATGTATATATATATATATGTATATATATATATATATATATATATATATATATATATATATATATATATATATATATATATATATATATATGTATATATATATATGAAAAAACAAGTGTTCCGAAAATGGGATGAATTTAATTATCGATGTTTAAACATTTCGGTTACATTGAACCTTCATCAGGATGTATCTTGGGGTGAAGAAAATGATGAATGTTTTTATATGTGACAGGAGATGAAAATCTTTTTAGTTATGTAACTGTATTTGATCAGCGTTTTATTTTTGAAAGGCAAGTCGCGATCCACACATGTGAAGATGTCATGACGCGTGAAGCGTGACGCAACTCGAAGAAATGCAAAAGACGAGAAAAAGTATTAATGGGCTGATTTTTTGTTCGAGAAGGGGTTAAAAATTACCCCTTAATGATATATTAAAAAAGTGATTAAAAAATGATTGAAATATAGACCAAATTAATAACGTATGAAATATAAAGAAAACGCAAATCGAAGACAAATAAAGAAAAACAAGGAAAACAGTGATGAAAATAAACAACTCAAGATATAAATAATCTAAGACAATAAGACAAATATTTATGAAAGAAGACCTTTTATTAATCTACAAATAGATATATATATATAAAGGATTTATTTTCAACTTTTTAAATTCTGGATAACGCCGAGTAGCTCTGCTAGTATATAGTATAAATCTATTCTCTCTAAGCATATGAGACGTTTTGTCATCGATCAATGGTTAGTAATAAACTCATGGCATTTGTAATGTGTTCAACAATCCTTACATTCATAACACTTGTATTTTTTAAAACTATGCCTAGTAAATAATTGCGTAGTTGCGCATGCGCGAT
>CM042146.1:86586908-86591908 GCA_023376005.1 Doryteuthis pealeii | reverse complement strand
AATAGATTGATCAGCCACTTTTCTCACGTGATGATTGTGCTCATCATTTATTATTATTATTATTATTATTATTATTATTATTATTATTATTATTATTATTATTTGTTTTTAAATCGATTATTTCTTATGTAAAACCTTTTCTTATTTGCATTTTGTTATATTCTATTATATTTGTGTAAAACGGAAATTGCAAACGATAAAACACATAAGAGAAGTTAATCTTTCAAGTGATTCATCAAACATTTATGTTTTTGACGCCTTTAAGAAAAATAACAACTAAAGACTGCCTACACAGCTGACAGCTGGCATTTAGTAATCTGCACTCAGTGGCTGTTTTTGTTGTTTCTGTTATGAATAAATAACAAAATGCAGGTGCAATATAAAGTGTACTCTTTCATTCTTTTATTAAGACAGAAAAGAAAGAACAAAAGACAAATGATGTCAACCTATAGAATTGGTTCGTTTCGAACAAAATGTACCGTGAATGGGTTGTGAATGGTTTCCCAGAAAGGGAAATTTAACATGGTGGAGAGATAATGCTCCATGAGCCGACAAGAAGTTGGAAATGGTAACTTTGTATTTCCGTCAAATGATAACCTCAGGGAATCAACGATGAGATTGGTTACATACGACGTTGTCGATCACTCAACCGTTGTACAATGTTTTGAAAATACTGGGAATATTCAAAAAGCTGGAAAATTCATTCCTATTGAATTTTCCGAATGAAACGTTGAACAACAGCTCTCTACCTGAATTTTCAAACAAAAAAAAAAAAAAACAATATATATATATATATATATATATATATATATATATATATATATATATATATATATATGTAAAAGATTCTCATGCTTAAAACAAACTGGTGTAAAAAAAAACAAAAAAATTGATATCTTAGTGTAGATAGACATGTGTAATTTACCATCTAAATAATTCCATATTTATTCTCCATAATTGAACTGAACTATATATATATATATATATATATATATATATATATATATATATATATAGTGAACTCGTAACGTAAAAGTTGTCGTCTTTTCTAGAGTTCATATTCTGACCGAGGCTTTCTTTCATTTGACAGTGATAATGTGCCTAAGAAAGTTATGACAAAAAGTACATTCCATCCAGCTATTGGAAAATAGTAGGGCAGACTATTTAAACAGGCTCTTTAAACTTCACAATGTATAAGATCGAGGAGAAAGAAAATTATGAGTTAAAACCAGACCAGAAGGATGCCCAAGTAATCCCCTATTCAATCCCGATTACAGTATAAGCCTCTCTCTCTCTTTCTCTTTCTCACTGTCTTATATATATATATGTATATACAAGGTGTGTCAAAAAAGTATTCTTTTGTCATACGATGTTATTCTTTTGACATACAATGTATTCTGAAAAAAAAATACCGTTCAATTAATTATTTTTTTATTTCAGAATACAAGGTGTGTCAAAAAAGTACTAAATTTAAAGCTGTGTTTACCAAGATAGAAATGAAGAAAAATGGAAAGTTATTTTTCTTTTCAGAAGCCAAGGTGTGTCAAATGTACAAAAGATCTTGATACTTTTTGACACACCTCATATATATATATATATATATATATATATATATATATATGTGTGTGTGTGTGTGTGTGTGTGTGTGTGTCCAAGCCTGGTTCCCATATCTGGCTGCAATATAAACGGTAGACATTTGGTATTTTGGAAAAAGATTTATTTCTATCTGTTGGTTTATGAACAATATACTATATTAAGAACTATGTTTCTATATACCCGGCCTTGCCGGTTATATAATATCCGACTAACATTATGTATAGACTTATTAAGTCCTATATTGTTCAGCATTGTATAGGAGTACATATAGCTTGATGTGCTAATTGAGAAAATGTGTAAACGGAAATTTGCTGATGTTAACCACTATTTACTAATAACGCAATAATTATACATTTTGAAAGTGATTGGGAGGCAATATAAACAGTATTACCATTATTGCAAATGTGTTTTATTGCCGGCTACTGGACTTCAATGAAACCACAGACACGTATATATAAAAATATGACCCGTCTTTATTTTCGTCGGTGTGTGGGTGGTGAGGGGCGTCGAGTGTTCACAATGAACTTCCGAGGGTGGTTGATACGGGAGACGACGAGGTTACCTTCACGGCTGCTCGCTGGGGCCTGACTTGACACCCTTCATCCGCTGGCCTTTATATACAATAAATATGCCCACGCATTTTTATCTTTTGATCTGATAACGGACATATATATTTCTTTCTCTTTCTCTCCCCCTCCTCACCGGAAGACTCCGCTTCCGTTTTCCTTTTTTTCTTTTATCTATTTCTTCATCTTCTCCCTGCTTCTTGACCGGAAGACTTCGAGGAGGCGGAGAGAAAGATAAAGAAATATATATGTCCGTTATCAGATCAAAAGATAAAAATGCGTGGGCATATTTATTATATATAAAGGCTAGCGGATGAATGGTGTCAGTCAGTCCCCAGCGAGCAGTCGAAAGCATAACCTCGTCGCCTCCCGTCATCAACCACCCTCGGAAGTTCATTGTTAACACTGTGCCCTTCACTAACCTACCCATACATTTTCATTGTGAACACTCGTCGCCCCTCACCACCCACACACCGAAGACGGGACATATTTTTATATACACGTGTCTGTGGTTTTATTGAATCCAGTTGTCGGCTATACAACTCTACGTAAAAAATGTTATAGCCTATGGTCGGTGTCAGGCGGACAGCGAGAACGTCTATCCCCTTTTCGCTAGTGATAGACCATGGAGTTTTATTTTGCTCAACACCACACCTACAGTCAGTTCTCCATTTGAACGGACAGAACAGATTAACAAAGCTCTACTAATCATGCGCTGAGTTGGCAAGGACCGATATCGAACCGGAAACCTTAGGATTCCTAGGTGAATGCTCTAATTATTGAGGGAAACCGACCACTTAGAAGGGATAGCTACATGAGGTATTGAGGCTCCCAACTGCTGACAGTAATGGAATTCAGTAAAATTCATTTTCTTATGTTGGTTTCGTTTCTTTGTTTAATGGCAGATCAATATTTTGGGGTTATTTTATGCCGAAGTCATCCTTATAGAAGAACAGTATTGGTTCATAGCTGGGGGTCTAAAGGGTTTTAACATTTACCTATAGTATCAATCCGAGAGTGGAATATAATAGCGCGACTGGTTCGAACTTGCCTACGTACGGTGCTGCAATCCACCACGTTAGTCATTACGCAACGGAGACTCCTCCCAGTTAAATACAAATGAAAAAAAAACAACTTTTCTCTATATATATCATCTTCTTCCTCTTTTTCAACTTACCCCCCCTCTCTCATCTCTCTGCCTCCCTCCCCCCTCTCTCTCACTCCCGCGCGCGCGAGGGTCTTCTTTTCACTTGCCTCTTTTTTTCTTTCTACTCTTCTCTCTTTCTCTTTCCCTCTTCTTTCTTTCTCTTCTCTCTCTATCACCCTTTTCTCTTTTTCAGCTTTCTTCCCTCTCTCTCTCTCTTCTCTCTCTTCTCTCTCTCTCTCTCTCTCTCTCTCTTTCCCTCTCGCCTCTTCTTTTCGCTCGCCTCTTCTTTTTGTTCGCCTCTTCTTTTCACTCGCCTCTTTTTCTTTCTTTTTCTTCTTCTCTTCTCTCGATTATCTTTTTTTCTTTTTTTCAGCTTTTCTCTCTCTCTCTCTCTCTCTCTCTTCTCTCTCTCTCTCTCTCTCTCTCTCTCTCTCTCTCTCCTCTTCTTTTTCTCGCCTCTTTTTTCTTTCTTTCTCTTCTTCACTTCTTTCTCTTTCCTCTTCTATTCTTACTCTTACTACAATGTCAGGAATTTTAATACCGGGCACAACATCAATTTAAATTATTTAATAATTAAACAATTTCATTAATTTACTTTAAAAAATGATATATATAGTAGTTTCAATTATCATTTTCCTAAAGTTAACAAATTTTCACCGAGTTGATCTAATTCCATGAGAAACCTATTCATCATAATACACTTGGCTTAAGGACATAAAATACGTTTATTATTGACAAATGTGTGTATTAGTTATTAATAATTCATTAATTAATTAATCTAGAAACCCAAAAGAACTTTTGCAAACATTAGGTAATTATGGAGGTGCGTTGTGGAATGGTTAGATTCGCAAGAAATGGACTCGTCGACCCGAGTTCAAATCCTGGACGAAGTTGTTTGCATTTCACATAGCGCTAATACTCTTGGGAAAGATATGAATTAATATATTCCCCCTCCATCTATGTGTAAATAATAGCGCAGACCACTCTTTAACCTTGAATTGGTGATCAGCCTAAGAGAAGGAAAACTCTGAATTCAAACCTGTTAAACACCGCTTAAGAAATTAACTTTTTGTCGCATCCTGCTCGTGCGGAGGGGAATATATATATATATAATATATATATGAAAAGGTAAAATGGATATTAATCCGACAATATGTAAATAATAGTTTATAGAAAAGAAACAACAAAATGTTATATGTTTTGCTGACTAACGTTTGTTTCGACCCTATGAAGAGGTCTTTTTCAAAGCAAATGGAAAAATGAAATAAAAATATCATAGATCCCGAGGCACAGAAAGCTTTAAACATTTAAAAAAAATTTCCGGTAAAGAGCGAGAGCGTTCTGTGCCTCGGGATCTATGATATTTTTATTTCGTTTTTCATTTGCTTTGAAAAAGACCTCTTCATGGGGTCGAAACAAACGTTTGTCAGCAAAACATATAACATTTTGTTGTTTCTTTTCTATAAACTTTTCTTCATATTATATATATATATTATATATATATATATATATATATATATATATATATATATATATATATATATATCAATTATTAACGAATGAAATTACCTAAGAGTTTAATGCTGGTTTAACTCACATGGGAATATGGAAGTGAAAGGCTTGCTCTAAAGGTCCATAGGTGAGAAACTGACAGTAATCAAGCGATATTGAGTCTATCCAAACTTATATCC
>CM042146.1:86574408-86579408 GCA_023376005.1 Doryteuthis pealeii | reverse complement strand
TCACATAGCTTTATTAACCCCGAAAAAGGTATGAATCAAACAATTTTCCTCCAGTTACGGTTAAATGATAGACAGAGTGGGTTATTAAACAATGGTTAGGCAACCAGTCTAGGAAAGGAAAACGCTGGATTCAAAGATGTTAAACTCCGCCTGAGACGTTGACCTTGTGTTATATTTTGCTCGTGAGGAGGGGTATATATATATATATATATATATATATATATATATATATATATATATATATATTAAGGCCTTTTATTCCCAAATAACTTTGCTCTGTTTACAATAAATATACATTGAGCTCTCATACGGAACTAAACTCTGCAACAAACTACTGGTAGAGAATTAGGACCCGCCTAGAATCACCTTGTACCAAGAAACTTGGTACCGCACCAAAGTATATATATATATATATATATATATATATATATATATATATATATATATATATATATATAAAGCTGTAAGTCCCTCCTCTTACTTATTCCTACTGCTATTCTATTTGTTTAAAAATAGCCACGTAAACATCTCACTACTCTACCACTGACGATAGTACTAGGTAGTGCCGAAAATGCTAAGAAACGTTGGTGGGTTCATCACCTATTCCACCCAGACATAAAAAATATGGCCAAACAATTGGAAAAGATCGAAAAAAAGACGTCAGACAGGAAATGTCTGTCGCGTTCAACTAAACATGTATAAAGGAAAAATGATGCCAAAATAAACTTATATATATATATATATATATATATATATATATATATATATATATATATATATATATATCACAGATCTTTGCCAATTTACGAAGCAAACAAATATATTTACATCTGATTAATTAAAATCGATTTTAAAAGTGCTCAATAAAAATAGCGAAATATACGTTTTAAAATTGAATGATATAAAATATTCCGACTGCAGTTTCACGCATTAGCGAATCTTCAGAAAATTCCCTGAAGATTCGGTACTGCGTAAAACTGCAGTTGGAATATTTTATATCATTCACTTTTAAAACGTATATATATATATATATAAAAAATATATATATATATATATTAAAAACGAGACATGAAAACTATTCCATCGTTTTCCCACCTGAGGATGGCAAAGTGCATTGCCGAAAGCGCTAGTGACGAAACATTCGGTGGACTGGTATACCAGTTCCACCCTGACACCAGAAGGATGGCCCGAAGATTAGAACGGATCGACGAAAGACTTGTCAGTCAGGAATTGTCTGTTCAATTCAATGAAACATATATATATATATATATATATATATATAATATATATATGAAGATCGCAGTTTGAGGCCATTTCAAAAAATAGCCTGTTACGATGAAAGAAGTGTTGAAAAAACAGCAATAGTGAATGCAGGCTGGAACTTGATCAATCCCGGTCGAATCATTTTAGCCATGATGAACGATGCTGAAAAGAAACGAAGCCTCAAATAAATTAAAGGCATCACTGAGGATGCATCTAACCACATCCTACAGGTCTATATTTTAATGGATGCCTGTCTATCTTTCTGTTTCTTTCTTTATCTTCCTTTTCTTATTTCTCTGAAATTTTGAGATGAGGCTTGATAATTTGTATTATTTGGACAATTGTCTTCCTTCCTTATTGTTATTTCTACAACACTTAGGCCGATGTGCACTCCGGTCTTCTTCTCGAACTCAGGAACCTTTTTTTTTTAACTCGGAAAACTTTTTGTCGTAATCGGGAGCCATCACGGTACTTTGAACCCAAAATATTATTCGACGGGGCTATCCTGTTCTGATTCCGCTAACCATAAGTGTTTAGCTGTGTTAAATATTATTTTATGTTACTGTCGCCCTGGCCAGGATTGAACATGCAGCTAAGTTATAACTCTCACTTATTACTGTACTAACTCAACGCCTATATCCACTGCGCAATGTGTCCATTTATTTGTGCCCCTCGTAGTTTCTTTTTATTTCTTTAGATATTTACGTATTATTTGTTTATTTTATTTTTTTTTTTAATGTTTTGTATATTCTAGTCTAGTTTTCCTTACATTAAATTTGCATCAATTTTATTATTCTTTTTCTTTCGCTCCATTTATTTCTTCCCGTTGATTTTTATATTCTTTATTTTTTATTTAATTCGCATTACATTCTTTGCTCCCAAGTGGACTCATTAAAACTTCATTTCCCATCAAACTACTTCAACTTCTCGTCACCTGATTTTTCCACCTTTTTTTTTTAACAGAAATAGTCTGTCACATAAGATTTTCGAATGGACATTTAATTCAAATTTCGCCAATGGAATATATGTGATATTTTAAAATACACCACTAGTTATGTGGTAATACTAACTAGGGGTGGCTTCTCACGGGATGCATTTCTTGTGAGGTGTATCAAATAAGTCGCTACCAAATGTCAATGAAACACCTAAACGACTGCCAACTTTCAAATCCAGAGTATAAATTCACCTTATTAATTGAATGGCGCTCGAGTAAAGTTAAAACATAATATTGTCTGAAAACAAAAGCAAAAAACAAAACAAAAACAAAAAAAAAACATTCAACGGAAGAATTGTGTTTTAACGATGTCGCATGACGCCACAATATTTTTTTATGTGCCCATAGGAATTTTCGAAAAGAAATAATAACCTGAGAAAAGAATTCGAAAATTATATTGAAACCAAAGTATGATTTTGGTGGAACAATCACGGTTAGGCTATTTTGATTTCGTTTTTTTTTTAATATTTAAACAATATACACATACATGTCAAATTAGAGAGCTGGTTGCCCAGAAAAGCGTATTGGGTGGGAAGGGGTGATTGTTTGGCAGACACAATTTTGTGTAGTATTTGGACTCAGGAAAACAAAACTCATAGACTTGGGAAATGATACATATTAATAAAAACCTCTTTCATGAGGCCGGAGAGAGGTAAATATTATTCCAGTGACGAGGAAAGTGAAATCTGAATTGAAGAAGTGGCTCAAAGAAATTCAACAAAATTTTAAAGGTCAGGGATATGTACTCTCATCCGAATGTGGAACATTGCTATTGAGAGAAACAGCGACTATGTGGAGAAATATATACCAGTCTCATTTTGTGTTTGTAATTATACCTGTCCTAAAAAAAAGTCATTACTTTTGACCCACCCACGTATATATATATATATATATATATATATATATATATATATATGTGTGTGTGTGTGTGTGTGTGTGTAGATAGATAGATAAATATATTTACTCCCCTGCACGAGCAAGATGTGATACAGGTCAATTTCTTAAGCGGAGTTTAACAGGTTTAAATTCAGAGTTTTCCTTCTCCTAGACCGGTTGCCTGACCAAGTTTAAATGGCCCAGCCTACCTTATTGTTTATCTATAGCTGGGGGGAAAGTAGGATTCATACCTTTCCCAAGGTATTAGTGCTACGAGAATCTCAATTGCCTGGTCTAGGATTTGAACTTGGGGTGACGAGTCCATTTCCCTTGACTTTAACCATTACACCACGCTCTTCCATAAGAAATAAATATACAAGATGTAAAGATGAGAAGAAGCCAATAGAAAAAAAAATGATGCAAAAGAGTAGGGAGATAACCAACACCATACATTAAAGATGAACCCTAAAGAAATAAAGTAAACAAAAATGAAGAGAAATAAACGGAATAAATGAAGCACAAGAGAGAAGAATAAAATAAAATATACATCGAATAAAGATTAGGAACATTTCCTGATAATAAAAATGTTTACTACAACAAATAGAAGGAAAGAATGAAGTAAATAGATCTTACAGGAAACTCTCAAAGGCATTACTTGTGTAATGGTTATTGTTGTGGGAAATAGCCACGGCGAACTGAGTTCAAATCCTAGACGAGTCTATTTGCATTTCCCAAAGCGCTAATACACTTGCAAAAGTTATGAATCTATTCTTCCTCCGGCTATAGGTAAATAGTAGGGCAGACTGGACTCTTCAACCTTGGTGCCGCAACCGGGCTAGGTTTGGTTTGGATTGTTGGATCTTAGCCGTGTCAACCCTTATTGGGTTATTTTATGCTGAAAACAGTTCTATTCATTCTTGAATTTATTCAATTTCTTAAAAACTCAATTTTTTATACATTAAAACTCATTTGAATCATGGAATCCTAAAAGTTACTGTTACTCCAGGCCAGCGTGGACCTGGGAGTAATGTTGATGAACGAGTACTTCACACACCCCCAGAACTTCACCTTTAGACGCAGTTTAACGTCATACCATGGCACTAAGGCTCTTAGCAAACGCCTTCTAGCACATATGATAAAAAGGGTCAGTGTTTTCCATAAACGGCAATAGGATCGAGACAATCATATAGGCACTAGGGCTTGACGTGACCAGCCAATTGATCGCAAAGGGCTTCTCCGACTAACCGTCTATTCTAAGTAAAGGCCAACATGGAGTACAGTATCCCTGGCTAGGAGCAAGCAAACTCTGAATTCAAAATAGTTTTAAACTGCGCTTAAAAGTGGCCTAGTGTTACATCTGGCCGTGCGGAAAGTCTGAGTACATATATACAGGAAGTAGTAGAATATAAAGGAACCATTTCTATGTTTATTAAATTTTAAAAATAATTTAAACATTGTTGGAAATAAAGGAAAGAAGATTAGAAATAGATATAAAATTACTATAATTACCGGGAAACAACATATATGTCAAAGATGGTGTGGGAAGCGCGTGGTGTAATGGTTAAAGTCATGGGAAATGGACTCGTCGCCCCAAGTTCAAATACTGGATGTGGTAAATGCATTTCACTTAGCGCTAATACCCTTGGGAAAGGTATGAATCCTTCTCTCCCTCCAGCTATGGATAAATAGTAGAGCAGACTGGGCTCTTTATCCTTGGTTAGGCGACCGGTCTAGGAGAAGGAAAACTCTGAATTCAAACCTGTTGACCTCCGCTAAAGAAATTGATCTTGTGTCACATCCTGCTCGTGTGGAGGGGTTGGTAAATATATATATATATATGTCAAAGATGATCAAACATTTTTAAGGT
>CM042146.1:86564408-86569408 GCA_023376005.1 Doryteuthis pealeii | reverse complement strand
GTTTTTTTTTTAATTTTATTTCTTTCGTTTATTTCGCGTCCCGTCAACACATTTGTTCGTTTCTACCCCTCTCTGTCTCTGTCTCGTATCTATCTATCTATCTATCTATCTATCTATTTATTTATTTATCAATCTCATGCTATATTATATATATATAAAAATATGTATAAATATCTATGTTTCTAAAAATTCGTGTATACATTTTTTTTTGTTAACTTTGTTTAGCTTCTGGCAGTATACGAGTTTGTTTTAAATTGCTTCTTTTAAAATTTTAAACATTGTATCATTATAAAAACAAACTTTGAGAATCTAAACAGATTTTTTTAAATTACCTAATTTTCAACTTTTTTGTCATTCTATGTCACTGTCCTCGTTTTTTTAAATTTTTTTAAAATCCAAAATATATATTTTCTCTTATTTTTTTTTTTTAGGGCTTTTCTTTATTTCTTCATTTTTCTGAAGTTTTGATAGTTTTTTTTTTATTCAATAAAAGCGGAACTCCTGTCTTTTAGACACTACCTTTATTTCTCTCTTTCCCTTAATCTTTTCTCTCTATTTCTGATGTGAATCTTTTTACCCTTTTCTCTTCTTCTATTTTCACACTCTTTGATTTAATTATTTCCAATTCAAACATTCTGAGAAAATAACACCCCTCCATTTCACAACGGATGTATACTCTTTCCGACAATATCCGTCTATTTCCGACTTTTTAAAATAATCTCCGTAACTTTTCCTCTTCATCTTTTTTTTTTCTAAATTAGCCATTTCTGTTCTACACTCTCTCAACCCCGCTTCACTGCTACTTATACTATTACGTCTCTCTCCGTCTCTTTCCCTCTCACTCTCTCCGTCTCTCCTCCTCTCTCTATCTTTCTTACTCTCTCTTCTACTGTTATTGTTTCTTTCTTTCATTTTTCTTCCCGTTTATATTTTCTTTTCTTTTCCTTGTCTCAACGTACTCAACTTTACACAGTAAAAAGCCAGGCTGCCATATACCATCGTCGGCTCGGATTCTATTACCTGCTCCATCCCGATGGTATTGCCTCCGATGGTATAACTACCAAAATATTACGACCACTCAGCTTATAGTAATAGTACCGCTGCTTGTTGTACATGTAAACAGTAAACGTAGAGTGGTTCTTTTAATTCACTTCGACTTCACTGGAGTTTCTACAAGTCTATTCAGAAGATCAAAGCAAAACCGAGGAGTAATAACGACGGTAGTTTTTAATTAGAAATAATCTAATATAATTACGATTTTCCTTCGGCAATTAGCAACAGTTTAATTATACTCTTCTGGTTAAATAAACAAAACAATCATTAAATTAAAAAAAGAAAAAAGAAATCAAAACTTTTCAAAGAAAACGTGTACATATCCACAGGTATGCCCATATACACATCTAAACAGTGACACATACACGTGCACACACAATAGTGCTATATTTACAAACACTTACACCAGTTAACACGATATAGTAGACATTGTTATTATAATCCTAATTATTATTATATATTATTTTAAAAAATATAAGTATACTTAAAAAATATAATAACAAATTATTCACTTTTACCTTGTGGATACGGGAGAGAAAAAAAGTTTGATGCACAAACATGGTCAGTGGTTTTATTTTAAATATAAAACAAATAAAGCCATAGTTTTCTTCTACATTCATCTACCTATATCCATATAGATGTCTATATAAAAACACACGGACACGCATACATACAAGTATTTGGATATATTGCTGTGTGATTATATATAAAGATAAACATCTATATAAGCATTGGTGATATTATTATACTCAGTCATGGAGGATTCCCATGGATTGAACCAACGATATAAAGCGGGTAAGTAAGAATTACATAATTACATACTTCGTATATATATATATATATATATATATATATATATATATATATATATATATATATATAATTTATTTTATTTTATTTGCTAAATGTTGTTTCATGATATAAGAATGCACACTATTTAAACTATATAATGATATAATTATTCTAAAGTAATGAAAGTATATATATATATATATATATATATATATATATATATATATATATATATATATATATATATATATATATATATATAGCGTGTTTATGTGTGCGCGCGTGCTTGTATGTATGCATATACATATATATGTATATACATATATATATGTATATATTGTATACATATGCATCTATGTATGTATATATACATATATGTATATAAATACATATTTGCGTATATATATATATATATATATATATATATATATATATATATATATATATATGCAGCTATATTAACCTGTCATACACAAACACAACACACACTCATATATACACACTTTTTTAACTTAGAATAATTTATATATATATATATATATATATATATATATATATATATATATATATATATATATATATATATATATAGGTAAGAGACGGATTTTATCTTCTCTAATAACTTATAGAATAATTATATATATATATATATATATATATATATATATATATATATAGTTCTTTTATTTGATTTGCTAAATGTTGTTGAAATATAAAGGTATATTTGAAATTTACTCATTATTTAATGATGCAATGTTTTCCAAAACATTTTTAAAGAAAGTGATCTCATCTAATTTGCCTATCGAACTATAAAAACTTTTTTTCTTTTCATTTTGAAAAAAAAAAAAAAAACAAAACAAAAACAAGTTGCATGTCAAAATGTTATTATTTTATATGTCTTTTTTTATTGTTAAATAACGTGTTCATTCTAACGAATCCGTCATATGTTTTAACTTTAACAATTCCCAACAAGACGAATAACAACTCTTAATTAACGGTGCAACAACTCCGTATCTTGGATGAGACACACATGTGCACGGATTTGATAGAAGCAGTGGGATTCAGTTGGATGAGATGAAATGTGGTTGTATCTAAAATCAACTTTCGTATTCTATTAATTAGTTTGATCATGTCCAGTGAATAATCTTTCTCTGGTAAGAAGAAATACCGCAGTTGAAATGAAACAATCCAAATAAAATCTATTTCCAGAGATATTTAACTTGCTTCTTTCTTATTTCAAACTCATTCATCACGTTTTAACATAGAGTGTCATTTCTGCTTTTGTCATGGATTATTGGTTGTGAGATAAGCAATGCGAGGGTCAATGCAGAAAGCACATCGTGCACATCTTGATGGTACATGAAACGGTGCATGTTTCCAAAATATTAAACTAACAGCAGACATTCAATAAACGTACAAATTGTCTTTCATTTATCGTTAATATATAATAGAATCTCTTTAGTACACATTTATGAACTTATTCTCTTTCTGAGTGTTATTATAATCACGTTCGACCATTGCACACTCCAACATTTTCGAAGATCCTCGTAAGTACATTAGTGTATAATAATATAACTTTCCCATTATGGACACAAATATAATAATTTGATACAGTATTTCTCTACAGGATTACATTCGTAACTAAAATTTATCACTGAATGGTAAATGCATTCAGATCGACAAATCAAGAATACTTTATTTATGTACATTCCTAAAGTATTCAGCGAGATAGGGCTAAAATATTTAAATCTTAAGGTTTTGAAAAAGTTTGCTTGTTAGTTAAGAGATGCTTATAAATCTATATACACATTTATGTGCATATACATATATGCTTATATGTGAACAAAATGACGCGAGCAGAAATGCATGCTAGTATATATATATATATATATATATATATATATATATATATATATATATATATATTATATATATATAGAGAGAGAGAGAGAGAGAAGACATAGGGGGGAGAGAGATGATTATTCCAGAACAACTATGCTTAGGAAATGTTATTATTTGCCAATTTTGGCTAAGATAAAACTGTAGTATATGTATTTGTAGAAAACTGATAAATTAGAGATCTAATGTGGCAATATCTTTTGACGAGACGGCCATTATATCAAAGTGTATGAAATGAAAAACAAAGTAAATTAAATTGGCATATATATATATATATATATATATATATATATATATATATATTATATATATATATATAATTCATACATATATTTATATTCGATTGTTTTCCGCATATATATATATGAGATTCTTTTATTTTTTCTAATTAATATTTTCACTTATAATATCTAATTACGTGTCTACTGATGTAGATAATTTACTCTGAGACGATGTTTAATTACGTCTTCATGAGAACTGTCGAATAATATACGTCGAAAATGTCTTCCAAAGAATCGTTGTCTGTGCTTTGACAGAAATTATCAGGTTTACACTAACTTGTTTTTTTAACAATGTTGAGTGGATGCATTTTGATTAAAATCAACAGACTAGGATATCTTAAGCTGTACTATTAAAATACACCCCTCTTGAAGAACAGGTACTTCACTAATCCAAAGCGCGGGACATTCAGATATTAGTATAGACAAGTATTTATACATAGATAAACGCACATACGCGCACTAACACGGCCAGGGAAACTTGTACAAATAAAAACTTATTATATATATATATATATATATATATATATATATATATATATATATATATATGCCTCATTTTATCCACAACATTGATATTCTTTGACTTGTTGCATTTAGTGTGTTCATGATAACACCGCTCCTTGCTATATTTTCTACCAAAAGTTCACGTGTCTAATTTTGAGAGTATATCAAATTATGATGTATATTTTTTTTGGTATTTCCTGTCAAAATTTGTATTCATGTATGTATAGTATCCTCTCTCTCTCTGTGTCTCTGTCTTTGTCTCTGTCTCTATCTCTGTCTCTCTGTCAATTTACCTATCTATATATTTATCTATATATATATGCATACACACATATATATATGCATATATATGTGTATACGTATATATACATGCATACTTATATATACATATATATGAATTATATATACATACACACACACACACACACACACACACACACACATATATATATATATATATATATATATATA
>CM042146.1:86549408-86559408 GCA_023376005.1 Doryteuthis pealeii | reverse complement strand
GTCGTCGGGTTGGTATCAGCCAGACAACAAGGGAGTCTATCCAACCTTTCATTACTACTAGACCAAGGAGATTTTTTGGCGCCTGAGAGGGAACGCCAAACCTACCATCAGCTCCTCACTCTACCGCACTTTTTGCCTGCGCTACAAATACGGTGGTGGTCGGCCAGTATCTAACCCGGAACTTGGTGGTTCCTTCTCAAACGCTCTATCGACTGAGCTAAATCAACTACATTTCCAATGCTTCATTGCACTTTCTTCTCTATAATAATGTATTTGCTCACATTCATATGATATTAAGTACTCCTATCGAATACATATAATTTGCACGCAGTTGTATGGATTTAAGCATTCCTATATAATTCTAATAATTTATGCAATTATACGATTTCATGTAAATTTCTATTTAATTACGATTTATATTATTTTGATTTTTCGGACTATTGTCCTTATCTTCATTGTTATATACACAATGTTTTGGTCGATGTGTCCTCAGAGTGTTTGTTGTGAAACTCAGTAACCTTCACGGAACTTCGAATCGAACCCTTTATTTAATACACCGAGGTAGACTATTTCCATTAACCGGGTACAAGTGTTAAACTATGTTAGGTATTCTATATTATTATCGCCCTTGGTCAGGATTGAACCTGCAACCTCCAGATGATTGTTACATTGAACTGTTTTAAGTCAACTCCTATATATGTACAGTCAATACAGAGTGATTTATTTTAAACTTATAAACTAAATCTCTTTTTACTTAGAATATTTACCTTTATACTTATGTATGAGGATGTTTTATCTTGACTTATATTGCGTTTCCCCCGAGTTTAAAGATAAAGTTCCCGGTTTCGAGAAAGATTTCAAGTTTGACGACAAACACCTGAAGTGCGTCGGAGGATAAACTTTGTTTATATGACAATAAAGAGGAGACAACAATCCGAAAAATCCAAATAATACAAATGATCAATCCTCATATTAAAAATTCAGACAAATAATTATGATTTGTTCGCCCACCGTTATGTGGTTTCATGTATAATTAACACCAATAATTTGCAAGCAATTATACGGTTTTAAATAACTAATAAGTCGGAATCGTTATCAACAGAACAACGAGAAATTCTATCCCTTTTTCACGTGCGCTAGATCAGGGTGATTGATATTGTGTCTGGGGTGGAGCGCCATACCTATAATCTGCGCACCACTTTATTGCACAGATCCAAGCTCTGCTACTCATGTGCTGAGTCAGCGAGTACCGGTTTTCGAACCCAGAACCTTGTGGTTCCGAGGTGGATTCTATCTAATACATATAATTTTCAAATATATATTTTATATATAGATGAGACCCTCGCAGCTGCTAGCCTGCAGGTCAGAGTGGACCTGAGAGTAATGATAATGGATGAATAGTCCGAACAACTCTAAGCTTTGAAATAACAGTGTGATTTATTTATTTATTTTAGCAAACTCGTCTTTCTATTCAATTCGTTAATGTAGCGAGTTCGATCCTTATTGCTGTCTCAATAAAAAAAAGATCGTGTGCCAGGCTAATTTACTATTAATAAATAAGCTTTGTAAAGTAAACAAACAATTCTAGTGTATATACTTCATTTACATTTTCCATCATTGCATCATTCATATTTGTTGACTATATATCACATTTCAATAAACCCCTAATCTGTCCTGTTTTTTTATATGGAATTGAAACTTTTGTTAAAGAAAAAAACTATACATCTTAGAGGTCAAGTAACTTTTTTTCATACTTGTCTCCTGGTGGGGGGGGTGGGGGAATACTTACTGGATGCTTAACTATTAATTCATAGAAACAGTAAATAAATAAAAATTAATTAATTAAATAAAATAAAATAGATGAAAATGAACTGTAACACGTATACATTTAATTTGTCTACTAAAATATAATCTTAAAAAAGGAAATACGACCGATCTATTCACAACGAGATTTTGAAAAATTGTACGTATGTAAACAAAACATTAGTAGTGAAGTGTAAGTAATGACTAAAGTTTAGTAGTAAGTAATACTATTTTCTTAGTACTTGTTTCTTACCTTTGCTGTACCCGGTAGATCACCCTTGAGATTCTCAAAAAGCTGAATGAGTTGTTCTAAATCTAAGATATAATTTAGTGTCATACACAGGATATTTCTTTTTAATGGGTCTTGCATCTCTGCAGAGGATACATTTAGCGTATTTTGAGCTCCCAAGACAGAGCTTAACACTCTTGGGTAATTCATTCATTGGCATTTCAGTCTCGGAAGACTATAATATATTTTTTGTAACGCTGAAGTTACAGAACCTCCCGTGATCGTGAAAAACATTCTCGACCACAGATGTCGCATGTCAAGGCTGTACCTGAAGATGTTGATGTACCGGTGCTTTGTTACTGCTGCTTTCTTCTGGACCTCTTGGCTTCATTGTATTGTGTGTGCCAGGGTGGCATCAGACATGAACAGTCCGCTACGGAAAGCCTGCTGCCACCGAGGGCAGACCTGAGCCAAATTTTCCTAGCTGGAAGGGGCAATGCCAAAGCAACTGAGATCATCACTGGTATTATTAACAATTAAAATATGCATTACTCAAACGGCAGAGAGAAGAGTCCGTCTTTCTTTTGATTTATTAATCCCGTCGATGAAGCTGAAATGTTATCTTGAGGTGACTTTTCTTTTTCGTATATTTATTTATTCATTTAACAACTGCGATATATTTCCTTGTTCCAGTTTAGACAATAATTCTGACCAAAGGATTTAATCAAAATAAATTTGATATAATATATACTAGCTGAAGTACCTGTCCGTATTTAGTTGAAGGTGAAGACTCGGATCGTAGTTGGTTTCAAGCTAGAGATTGCTTACTCAATATTTTATGTCGTTCAACTTGACCGGATTGAAAAGGATCAATAATCAACGAATGCTTCCCAATATATATATATATAATATATATATATATATATATATATATATATATATATATATATATATATATACCTGCAGTGCAAAGGGCGTAGCTTTCTAACATTTCATCAAAATAAATTTGATATGATATACACTAGTTAAACTATCTGTCTGTGTTGGCTAAGATGTGGAAAAATGGACCATAGTTGTTTTCTTGAGAAGGGCTGTCTTCACCATGGGTTTGTCGTTAGATTGGAGTCGCTTATATATATATATATATAATATATATATATATATATATATATATATATATATATATAGAGAGAGAGAGAGAGAGAGAGAGAGAGAGAGAGAGATAGATAGATAGATAGATATACAATAAACTAGATGAGATGTTAGTGGGACTGTTTTTATTTATGACCCTCTTTATCCTCCATATGCTTACAATGCCAATCCATACGTATATATATATATATATATATATATATATATATATATATATATATATGTATATTAATAAGTCATCCACATACACTTGTTTCGACATGTCACGCCTCTTCAGTGTGGCTAGACTCAACAACTACCCTTGGCTAGTTTGCCAGCCTGACATCTTATCCCCTCGGCCACTGACAGTTGCTGTAGCGAGCCAGGTGTTTTTAAACTATTAAATACATAGGCTTTTTTAATATATTTTACGACCAAAGAGAGATCAATTAACGGGAAAACGATCAGTGCTTATATGCTAGTAGTGAGATTTAATTTAAATCAGCCCTTATAGAGAGCTCATACCAAATTTTTATGCACACACACATACACACAAATATATTTCTCTGTGTGTGTATACACATGCATACCAATAGACCTATGTGAAGATTCTTTCAAGTCCCCAGGATAGTATTTATGACAATTATATCATTTCATACAGAGTAATATTTACACTTTCATATAAGTGAAAAACTTAGTAATGATTCATTTGGTTATTGTAAATTATTCATGTCTATTATGGCTATTATAAGTTCATTGATTTCAACAGGCTTCTTTATAAAATACATCTACATCTTTAGATAATGACATTGCGTGTGTGGCTATCTGAAGCTGCTTACTTCTTTTATAAAATTGCCACTAGAGATAAATTAATTTATAAAAGCTAAATGACTGGTTATTAATTTTTTTCACTTATATGTAAGTGTTCACACACACACACACACACACACACACACACACACATATATATATATATATATATATATATATATATATATATATATATATAAAGAGAGACAGAGAGGTGGAGTGTTAGTAAAACAAGACATGTTCTTAGAAAGTTATCCATAACTTGGTGTATCTTAAGACCTTTAAGGACTAGAAAATATTTTGTAAGCATCTTTACATGGAATTTTTCTCTTAATCGAGTGAAAATTACTTTTAATACTATTTTTTAAAGCAAACCCCAACATATTTACTTTATCTGTGTTTTGTTCTATAGCAATGCATCTTCTAGTGATTCTAAACAGATTTATAGATTTATGTTGAGAAGACATAAATTATCTATTGACTTGATACACCTGACGAGGTACTTAGCCGATAGGATCTGATAAATAAAAAAATAACAATATGATGGAATCAACTTCTCGGTAGTCATTTATTTCTTGTGCGGTAATGGTATCTCTATTATAGACCGTTCTAAGGTTTCTAGCAGAAATTTTGAAGGGATTGGAATAACGGGTGAATTTTGCGAACGGCGATTCTTATCTTCAGAATTGTTGCTAAAGAGAACGTCGATGATTTGATGAGAAATGTGCTGTATTACCCCGATAAATGTATCTAGAGATGCAATTTCAACAACAATACTAATAGTATTACTGGGGAGACCTGGTGGCGTAGTGGCTACCGTGCTGATCTGCGATATCATAGTAATCGAGTTCGCACTTCAGTTTCGCTATAACGACCACTTTTACAGTAAGGTAGAGTAGAAAATTATTAAAAAATAACGGTTATTGTGAATTCACAGGAATTTGTCTTTTCACTGACCTGATGAGGGTAGAAGTGTCTTTAAGATGGCTACCTAGACAAAAAATTATCAACCTGATCCAGCATATTAGACGATAAGAACAATATAAGATTCAGAAGAAAAAAAAAAAGAAAGGGGCTATACAACAGCAACTTCGGATTAATACCCTTAGGAAATCCTTCATTCCCTTCCAGCTATTGCTTAATTTACTGTTATTCTACTAAGATTGATTTGGTATCAAATAATACACGAATATTCACGAAGATTAATATGTCATTGACCAAACCAAACCAGATTACAAAAACAACATCAACTACTAATAATATTACTGCTACTCCCACTAATACTACAAAAATTGCTACTACTACTACTACTACTACTAATAATAATAATACTAATAATACTCTATACGTTGAGAAAAATTGTACAATCCATTTTGGGATTGGTTCGTCGGAGTGTTAATATGTCATTGATCAAACCAAACCAGATTATTACAACAACAACAACAACAACAACAACAAGTATTAATACTACTACTGCTACTCGCACTACTACTACAACAACAACAACTACTACTACTACTTCTAATACGAATACTACTCTATACGTTGAGAAAAAGTGTACAATCCATTCTGGGACTGGTTCGTCGGAGTGTTTAAAAATCAAAAGAGGAAATGGACATTTCAGAAATATCCTAACACCATTTTTCTAGTTTTTCACTGAACAGATGGACTGGCCACTTTTAAAACATTTCTCTGTCCGGATTATAGTGGATTGTCAAACACGTGAACAATTTTTTAAAACAAATTCTTTCACAAGAAATTTTAACCTGACTATGGCCGAAGGACGAAACTCGTTGAGAAAAATCAATAACATAAAATAAATATTCCCATTTGTCTTATTCCTTTTTGTTTTGCTTTTGTTTTTAATTCCGATGCTTTTGGTTTTCTTCAGTCGTATATATATATATATATATATATATATATATATATATATATATATATATATATATATATATGAGTGTGTACGTGTGTGTGTATCTGTATATATATATATATATATATATATATATATATATATATATATACAGATATACAGATACATACACATGCACACACACACACGCATATATATATATATATATATATATATATATATATATATATATATATATATATATATATATATATATATATACGACTGTGTGCTTATAGGTGAGTGCGCGTTTGTGTACGTGAGTATTCGTGCGATTCATGGCTTTCCGAGAGACATTACCACGAAACAAGACGCGCTCACTATTTGAACACGGGTCGTTGATTCCATTCTCAGTGATGATAATCGTTACGCCTAGCCCGAAAAGTTAAACTATTTTCGTGATATTCGCAAGTTTCTTCGCATGAAGTGAACATGAACATCTTAAAAATAAAGACTACATTCGTTGTCCGATGTCGTTCACTGTGCTGCAAACCATTACAACCCAACCACCATGATCCCATTTCAATAAAACCTGACCTCATATTCCTTACAGTACAGTTCAACGCACCCCTCCTCAATTACTAAAAAAACTTGTATATGTACCACTGCAGTTAGTGGTTGGTCGTTGACTTTCTAATCGAAAACGTTAAGCTACGAAATGAATTCACATTAATGTGTAATGCGGTTCAGAATGGTCTGCGTGCAAACAATAGTAAATAGAATTGGACTATGATATTTCGGCGATATATATATATATATTATATATATATATATATATATAATATATATATATATATATAGAGAGAGAGAGAGAGAGAGAGAGAGAGTAAAATCGATCCCTGTATTTCAAGAAGAAAAACAATTTTCTGAGTAACGTACTTATTGTCGGCTATAGAGAGAGAGAGAGAGAGAGAGAGAGAGAGAGAGAGAGAGAGAGAGAGAGTAAAATCGATTCCTATCTTTTAAGAAGAAAAAATCTCTGAGCAACATACGATGCAATGAAATCCTGTTAAGATCGGGTCTATTGTTGTCCAAGCTATTAATGAGAAATAGGGAATCTAATCTAAAATACATACAGTTGACTAAAAGATCATGCAGAAGCAATGTCTGAACATTATATATATATATATATATATATATATATATATATATATATATATATATATATATAAATATATACATATATATATATGCTTTCTAGTATTATTAGAATTGTGTAATACACATGAAAATTCGGTCACGGTAGTATAATTCCAAAACCTTATATTTTAGGCTTTAAACTTGTCTGCTATGATAGCATTGAGCACATTCTATGCAAAGCCTTATCTTATTTGCTATCCTTCATTATATATATATATATATATATATATATATATATATATATATAGGGAAAGAGAGAGAGAGAGAGGGAGGGAGAGACAGAGGGAGAGAGTTTTTTCCATCACGCAATTCTCATAAAAGTGTTTAACAAAGCCCGGTTGACTTCATGTATATATTACTCTGACTTAGATATACCCGCAGTACTGTTTACATATAAATATATTACACTATATTATCAATATATATATATATATATATAATATATATATATATATAATATATGTGTGTATATATATATATATATATATATATATATATATATATATATATATATATGTATATATATGAGAGAGAGTTAGGTGGAGAAATAAAGATGAGATATATCAGGAGACGCGCCAAGTACAAGAGTTATCGTCCTAGGAACAGTGTTCAAATCCTGGAGGCGGTAGTTAGTGCTGTTGCACATGGAAAACATGGAACCATATTTTCCTTCCTGGCTATGGGTTAATAATAAGATAGTCTCCATTGTTTAGTCAAACAATCTAGGAGAAATGAAAGTCTGAGTTTAAACCAGCTACACTCTGCTTGGAAATTGACCTTGTTTCACATCCATCACGTGACTGACGTCTTACGTACATACGTACATACGTATATATATATATATATAATATATATATATATATATATATAATTGTAAAAAGTTCCCAAAATAGTAGCGTAGACACAATTATAACAATTTTTGATATTGAATACCTACATTATATATATAATTAATTTTCTTCAAAATGAGGAGGTACTTCACACTTTCCAGATCCCCAGAACTGGAGCTTACCATCAGATGCAGTTCAGTATTCTACACAGGACTGGTTTTTTTGGGGGTGGGGGGCAGGAGAGAATAATTACTCTGAATTGTATAGAGTCAACTCACGCAAAGTCCCTCCGACAAAGAGGATTGATTTAAGAATATTACGCTGTCTTTCAAGATTTGATCATGACTGCTCGCGTTGTAAACAATGAAACTAGAACCATCTCACGCCAATGACGTAGGCGTCGCTTTTGACGTGGTTGACGTTCCGTAAAATGGGACCGATGTCATTAAATGTGCGATGGGGGATTTCTTAGAGTCACCTAATGAAAAGGCATACTCAAAATGTCAAAAGCAGGACATTAACTGAAAACTGAGGATGCACACTTAAGGTAACGGGTATCGTTGTAGAGAATGGAATCTGACACGTGAGTTCAATTCCCAGAAGACGCTGTCTGCATTTCAATTCGTGCTAATATCCTCAGTAAAGGCATGGCTTCATCTGTTTTAAGCTTTATATATACAGTAGGCAGTAATTTTCACCTTTAGTTGTAAAAATTCCTAGCAAATAAGGCAATTAGAGTAACCTCCCTTGACTTTCACTTTGAACTAAGCCGGTGGCTATTTTGAAAGTCTCCGTGCGAAATAATAAAAAAATCTTAGAAACTTTTTCGAAAACAATAAAACTGCATGCTTTAACACAAAAATATCATAAAATGTGTTCTTAATAACAATTAAGTTCATTTCAGATAATTTTATGCTAGGAATATAGCCAACAGACTTTCACTTTCAAACAAGATGGTAGACATTTTGAATGTGTCCGTGCGAAATATACAAATCTTAGAATCGTTTCGAAAACAATACAACTGCATGCTTTAACACAGAAATATCATAAAATGTGTTCTTAATAACAATTAAGTTCCTTTCAGATAATGCGCACGCACAATTTTATGCTAGGAATTTTAACAACTAAAGGTGAAAATTACCCAGTAGACTTGGTTCTTTAAACAAGGCAAATCAGACAGTGTAGTTGAAATATAAAGTTGAATTCAGATCAGCTGTACTTCACTTAAAATGACTTCGTGTCACTTCCTCGCCGTGGTGGAAGTGTTGGGTAAATACACGCGTCAAACTAAAAGATATTAAAATTAAACTAGGAAGGAAAAATTGAATCAGTAAAAATAAGTCTTATGAAAAGTCTTGTTTTTGACGAAGTGGCCTATTATCTGTATCAGTCGAATAGCGACGGAGTCTACCCCTTTTCCTTAGTGGTAGACCAGCAAGATTGTGTTGTTGATTTGGAGTGCCAAATCTACCGTCAGCTCCCTACTTCATAGATCAGATTATCCAAACTATGCTACTAATACGCTCAGTTGACAGGGACCGGTATCGAACCCGGAACCTAGGGATTCCTAGACGAGTGATCTACCGACTGGGATAAATCAGCATTTCCAAACAGGCGCATTAAACTTTCTGTATGACTATGGTAATCGCCAACTCAGCGTAAGAGTAGCACAGGGATATGTGCGGCAAGGTGAAGAGCTGATGGTAGATGTGGCGCTCCACCTCAGGCGCAAAAACAATCTCCTTGGTCTAGCGCTAGTCAAAAGGAGATAGACCCCCTTGCTGTCTGGCTGATACCGACTTTAGGTTACCCCGACGACTTTACTTTCTTACTTATTTTTTTACGGTAACCCCAACTAATATAAGCGTTAGTTATACCAAGAAAAATACGTTTGTGAAGACTATTCTTGAATGCTGTGATAGAATTGAACCTGTACTATCTAAAGCAGAATTGAATGTCACAGCTTCGATCTACATGCTGCATGCACATTTACCATCACACATGCAGTAGTAAGCCCCAGTCTGGACACCAAACATCACTACATTTCAAAAATGCACGCGAGACAAAGCGCAGAAAGTATTTTGCAATCCAGCTTCGTGCACGTTTCTTACGTTGGAGTCACACGCATCGTTGTTGTCATTTATT
>CM042146.1:86536908-86541908 GCA_023376005.1 Doryteuthis pealeii | reverse complement strand
TTACAGTGTGCCTAATAGGCAAATATCTAAAAACGAGCCAGTTAATTTGATTTTGTCTAAAAAATGATGTCATTTTGACAATTTTTCTCTCAGTTAAAAATATATACGACGAGATTACAAACAGTAATTGCTTTATTTATTATAAGAATAATTGAAATATTTTAATATTATCTCATGAAGTTAATATTATTATTGGGAAAATTTTACTAAATCTTATTGATTGTAATTTATATATTATTTTGATTCCATTCAAGTGAAGCAAACTTAAATAATTTATCGGTGTCAATAATTTCTAAATATTCTAGTCCCAAAAAGTGATGCTAGGTAACATTTCTTTTAATTTTATTGATAATTTTAAGGTTTAAATAAAAACAAAATCATGGAGAATGTGACATTGATAACTAAGGGAATTGTGACTTGAGTAGTAATATAGTTTTGGTTACAAACAGAAAATCACACAATCTCCATTATAATAAGACTAGCAAGAATATTCACCCTCATACACATAAGTATTTAAGTTTTAATCTAATGAAATATATTCAATTAGAAAAACTAACAAAATCAAATAAGAATGTGTTGTATATTGTACAAACGGAAATAGAAATTTCCGGTTAAATTAAACAAAGCAAAGAAAAGACGACAAAAATGACGAAGGACTTTTTTCCGGGTAAAGCGAACAAAAGAAGGATGGGTACAATAAGTTCGGAAATAGATTTGCCCGTTATCAGACTAAAAAAATTATTTTAATATATCGAGCTTGTAGAATTGTACATGTTCAATAAAATTGTTTCACATTATTAATACTGTTGAACATATCTGGAGTCGCATAATATAATGGTTACCATTGTAGGAAATAGACATGAAGAGATGCACACAAATACTGGATGAGACGTGTACAAATACTGGACCAGGCAGTTTGCATTCCAATAGCACTGATACCCTTGGGAAAATTATGAATCAAATTATTCTCCCTCCAGCTATGGGTACATAGTAGGCCAGACTGTGTTCTTTAACATTGCATAGACAAGGAAATTCTGAATTCAAATTTATTAATCTTCGCTTGAGAAATTATCCTTGTGGCACATCTTGTTGATGCATACGAGTTTGTAAATATATATAATTGTATCTGGTAGCGTTTCATAAAATGGAAATAATTATTATAGAAATATGATGTATTTGTTATTGTTTCTTATTGTGATTACATTCTTTACATTTATTGACGTCTGATGCCCTGCCCTGTCGGCTGGGGCGTTAGAATTCACCGACTGCACCTCTGCAGAGGGGTAAGACTCCCCAATGGGGCCACTTTTTTGGTCGTGGGTGGCGACCCGTGATGCTTAAGGATAGAGCCCAGGTGGATGAGCAGTTCATGACTTGCAATACTCCACTTTGGCCCTATTTGGGCTAGACGGTCGGTCGGAGAAGCCCCCTCCGATCAATTGGCTGGTCACGTCAAGCTCTTGCACCTATATGATCTCCCCAACCCTATTGCCTTTATGGCAAGCCTCAACCCTTTTTTTATCATATGGGTGCTAGAAGGCGGTGGCTGCGGGTCTACATGTCCTGGGAATGACGTTAAACTCTATCTGATGGTGAGGTTCCAGTTTTGGAGGTTGGGGAATGTGGAGCACCCTTCATCACCATTGCTCCCTGGTCCACTTTGACCCGGAGTGGTGTACCTGTTAGGGTCCATCTATGGGTTAAATAGAAAAATGTATTCATAGAAAATTGTATTATCCACTAAGAATTGATTTATTTCAAAACTTTATCGGCATTAAATGGCACACTGAGGTTGATATGCCGTAAAACAAACCAAACCAAACCAAACCAAAACATTTATATACGGTCTTTCCATGAGATTTCCACTTTCACCTTGAGGTAAATATAGATGTTCATTGAATATGTTTATTTAAACCAGTGACGTTGCATAGACTATTCATGCTCCTGACATCAAACAGTTTAAGCTTCTATGTTTACATGAAATAGTTTGAGCGACCAACTAGAAATTCCTAGTAAATCCTATGGTACTTCTTCCGTTACGCTGAGTTGTATTTGTCAAAGCAATTATCACCCATGGAAAGATTGTAGTAACACATGACATTCGGGATAACAAAAAGATTAAGATGGGACCATGATTTAAGATTTAAGTCTGTTCTGCGATAAAATCATACACAATTTGGTATATATATAAATATATATATATATATATATATGTATGTATGTATGTATAATATATATATGCGCGTGTATATATATAATATATATAATAATATATATATATATGTGTGTGTGGTGTGTGTGTGTTTAAAATGTTTTCAAAACTATAACAGACACAGGATGTTATGATCAAAGAAAAAATGTTATATGTCTATACTTAAGTTTTTCGGTTTATGATAAATCATCATTAATATCCATATGAAATAGGTCATATCAATGTTAACATTTCTTCTCGGCCTATTCACGTTCTACATGCGTCATCTTATGATCTTCATTTTCCGTTTTATCACATGCAATGATCACATCATCTGCTTTCGTATATAAACGCACATATAAAAAATAACGCTAAATAACATTATATTCACACATTTACCATGCGCTTAACATTTTTCATTTTTCTCCCTTACAAATGTCTTTTGCATTGACCTGATGATGGTTTATCATAAACCGAAATACTTAAGTATAAACAATATAAATTATTCCTTTGATCATAATAACCTGTGTCTGTTATATTTTTAAAACATTTTCTTCACATATTGTCGGATTAATTTCTTCATCGTATTTCCATATATATATATATATATATATTATATATATATATAATATATATATATATATATATATAAACAAAAATCACTAATTGTAAAAAAAGAAGACAAATAATAAATGTCTACGAACACGTGCGCCAATTTGGAGCTAATATGAAACTGATTTGTAATGAGATTTGAAAGTCAGAAAAATCTATCTGCAAAAGAAAAATGTCGCAGTGGTCAGCCATGAATAATTTGAAACGCTTTCTCCCAACCCTGAATTGAACCAGAAAAGGATTTTTCCTTCAATAAATAATAATGGTATATCACCATAACATTTAATAACGCTTTTCTTTTAGTATATCAACACTTTCGAAAACAACTTTAAATCTTATCTGAAAAAAATCCACTGAAACATTTTTCTTGATGATAAACTAGGATCGAAACTAGTTGAGAACAATCCAAAACTAAATGACATGAAAGAAAAACTCATATTTTTAATCACTTTAGTTACCCTTTATATATATATATATATATATATATATATATATATATATAGAGAGAGAGAGAGAGAGAGAGAGAGAGAGAAGAAGAGAGAGAGAGAGAGTAAGTCCTCCACAGACACCGTGTTTCGGCGTTACAAATCACTTAAGAGTGGCTAGACGTAGCAACTACGTCTAGCCGGGAGTGATATATATATATATATATATATATATATATATATATATATATATATATATTGTAGTCGCTATGTCTAGCTTCACAGATTTGAAACACGGTGTTTTAGATGGATGAATATGTATATATATATATATATATATTATATATATATATATATATATATATATATAATCATGAACAATATGGTTCTAGCACGGTTACAGCACCATGAAGTGTTCATTACAATCGAAACTTAACTAGCACAATATTTCTTACAATATTATTATTAGTAAACCCCGACATTTTTGAAGTATTGCACACTCAGACAATATATATATATATATAATATATATATATATATATATATATATATATATATGAGGAAAAATGTGTAAAGAAAAGAAAAGTAAATGGATAAAATGAATTTAATCGATATCACATTAATCGATATCACTTACACATGTGTTTCGGTCAGTTTATGTGTGTGAAAATCAGGTCGATTCTTGTATGTGTGCGAAATATTTTCACACACATAAACTGACCGAAACACATGTGTAAGTGATATCGATTAAATTCATTTTATCCATTTACTTTTCTTTTCTTTACTCATTTTTCCTCATAGTGTCGGATTCAATTCCTTTTCCATTTTTACATATATATATATATATATATATATATATTATATATATATATATATATATATGGTTTTGATATAATTCTGAAGATGTTGTTATGTTGTAGCTGGAATAGATTATTACATGAAACAAGTTTTCGCCTCTTCTCCATCACGAGCAAGAACTATGCCATTTCTGCCCACGTGTCTCATTGAAGTATATAATTAAGTCTGGCTCGGCGAATGCAATAGCAACTTTCGCGTATTAACTCATTTCGCCGTCTGCGTGCGTCTAGCCACTTGAGTTATTTTTTCTTTCTGCTTGGTAATTCTTTATTTTTATACATGCAAAAACGCAAAAGGTTTGCTTTCTCCAATGAGCTTCCTTTGTTTGCTCACACGGAAGGGCATTGAATCTAATCACGGATGTCAATCCAATAACGTTTACGAAAGTCTAGGAAAAATAAGCTGGAGACTGGAGCGTTTATTGCCTACGAGTTAACTTACTAGAAAATAATTGAATTACACATATGTACATATGTGTGAATTTATATATATTATATATATATATATATAATATATATATATAATATATAAAGGAAAAGGTGACTTACCGGTGAATATGATCACGATGGTTAGGTAGTGCAGAATTCGAGGAGGGGGTAGTCAGCGATATAACAAATACAAAGTGTTCAATACGCAAGTAGTGCAAATTTATTATAAAATTGGTACAAGAGATATCCTACTCTAGTTTCCCCATACGGATCTTCAGGGTTAAATCCACTGAATTAATCGGTTTCTCGATTAATTCAGTGGGTTTAACCCTGAAGATCCTTATGGTGAAACTCGAGTTGGTTATCTCTTGTACCCATTTTATAATATATATATATATATATATATATATATATATATTGGGATTAAATCCCAATATATGAACCATTAGGTGTGAAATATAAGAAACTCAATTTTTGAATGTGAAG
>CM042146.1:86529408-86531908 GCA_023376005.1 Doryteuthis pealeii | reverse complement strand
TACGTGGTCCAAAGTTAACAGACCTGAAAAAATGTAAAAGTTTTTAAATGAAATAACTGAGGCATTATATATTTTATTCATTAATATATCAACACTGAACATTTAATTAAATTCGGTTAATTCCCTGATTTTTTGGTATTTTTTTCTTTCGGTGGGTTGACATACGATAGTGGAATTTAGGTCCGTTAAGTTCGATTTAACCCAAAAAATAAGTAGAACATTGTTGAGGAAGATTTAATCACGGATTTCTCCAATAGCAGAAAAAATAGACTATTAAATATGAGTTTACCCCTCATCATAATTTATACCCAGACAGAAGGGGGATATATCATATTACATTTTCACTAGCCATCGTTTGAGCTTCAGTTTGTGTGTGGCATCCCACGTTAAAATGACCGTATATTGCATCCCAGCCTGATCGAAAGTCAGTAAAATACCTGGTCGTTGAGAATAATAAATAAATATTGTTTGAGTTAAAAATACATTTTACTGTTTTATTTTATTTTTGGTTGAACAGTCTGGGATATTAACATATTTAACGATGAGGATCATGGCTATTTCACCGAACATACTTAAACAGATTTTAAATTTGAACACTTCAAAAAGTCACAACAGTTGTTGACTGAGTTAACTCGACTGTTCCAAAACTTACTGTGATTTTATTTTACTGGCAGGGAATGATTTTAATATAATTTCAGTGGATCTTATTGCAAACAGCATAACAGAATTTCATTATGACACTGCAAGTGGAAAAAAACATGGCTTCATTGTTCAAAAGCTAAATTGAGACTTTCCAACATGAATTTTCAAAGAAAGATGAACATAAAAAAAGCTGTCTACTAATTTGTAAACGAGGGATCCAGGAACGCGACAGTTATACAAATCATATCATACCTAAGCAGCTAACGGAGTTTATGTTCGCTTAAATAGAGGAACTTCTAAACGACATTTTTTGGGCAAAACAGTCACTGCTGAAAATCCTTTGCCATAATCTAAAATTAACAAAAACTGACGAAGACGATTATGTGACGTTCGCTGGTCACGAACAAAATGTGACGCAAGGTAAATTTTAAATTTTCTAATTTAAGAGTTTTCTATCGTTTGGACTAGTTACCTAAGAAAGGCAAAATAACCCATATTATCTTAATATTTAATCATAGATTGGAAAACCAAGCGTAATTATGCCTTTTCCAAGGGTAATAGCACGATCCAATATACATTCATCATAAAATGTTCTCCAAAAGTATTCTCATGTAATGTATGTGGTAATCTTTTTAAAGACAAATAAATAAAAATACAAACAATAATATTTAGATAACAAAAGATGATAAAACAATATATAGAAAAATAATTTAATCATAGTATAAATATAAATAAGATATTCATTTTAAAACAAATATATAGAAAAATGATTTAATCATAATATAAATATAAATAAGATATTCATTTTTAAGTTTTTTAAATCCCGGGCAACGCCGGTTATCTCTTGTGGTAATTGATAAATGATTGATCGAATAGATCTCGGACCATATAAGTAGATCACGTTTTTATCTTTCATGTATTAACTACCTAAAACATATTGCATATCAGTTCTTCCATAGAGGATAATACAATATAAGTGTTTTGATTGTGGGCCAAATTGTCTGATGCCAAAAGAATAGAGAAATTATTAGAAGGGCTAAAACTGAACATTCGATAAATGAATACGCCAGTGCCACGTAAAACGATCAGGAAACATCTCGTTTTGAAGAAGAAAGATATCTTGACGTAAAGACGACATAAGTGGTGATGTATTTTTGCAAAGGTCAGGCCCTATCGACTGGAGTAGAAGTATACGCCGACTGCACCACTGTAGAGGTGTATAATCCCCCAGTGGGGCCACCTATGGACCCTGGGTGGCCAGTCGTAAGGCTTAAGGACGGAATCCTTGTGGCTGAGCAGTCCATTATATTCAGCACCCCCCTTTTACAGTTACTTAGGCAAGACAAGAGCGCGGATAGGCTCCCTGATCAATCGGCTGGTCACATTAAGTCCTAGCACGATTGTCCTAATCCTATTGCCCTTATATTACTCCCGAACCTTTTTTTATGGTATATGTATTAGAAGGTGGTGGCTGACAGCCTTCCTGTCCTCGGTATGACTTAAAGCTGCATTTAATTGCACTTTTGGAGCTCTTAGGAGGGTTGTATACCCCTTCATCGCCATTATTCCTAGCTTCATTCTGACCCGGAGTGGTAGAACCTGTTGAAGTACAATATATGTGTTAAGTAGAAAAAATAAGTTTTAAATAATTGTTCAACAAATTGAGTTTAAATAAAAACAAATTGAATAGCTATCAATAACGAGTAAAACAAAAAGTTTTCAGTATAAAATAACGCAACAAAGGTTGACATGCAGTAAAATCCAACCAACCCTCCAGTCAAACAGCTATGGAAATGATGTGAAACATTTTGAAGAAAAGTATATATAAACTTATAGACGACATGAATGTGGTGGTGAA
>CM042146.1:86496908-86524408 GCA_023376005.1 Doryteuthis pealeii | reverse complement strand
CACCCAGTCATTTATCATTACCGCACTCGTCCCAAAAGAAAACAAACAGTCTATCTAAAACAATGCAATTTTCGTCTCGTTCAGTACCAATGTATATCCCGACAACTCATCTGATTCTCTACTTAAGGGATCATCATCGCCAACCTAATTTTGTCCACGTTAATCTTGTCCAGGGCGTTTAAACTGTTTTATTACGCTGGCTTGCTCAGTCATCGTGAGAACCACCAGTTATATAAAAGAGTTATATAGTTAAGTTTAACTTAGATGCGACACAAGGCCAAGAATGAGGCCCCTAATGAGATTCGAACTCACTAACAATGGTTTGCGAAGCAACTTGCTAATCATTACACCACGTGAGGTGCCCTAGTTACTTACTAAGCTTAGCTTAGATGTGGCACAAGGCCAGATATATGGGGCACCCAGTGAGCATTGAACTCACTAACAATGGTCTTTTAAGCTCGCTTTCTAACTATTAGGCTACGTGAAGTGCTTATGATCAGTTATATAAATTTGCATAATCCCATCTTGCAATAATATTATTGTTTTATTCTAATTGATTATTAAGACCAATCCCATGAATGATTTTATATAGAAACCAAAACAGATATAATTAAAATAAGTGTAATCTTTTTATATGCGTTGTTATTTAATTTCGGTAGTCTTTCTAATTTAATATATTTCATTGCACTACAATTTGAATACTTACAACCTGAGGGCGCATATTCTTGCTAGTACAGATAGTACATATAATTTCTAATAAGATAATATAAGAAATCCATTACTTGTATACCTTTTTGAACTTCTACCAAGGACCTTAATCTAGTATCTGCGCTTTCAGTATATGACCAAAATCTAACTTCCAATTTCAATAACATCTAAAATATCTTATTATAACGGAGATACGGTGTCTGTCTGTCTTTAACATAAACTTTGTCAGTGCTTACGTCACAAAACCTTCAGAAATTACATAAGTTTATTAATGACTATTTAATTTATAGTCAAAATCATAGAATAAACACAAAATAAATCTTATTTATTAACGGTGTCTCTATGAAAATCTGAGTTAGATATACCTAAAAATAGTTCATTCCATTAGTGCGTTTAAAAACATGCAATGTGTCTTATATATTAAAAAAAAGTTTACTTAATATATGGTATGGTTAATTTGCGTACTGGTTTTAAAATAACCGGGTTTAATAAATGATTATTTGGTGTTATGGATCTATAATATTATTGTTTTATTCTAATTGATTATTAAGACCAATCCCATGAATGATTTTATATAGAAACCAAAACACATATAATTAAAATAAGTGTAATCTTTTTATATGCGTTGTTATTTAATTTCGGTAGTCTTTCTAATTTAATATATTTCATTGCACTACAATTTGAATACTTACAACCTGAGGGCGCATATTCTTGCTAGTACAGATAGTACATATAATTTCTAATAAGATAACATGAGAAAACCATTACTTACATACCTTTTTGAACTTCTACCAAGGACCTTAATCTAGTATATGCGCGTTCAGTATAAGACCAAAATCTAACTTCCAATTGCTATAACATCTAAAATATCTTATTATAACGGAGATACGGTGTCTGTCTGTAAAATAAACTTTGTCAGTGCTTACGTCACAAAACCTTCAGAAATTACATAAGTTTATTAATGACTATTTAATTTATAGTCAAAATCATAGAATAAACACAAAATAAATCTTATTTATTAACGGTGTCTCTATGAAAATCTGAGTTAGATATGCCTCAAAATATTTCATGTCATTAGTGCGTTTAAAAACCTGCAATGTGTCTTATATATCACAAAAAAATAAAAGTTTACTTAATATATGGTGAGGTTAATTTGTGTACTGATTTTAACATAATGGGGTTTAATATATTATTACTTGGTGTTATTGATCTATAATATCATTGTTTTATTCTAATTGATTATTAAGACCAATCCTTTTATATAGAAACCAATACAGATATAATTAAAATAAGTGTAATCTTTTTATATGCGTTGTTATTTAATTTCGATAGTCTTTCTAATTATTATATTTCATTGCACTACAATTTGAATACTTACAACCGGAGGGCGCATATTCTTGCTAGTACAGATAGTACATATAATTTCTAATAAGATAACATAATAAAAATACAACCTGTAACTATAAAAATGGTTTCTTTTAATTTAGATTTTAGTCTTAAAACTCTGTTATACAGTTGATTAGATACCAGGGCTTATATCCTAGGTCGAAACATTGATTTTAGATTTTGATAGTAAAGTTTAGAAGCAGACAAACAAAGGAAGAAATAAAATAAAAAACTCAATCTACATTATATTTGTTTTAGATCTCGGTTGCCAGATGTTGTGCTTAAAAATTTATTGCAATTTAATAAATAATTAGATGTTATGTACATAGCATTAAAAACTATTGTTCTATTCTCTAATGGAATTGTCTCCTTCTAAGTCAATGTGTGTCTTACATCAATATGGCTACTACACTTGTAGCAATGACAGTTCTTTATGAAAAAAGGCATCCATAAAAATAGGTGTAATCCGAAAATATACACCATACGGTTTTAAATAGTCTATACTCGTATATACCACTTGATTACACGTGTCTTTTTTTTTTTTACTCAAACCCCATGAAATAAGATTCAACAAAACTCGGGAAAAATGAATGAAACAATGTAATTTGTGCTGGATGATGAAAAAGTAAAGGATGGATTGCTATACATAGAATATCCATCATATGGATATCTGATCCCACTGATAGGACAAAGTGATAATTCTTCCAGCTGTAGTCGTATCAGTGCAACTCTGCGGCTGCCTCACTTGGACCTGAATGAGACGCTTAGAGCAGTCTTTCAACCGGTGTGCCGCGGCATACTAGTGTACCGTGAAGCTTTCGTAGGTGTGCCGTGAGCGTTGAGGACGGTGGATCATCCTCTTATATTTTTATTCTATTACTTTAATATCTTTTGTTTTAATTTAATATTTTTATTTTCTTTTACACTTGTAGCACATGTTCACTGTTCCTTTTATTTTAAAATTCAAATGATAAAATAGTTATATTTTTATATACTGATATTCGACCAATTTAATGCCCAGCTCACTATGCCCTGAGATGAAAAGTTAATGAAAAATTCTGGCTTAGAGAAAATGCTAGATTGGAGATGCGCAAGGAAGTTGTGGGCTGTCCCATACGAATCTTGTAAGCGGCATCCCACAATTAAACAACGCCGGGTTAGCTCAGTCAGTAGAGAGTTCGGCTAGAAACCACAAGGTTCCTAGCTCGATACCGGCCTTCGTCAACTCAGCGTATGAGTAGCACAGGGATCTGTGCGGTAAAGTAAGGAGCTCACGGTAAGTGTGGCGCTCCACCTTAGACGCAAAAACAATCTTCTTGGTCTAGTGCTTGTGAAAAGGGGATAGACTCCCTCGCTGATTGGCAGATACCGACTTTAGGCCACCCCGACAACTTTACTTTTTTTTACGGTCACCTCCCTCCTCTTACGCAAATCACGGGACGTTCTCCCGTGAACACCAAGACATGGACACATCAGGTTGGGTCGACCAATAAAAACCTACAAAAATTAGCTCTGTGGAGATTCTGCATGCCACCCGGATGACCTACCGGAAGCGATGACCGATATGGATGGTTGGCGATCCGTGCTAACAGTACGACACGATCATGATTAAGTTGAAAAGAAAGGATTTTAAGAAAACACATGTAAAACCAATTCATTTCACAGTTTTTTAAACGGAAATTTTATCGATTAAAATACGCGCCTGTCAAAATAGAGCATTTTTAATTGCTCTAAATATACGATATATATAAAAGTAAGTAAATCGTCGAGGTGGCCTAAAGTCGGTATCAGCCAGACAGCAAGGGAATCTATCACCTTTTCACTAGCGCTAGATGAAGAAGATTGTTTTTGCGTCTGTGGTGGGGTGTCACATCTACCATCAGCTCCTTACTTTACCGCACAGATCCCTGTGCTAGTCATTCGCTGAGTCGGCGAGGGCCAGTATCGAACCAGAAACCTTGTGGTTCCTAGTCAGACACTCTACCGACTGAGCTAGTAGACAGATATAATAGAGAATTAAATAACCATATAAAGTAAGTATTTCTTGAGCGCACATCGTATACAAGTATGAGATCTAAAAATGTTCACTCGCCCTGTCGTCTGGGGCGTTAGAATGCACCGACTGCACCTCTGCAGAGGGGTAAAACTCCCCCAATTGGGCCACCTGTGGGCCGTGGATGGCAACTCGTGATGGTTAAGGATATAACCCAGGTGGATGAGCAGTTCATGACTTGCAATACTCCACTTTGGCCCTATCTTAGGCTAGACGGGCGGTCGGAGAGGCCCCATCCGATCAATCGGCTGGTCAGGTCAAGCCCTAGCACCTATATGATTTCCCAACCCTATTGCCCTTATGGCAAGCCCAAACCCCTTTTTATCATATGGGTGCTAGAAGGCGGTGACTGAGGGTCTACATGTCCTGGGAATTACGTTAAACTCTATCTGATGGTTAGGTTCCAGTTCTGGAAGTTTGGGGAATGTGGAGCACCCCTTTATCACCATTTCTCCCTGGTACACTCTGACCCGGAGTGGTAGTACCTCTTAGGGTCTCATCTATGGGTTAAATGGAAAAACATGAGTTGATAAACAACATTGTATTATGCATTAAGAATGAATTTATTTCACAACTTTGTCGGCATTAAATGACCCACCGAGGTTGATATGCCGTAAAACAAAACAAACCAAACCTAAAAATGTTCACATGTCTACTTGCTGAATCGTTATGTTATTCTGCCCAGGCGTTGTTCGTGTATTGCACCAACACTTTGACATGGATGAAAATTGAATGAGATGTTTTGCTATGTAAAACTTGATTCGGTTTGCGTAGGCTGGCATTTTTTTGTATATTTCAACGTTTATGCGAATGAATGATGCTTCAAATGCATTCAGCAGCTGCTTCAAATGGAGAGCAGGTTTGTATTGTCATGGTGATTTTCTCATATTAAATTTTTAAAAGTTCGACCTATCAGCAAGGATTATAGAATACGCCGACGGCACCTCTGCAGATGGGTAAGACCCCCAACGACAAAGAGGCCACTTATTGACCGTGGGTGGTGATCTGAGATATTTAAGACCGGAATTGTGGTACTTCAGCAGTCCATGATATTTAAATACCCCAATTTGGCACTTACTTAGGTGACACGGGCAGTCAAAGAGGCCACAAACGATCAATCACTTCATCACGTTAAACCCTAGCACCTATATGATTTTCCCTACCCCATTGCTCTTATGGCAAACCCCAATCCTTTTATCTCATATGTGATAGAGGGCGATGGCTAGGCCTGAAGGTAAAACTGCATCTAATGGTAGGATTACACTTCCGGTGCTCTGGAAATGTGCAGTACACATTCATTGACATTACTCCCAGGTACCCTTAGACCCGGAGTAGTAGTAACTGTCAGAGTCCCAACTATGTGTTAATGTTATGTGTTATAGAAAATGGGTTTTGAAATGTTTTAAAAAGAAACCGGAGAACATGAATAAGATAAAAACGCCTTCTGCATAAAATAAACCAAGGGTGGTTATGCCGTAAAATCCATCTAACCAGCCAACCAACCAACAAGCCAACCATCTTAGAACAGTTATTGTGTTGTTTAGAAAATGGCGACGTTTTATAATTCATTTAAGACGCGTGGTGTAATGGTTAGAGTCGTAGGAAATGGACTCGTCGAATCGAGTTCAAATTCTGGACGAAGCTGTTTGCATTTCACATAGCGCTAATACCCTTGGGAAAGATATGAATCCAACTACTCTGCCTTTTTTAGAGACAGATCTGAGAGACTCCTGTTTTGCATTTTTTACCACGCAAGCATACAATGTCGCCCAGCTTTTTATGTCATGTGACTGATATAGTTGAGCATACATCTATAGTGTAGTGTATTGAGAAATGGAATTAGTGACCAGAATTCCAATCATGGCTGACGATATTTGAGTTTTACTGCGCTCAAAAGCATGAATCAATCTTTTCTTCCAGCTATGGGTAAATAGTAGGGCAGACAGGAGTCTTTAACCATGGCTAGTGGACAGAAGTCTAGGAGAAGGAAAGCTCTGAATTCAAACTTGTTAATTCCGCGTTAAGAAATTTACTTTGTTTCGCATTCTGCTCGTGGAGGGATTATATATATATATATATATAATATATATATATATATATATATATTATATATATATATATATATATATATATAAATCATTTAAATGTTAAATCAGTCACCACTTTTCAATCTATCTCTATCAGCAAAAGTTCATATTCTGTGATAAAAGAAATATATTGTTTACAAAGGTATTACATGTTTTTGTCATATTTCACAGAGGGCGCCTCTCAGACACACCTGTTTAATCTTAAGTCCATGCAAATTAGGATTTTATGGCCGACAACCTCTATATTTTAAACCTGCGGTTTGTTTTGGAATTTGATTCTGTGACGATTTTGTGACTATCTATAATCAACAAGCTAGAAATTATGATAGGGATCAATATATATGTATTTAAGAAATATATATATATACATATATATATATGTGTGTGTGTGTGTGTGTGTGTGTGTGTGTGTGTGTGTGTGTGTGTGTGTGTGTGTGTAGGCAGCATTTTTTCTTGTAGGCATATATTGTTAAATAATGCAGCCATTTTTGTCTGCAAGTTTTGTCCTTTGTTTTTTTGTATTGCCGGAATATTTTTGTAAAATCTGACGAAAATTGGCTGATGTATTTGCTATATGTCATAGACCAAGTACTTTCCACCCTATCGTGAGCCATCTTCAGGGTATTTTGAAACTGTACAACAATGAGCTTTTCGATTTTCTATTTATATAGATTGTGTTTATTATTGTTGTTGTTATTATTATTAGTGTTATTATTAGTAGTATTGTCATTATTATTACTTTTATTATTATTATAATTTTATAATTTGTAATTATAGGAATTTTAGAACGTTAGTGCTTTAATCAAAGTTTATTTTGTTTAGTTTTTAATTTTTGTATCTAATATGCAGTGTTTCTAAGATTTTTAGTCGTTGTTTACATGTTTGTTTCTATAATTAGTGTTATCGTATATTCCGGAATTTATTTCCGGAATTTATTATGGGACAAGAATGTGTTTTTAGATGTTGGGCTATTGAGCTATTGTCTATAAAGGTGCATTGTAAGCCGTCTGGAAATGGTAGTTGTTGTTACACCAATGTATATATTTTTATTGTATAATATTATATATATATAGGTTTGAAAATCTCATAGGCGAGAAAACTGTCACCAAGGGTCACTGATTTAAATCCAGCGCTACCCTAACTTAGGGGACGGGAGGTGCGTGAAAGTCATGGAAATCCATTGTCAGCATGACTTGATTTTGATGAAGATAATATTACTTGGCTTGTAAGAGAATTGCTAAGTTAATTCGTATATCACTTTATTATTGCCGTGTTGTGGCCGATTAAGTTCGGCTAAGTATATAACTTCATAATAATCTCTGTATAACGACTTAATCAGCTTCAATCTTATTGAGATTAGGAAGGCAAAACTATTTCATATAGATTATATTTGTAAATACGAAGAAAAACGTTAATGCCCACACAAACACGTATGATGATGATTTACTGTATTCTGCCGCTGTAGCGGTTTGGGACATCCTACAGCAGCATACAACCGATCTTTACTGAAAATCGACTCATTTCCTTTAATTTTCGAATGTACTTAGCTCTCTCAGTCACTTGACAGATCTGAGAGACTCCAGTTTTGCATTTTTTAGCACACAAGCATACAATGTCGCACAACGTTTTACGTCATGTGACTGACATAGTTGAGCATACGTCTGTAGTGTAGTATATTGAGAAATGGAATTAGTGAGCAGAATTCCAATTCTGGCTAAAGATATTTGCATTTTACTACGCACAAAACCATTTGTAGAAGGCATGAATCAATCTTTTCTTCCAGCAATGTGTAAATAGTAGGGCAGACGGTATTATTTAGCTTTGGTAAAGCCAATAGTGTGAGAAGGTAAACTGTGAATTAAACCCGTTTGTACCCCGTTAAAATATTGACTTTATGTCACATCCTTCTTATGACGGATGGAACGGGAAATGCATACGTATATTGTATTGGCTTAGCTGGTCATTATATATATATATATATTATATATATATATATATATAATATATAATATTGGTACATGAAAAATTATAAATTACTAAAAGTAGAGGAATCATATGTAAAATGGGGAGGTGATATTTTATTATGAAATAAAATATAAAATAAAGGGGATACGAAGGCCTTTTCGACCGGTACTTTTTCAAGTATTTACACCGGTGACAATTAAAAGTCAGAATGTAAAGACATTAATAAGAACGAATGGGGGTAGACCAGAGAGTGGGGGTGGGGACAAAAATGGGGAAAGAGGGGTATATATATATATGTGTGTGTGTGAGTGTGATCCACATACACGTGTTTCAATGTTTACTTTGCATCAGTGTGGATTTACTTTTAACAGCTACCTCTAACCGGGATCAAAACCTGATTGAATTTTCGTCTGCCAAGTCTCTTACCCATACGGCTATTAGCAGCTGTCAATTTTAAGTGAACAGTTAATTCATACATTCCTACGCAGAATGGTTTTATTAAAACCAGAGTCCTCTTTGACTTTTGTAAACAAGTCGAGGTTCAGCTATGCGCCAAGCGGTGAAATTTCAATTAATTTCCCTTCTACAGGGCTCTACCGAGTTTGGGAGCATATATATATATATATATATATATATATATATATATATATATATATATATACCAACCCTCCGAACGTGCAGGATGCAACACAAGGTCAATTTCTTAAGTGGAGTTTAACAGATTTAAATTCAGATTTTTCCTTCTCCTAGACCGGTTACATAACCAAGGTTAAAGAGCCCAGTCTTCCCAACTAGTTACCGATAGTTGGGTGGCGAATATTTGGATCCATACCTTTCCCATACATTTCTGTGTATAAAACAGCGAGCTGATTATTCTTTCTGTATATTCAAGTGTACATAGACATTGTATGTGTATACTGCCACATGTATTTCTGTCATCTACTTTGCTTATAGAGACGCAGTCCATTCGCGTCTAATCTAAGTTACTTATTTGATGGAAAATGTTGTATATCCAACGAATGCTTATCAAAAACTGAAGTTATAGATACGAACAGAAGTTCGCCGATGCGAAAATGTAATCCGCTTATATATTTCTTTTTTGTTGGCTGGCTGTTCCATCAGATCGTGAGCAACTGCGCGCATGCGTATTGCCGTTTCTACTTCAGGTGTTGCAAAGTTTGCACGTTTTCTTTGAAATATATTCTTTCTGATAGGAAAAAAAAATGTGAGTATTGGGGTGAAAAGAAACGTGGTGTGAAAGTTGGGAATGTCTTTTGTTTGAGAGTTACGCATTTTTTTTCCAAGAGTCGATTTTTCTCTCTTTTTCCGTTACTTATTTACATATACTTTTTGTTTCATTATAAATTTCATTCTTCTTCCTTGCTATTTGAAAAAAAAAATGTATTTGCTAACTCACATATATTTTTCTGCATTTAATACCTTGCAAATCTTTCTACTCACGCGAGAATTTTAAAGCAGACACACATTATATATATATATATATATATATATATATATATATATATATATATTGTGTGTGTGTGTGTGTGTGTGTGTGTGTGTATGTGTGTCTGTGTGTGTGTATATGTGAGTGTGTGTGAGTGAGCGTGTATGCGTGCATACATATACTTAGCTATCGAGAAAGGTAGATATGTTAAAATTTCAACGTGAAACCACACACACACACACACACACACACACACACATATATATATATATATATATTATATATACAAACTCCATACGCAAGTAGGCTCACGTAAAAATGTACATGTGCCCGAGCACACGAACGCGCGTCATAATATACGCATACATACAAACACAAACACTCATATATATATATATATATATATATATATATATGTATATATATATATATATATATATATTATATATATAATATATATTATATTTGTAGGGGTATGCGTGTCTGAGAGAGTGAAATAAGAAATCCATAGACTTGTAGCTATTAGTAAATTTTCGCTCATAAATGTTCACTAGATGTGTGAAAAATATTACTGGCGCTAAAAATATTTTTTACCACTAACCGATATTGCAAAAGAGAGAATACGGAATACAAGTGAGTAAGTATAATCGGCGGAGTAGCCTATTGTCGGTATCAGTCACACAGCGACGGAGTCCATTTTTACTTGCGCTAGACAAGGGAGATTTTTTGTACCGAAGGTGAAGCTCAACACCTACCATCAGCTCTCAACTTTAAATAGCTTATGCGAAAAATGATTAAAAAATTGAAAAATATATTCCCGGATGCTCGAATGAGGTTAGCGCTTGACCCAATAACTTCAGCGGCTAATAATATTGTTTTCAATTACAGTCGTACAATAAACTTAACCAGCATTTAAGATAGAATTTACTTCCACTATCCTCATTAGGGAAGCGCCCTTTATGTAGCAATATATATATATATATATATATATATATATATATATATATATATAGGACGCGTAAAAGCATATGCATGTTGATAAAAGGAATAGTTTCTTAAAAAGAAAAGTGAGGGTACCCTTATTAGATTTAAAATCTAAAATAAAATATTCTTTTTTTCGTGAATGCTCATCAGAGAAAAAAACAAAACAAACGAAACACCATTTATCAATGTACTTTTCTCTGATGAGCATTGACGAAAAAAAGAACATTTTATTTTAGATTTTAAATCTAATAAAGGTACCCTCACTTTTCTTTTTAAGAAAATATTCCTTTTATCAACATGCATATGCTTTTACGCGTCCTATTTAAATTTAGTACTGTCAATAAACTTTTCATATATATATATATATATATATATATATATATATATATATATGTATATATATATAATTTAATATACCAAGCGTGTTGGTAGATCCTTGCGGAGAGAAAAAAACCGGCAGAGAGTTTGATTGTAAAAATATACTACCAAACATCAACCAGGAAGAAAAAAAATTTTGAAAAAAAGAAAAGACCAAGATATTCGTACCAACAAAAAAATAATCTATTGGTATAGTATTTGGCCAAAAGAAAAAACAATATATATGCATATATATGTATATAAGATATATATATATTCATATAACCGCTAGGAGAAGCTATAGGACGCGTAAAGTGAGTAATATATATATATATAAAGACTACATTTTCCACATATCGCACACAGCATTACATAAAGCGATACTCAACACGTGTAAACCCACCAAGCGCTGATGACTGTTTACCTGTCTACACCACTCTAATTTAGAGTAGCGTAGACATGGAGTCAACGGCACTTGGTTACTGTCAGTTTCTCGCTTATGTAATTGTTCAAACCAATACTTAGTTTAGACAATCGCATAGGCGCAAAACTGTCGTCTAATAAGACATTGTGTTGAATTGTAATACTCGACTGGTCTGAGTGCTACTCGCAAGTTCCTTGTCAGATAATCTGTTTACAAAACTCAGGTATTTTGTCAATTCTACCTTTGAATAAAAGGTGTGAACAACAGATGATTTATTCTCTAGTGACGCAAGTAGCAGCCCTATTCACACAAATAAAAAGTGTTTCTTTACTAACCTCACTGCTGACACGCTGCTTCCTCGGAAATTTGCCTTTGTTGTTTATTGACAAACAAAATGTTGATAACCTCGGGACGGAATGTGGTTACTTTCAAATGCTCGACTCAAATGTAAACATCATCATAAGTATATATATATATAAATATATATTATATATATATATATATATATAAAGCAATTGGTAATTTACTTGAAGCATTGTTAAGTATTTATGATATATTAATATTTTGAAGGCCAGTCAATGTACTGGCCTTCAATATATATATATAATATATATATATATATATATATATATATATATATATATATATATTATATAACCAGGTATGTTCGTTTTATGAATGATTCTAAGCAGGGTCTTTTTAACACCGGAATGTTAAATTTGGTATGTTTCACATTGAGATCTCAATGTACAATAAGTAGTGAATTATATACAGAAATATAGTTAGTTATGAAAAATTCACTATACCAGTCAATTAACATAATTATATATATATATATATATATATATATATATATATATATATATATATATATATATATATACATATATATATATCGGTAGAAATAATATATATATATATATACATATACACACACACACACACACATTTATATATATATATATTGGCTTCTTCTTCCTACAAAAATTATGGAAGATTCCATAAAATTCGCAATCTGATGAATACAGATACTTTTTAAACCAATCTATTTGAACTTTAGATGAGACCCTCGCAGATCCTAATACTCTAGAGTGGAATGGACTTGGGAGTAATGTCAATGAATGTTTACTTCACAGATATCAAGAACTGGATATTCATTATCAGATAAAGTTTAGTGTCACCCCTAGGACATCTCATTTTTGAATGGGGTGGCTTTATCCCTCCATAAAAGATACATTCAGCATATTCTAATGTACACTGATCGGTTGGAAAAAGTTGTGAGTTAATTAAGTAGATATGAATACAGGAAGAGACTCCTGTCTATGCCACATAATATATTGTAAAGAATGAGAAAACAACCGAACACACACACACACACACACACACACACACACACATACATACACGTACATATATATTGTCATCCACAGACACACATGTTTCGTCGTATCACATCTCCTCAGTGTGACTAGACTTTACAACCCGACTGATTTTCCGTCAATCCGGCTTCTGAACCACTTAGCCATCAGCCACCTGCAGGGAAGAGATAGATTTTAACTGGTAAATACATACATAGGTATATATATTACAGCCGTTAGAGATATCACATTCAGTTTATAGGAGAGCCTTGCCATTTTAGCTGAACTGACGACCGACAACCAAATTTTACGCCAGAGAGCTCACCCAACAAGGAGTTGGGAGCATATATATTTTTGTCTTCCACAGATACCGTGTTTGGACCTTTTACAACTCCTCAGTGTGGCTAAACTTTGCAAGCTGCCTCCGGCATGGAAGGGGTAGAGTTTAACTGTTAAATACATACATAGGTATGTAGAATACTGATAATTGTCATTCTGTGTTACTTTCACCCTTAGCCAGGATTGAACCTGCAGTCTGGAAATGACTGTTACAGATTATTAACTATTGGACAGTAGGACAGTCAAACACCTCCTCAGCTCAATGGACTCTTCCTGGCAGCAGTGGCAGGAATTATTTAAGCTGTTATAGTGGGCTCATTAAGGAACTAGTAACTTCATGTTAGGCTTGGTCAGTCAAACTAATTGTTGACTGTCTAACTGACTGACTTCAATAAGGTATATATGTTACAGAGATTGGCAGTGCATGTGCTTGGGTGTTTCCTTATTAGTAAGAGCTGTTCGAAAATTTTATCTACTACATATTCGCAAAAGACAAAAAGGAGGAGAGAAAAAAAAGACGGCTGAAAATTGCGCACTAGAAGATTTTATTGCATGTCATTTCCCTAACGCATGGCTCATAGACGAAGAGTTTGCGTGTGTACCACTATACGTGCCAAAGTCTGTAAATAAAGTGCTTAGTCGGCCATTAAAAGTTCTTGCCAAAGAACGAGCGAAATGTACGTAATGGGGCAACTGCTCGTAGATATCGCCGCACGTAGCGTTTTAAAACTATTATGCTACTTAAGTGGTTTATTTACTTCGATTTAACCCGTTGTCGTAAGAGTCGCTTGTGCAAAGGCCTGCGGTCGATTGAAGATTTTAGGCCGCCATCATCTTCTAATGCTAATGGCAAACGTCTCTTAAGCCGCGACTCGGAGATGTCGGTAGATTTTGTAACAAGAGAGATAACAATTCTTCAGACACATACGTGACTAGTGACAAGCTCTTTTCGACACTATATTTTTCATCTCTCTCTCTCTCTCTCTCTCTCTCTCTCTCTCTCTCTCTCTCTCTCTCTCTCTCTCTCTCTCTCTCTCTCTCTCTCTCTCTCTCACACACACACACACACACACACACACACACACACACACACACATATATATATATATATATATATATATATATATATATATATATAATATATAATATTAAGGGGCCGGTTTAGGTCAGTCGGTAGAATACCCACCTAGGAATCGCAAGGTTCCAGGTTCGATACCGGCCCCCACCAACTCAGCACATGAGTAGCACAGATTGGGTACTCTGCTCTGACCGTTAAAGTAGGAAGCTGACGGTGTGGGTGGTGATCCACCTCGACAAAAAAAATAATCTCTCGTCTAGTGCTAGCAAAAAGAGAGGATAGACTCCATCACCCTCCGGTTTTATATACCGCCAATATAATATATATATATATATATTATATATATATATATATAATGATATATTGAAAAAACAAAAGGTTTACAAATGCATGGAATCATCAGGAGAGAATGTGCAAAACCGTTTCGGGGCCTTCTCTCCTGGTGATCCCATGCATTTGTAAACATCTTTTGTTTTTTCAATATATCAAATTCGCACTGTCGGATTAAGTTCCATTATTTCATATATATATATATATATATATATATATATATATATATAAACCATGTTAGTTGGTTTTGGGAATGATTCTATGCAGAGATTCTTTTCATATCGATATACAAATATTGCCATGGTCCACATTGAAAGCTTAATGCGCTATAATTTGGCAATCCTATATATTTTCTTAGGAAATACAATCTAGAGTAAAATCGGTTAATATCGGTGTAAATAAATTTACAATTGTTAATATGAGATGTTTATGGATTTTCTATGGCATATATATATATATATATTATATATATATATATATATATATATATAATATATATAATATATATGCAACCTGATTATTAGTTTGAGGATGTGCCTAATTTATGTATACAAATACCCCTAAAAACATAAAGCAGGTAACTGAAACGAGAATTCTTTAATTGCAAATCTAAAATATTCATCTAATCACCTTCTTACGCCTCGGAAGTATATCCGTCAACTCACTCTGAAATCACAATCAACCTTACTGCATAAACATTTGCATGCATTAATATGCATACCGGAAAACATATTTCAAATTTTAAATTACGTGTGTGAGTGTGTCTTTGGACGTATCCCCCACATTCCAACCTAATTTATTAATACCCATCCCGATCTGCAAACCTGCTTTTATTTGGAAATCAGATTGAAAAAAGCTAAAGTCTAAAAAAAATTTTGCATTTGATAACTTTAATATTTCACATCACCCCACAACATTATAGTATATATATATATATATATTATATATATATATATATTATAAAGAGAGAGAGAGAGAGAGAGAGAGAGAATAAACATTTTTTTAAATGTTTGATAAAAAAAGTACTCAAAAGCCCGTCAGTGCAATTCAAATATATGTAACACGACTATATATATAATAATATATAGTATATTATATATATCTTAATTAATCATGACAAGCAAATTCGGCGAATACCATGTGCGACGTGAGGAACACTGTACAGCTGTTTCGACTTATTTTTGGTCTCATCAGCAGTGTATTTCTTTGACAGATTTAAATATCCAACTCATTTTCTCCCTAAATATCTAGCCACCTTAACAGATACACCATTTAACTGTTGGAACCAAGCATTCATATTTGAGTCTTTCTCAGAGTTCTCTTTTTCACATACACTATACAATTTCTACCAAAATTAAAAATCTGAACTCAGCTGTCCGCAATACATATTGCCACTCTTTAAATGTGCAGTTCACATGCTTTTTGCCCATAACAGTCTTTTCGGCCATAGTTAAATTTATACATACTCCTAACTTTTATATATATATGATATATATATATATAAAAGTTAGGAGTATGTATAAATTTAACTGAGTTTTTTTCTTGTTCACAATCTAGAGAACATAAACTAACAACTCTCTAACTCTCTAACTCTCTCTCTCTCTCTCTCTCTCTCTCTCTCTCTCTCTCTCTCCTCTCTCTCTCTCTCCCTCTCTCTGTACAAAATTTTCAAAATCAAGCTGCGATACTAACTAAGGTGAAGGCACAAACTGAAATTTATTCAAATAATGCCACTCTCAAAGACAAATTGCTAAGAAGTTGAACATTTCTAAATAGGTGCAATATCTGTTGATAAGGCAGATTACAAATTGGCCGCAAATGTTGACGGGAAAATGAACTGGAGGAGGCAAAAGTGACGAACTTCTGCTGAGGATCAGCATATTATTGGGAGTCCAAAACGGGAAAACAACTTCAAAATTGACAGCTGAACTTAACCAGTGTCGCTCCCAACTGTAATAATCGACTTAGATCAGCGGAACTCTGGGGTTGAATAGCCATTAAAAAAAACCTTCATGGAAGGTGATGAGCCGAAAAGACTGTTATGGCAAAAAGCATGTGAACTGGACATTTAAAGAGTGGCAATATTATTGGGGACAGCTGAGTTCAGATTTTGAATTTTGGTAGAAAATTGTATAGTGTATGTGAAAAGAAACTGTGAAAAGACTCAATGATGAATTCTTGGTTCAACAGGTAAATGGTGTATCTGTTAAGGTGGCTAGTATTTAGGGAGAAAATGAGTTGGATATTTAAATCAGGTCAAAGGAATCATGAAAAAAAGAACAATATCATTCGATTTTGTAAAGACACATTTGCCATGTGGTCTATGCATAATTGGAAAAAAAATCACAATTTCCATAAGAAAATGATCCAAAATACTGTCTAAATAATGTCAAAATTACCTCAATTAAGAAAAAGAAAACAATTTGAAATTAAGATTAGTCTTCCCAAGACTCTTAGTATCTCCCTTATTGGAAGAACTGGATAGAGGAGTTTGAAAAAGAATATTCAAAGGTGATTGAGTTGTTTCAGCCCATCAGAAACTTGGGAAGTCAACCATCTATTTTCATTCAAAAATGTGGAAAGAATCCAAAGAATTTGTGAAGCATTAATTAAGACAGGTTGATGGTTTTATACAGATAAGAAAATATTAGAACGCTGCTATGATAATGTTTTTATTGTTTATGCGTCTTTTTTTTTCAAAATCAATAACATACCCGTAATTACTAAAACTTATTTTTACTAAAAAAATCAGTTTTTTAAGAAAAGAATATATAATATTATAACTAAAAATTCAACTCATTTTGCGTTATAGATCTCTCCCCTCTCTCTCTCTCTCTCTCTCTTATAATATATATATATATATATGAGAGAGAAGAGAGACAGACAGACAGACAACAGACAGACAGAGACAGACAGAGACAGACAGAGAACAAAAACAGACAGACAGAGGAAGCGGAGCGTAGAAATTGCTTCGTTTGATGCAGATATGTAGAAAAAAAACGCGCCGAACCCGTTCGCCACACATGCGTGATGTATATTTATTTGGTGTGTGTGGGTGGGTGTGTGAAAGTGTGTGCACGCAAAATTACTAAATTTGCTGATCATTATTTTCAGGACTGATGCAATCTTGTCTAAATGAAGTTATTTTTCAAATTTATTTTAATGTCTGACTTCGAATCATATTGTTTGATATTGACCGATTTTAATCTAAATAATGCCTTTCATTGATCAGAAGGAATGCAACCCCCCCTTAAATATTGCACATTTCCAAAGTGTTGACTAATACCCACTGTGACAAGCAGCATGACAGCGGACAACACAAGCCTCCCATAGAAAAACTTATGTGGAACATTTAATCCGCTCAGCTCGCTCTTCAAGAACAGCGTCTTAGAATATGGGCATGCCCACAAAAACTAGTGCATCGACGGGAAATACCTTCTTAAGTTTCACTCATTAGCTAACAACATGCACCAAACTATACCCCATTCATGAATCTTAATCATGAAGTAAATCATATATATTATATTATATATTATATATGTTGTGTGTTGTGTGGTGTGTGTCTGATGTATGATATAATGAGTATGTGTGTGTATGTGTGTGGCGATGTAAGTAGAGTTTAATAGCGTTTGAATTCTAAGTTCCTTATCCTAAACCGACTGCTAAACCAAGGTTAAAGAGCCCAGTTTTCTCAACTTATTTATCCCTAGTGGAAGGAGAATTAGTTGCATCACACCTTTTCCCATGGTATTAGCGCTATGTGAAATTTAAATAGCCACGTTTAAATTCAATTCTCTCGTCGCGTACATTTTCCTCAACGCTACCCATACACTAAGTCTCCCTTTCCATCCCACTCTCTCTTTCTCTTCTCGTTCCCCCTCTCTCTCTCTCTCTCTCTCCTCTATATATATATATTATATATATAATATATATATATAATATATATATATATATATAATATAATATATATTTTTAGTAAATGAAGAAAAACTCTAAACTTGCTTCATTACAATAATTTATTTCAACCGTATTAATACGGCATCTTCAGGTAATCACAAGAACATGACTCTTACTGAGAATTTCCCAAAAACATCCTTTTATATCTATCAATTTAGGGGAGGAGTTGGTGTCGTATTTTTGAATGGGTGGGGTTATTTATTTGGATGAGGCAGGAGGTCTATGTTTTGGATGAGGTGGGCTTAGCTTGGGCATAATACTTGGAAAATAGTTGTAAGAGTGTATTATACAAAATGAGCAGAAATTCAAGGCCAAAAGTATTTAAAAAAATATTTTACAAAAATTATTTAAAAAAATTAAAAACAATTTTTGTAAAATATTTTTAAAATACTTTTGGCCTTGAATTTCTGCTCATTTTGTATATACACTCTTATCAACATATTTCTCCAAGTATTATGCCCCAAGCTAAGCCACACCTCATCCAAAACATAGACCTCCCTGCCTCATCCAAATAAAATAACCCCACCCATTCCAAAAACGACACAACCCTCCCTCCCCTAAATTGATAAATAAAAGGGATGTTACTTTGGGAAATTCTCAGTAAGAGTCATGTTCTTCCCTGAAGATGCCGTATTAATACGTTTGAAATTAAAATTTTGTAATGAAGCAAGTTTAGAGTTTTTCTTCATTTACTAAATATTCTTGCTCTGTCCTTCTACTCACTGATATTAGTACATTGAGCTCTCCTTATGGTCTACCTGATCAGCTTGGTTAAACCACACATGGAAAGACCCTAACTACGAAAAAAACTTACATTATATATATATATATATATAAATATATATAGATATATACCGTTTTAAAATTAAAAAAATGAAATTAAAATTTATTGACAACAACGGAAATTACGTCTCCTTTCGTAAAAAAAAAAAAACACTGCGTCGCGTGGGTTGTTAAAACAACAACCACACGACTCGCGGTGTTTATTAACGTCCATAACAAGAAAACACAAGACCGTGTTCCATTCAAAACAGTCTCTGAAGAGAATAAATACTTCGAAATTTATAGACATTGGACATTATTTTATTTTATACACATTGTAATTGCCTTTAAAATATAAATAATAATATACTTTACTTAACAATGCTTCAAGCAAATTATCAAATACTATTTTATATATATATATATATATATATATATATATATATATATATACATACACTACATTGAGAGGGAAAATCATCAAGATTTCCCGGTTCAAAATGCTGGTATCCCCTTGTGAAATTTTGTATAGCTCACAAAATCCACCGTATAGGTTTTATTTAAAATCAGATAATTTCGAAATCCACAAAGATTCTTCAATTTTTTTAGTAGGGCAAGAGAACAGTACTGAAATGTTTACTAATGGTCTGCACTGACGGGTTATGTTGCAGTGAAAAAAAACTAATTATTAATGTAATATAGGCACTGAAGAGATCCCAACGGCCCAAAAACGTTTGTCCCATAATTATATATATATATATATACTATATATATATATATATATATATATATATATACGAGAGGAGAAGAGAGAGACGAGAAGAGAGGGGAGGCAGGGAGCAGGAGATAAAAGGTATGAAAACACACAATTTTTAAATGAATATATCTTTATATCATTTTCATTGCTAATATTGACAATATTTCGATTTATAAAAAATCACCATCAGAGTGCATAATGATAATTACCGTCCGTTTTTAGATGTAAATGTTTCTAACCCGACTCATCGAGAGAGAAACAGAAAAAATAGATTCAAACTGAAACATTCTTTTCCAAAAGCGTGTAACCATGCGATCGCTTCGTCTTTCTTTCATTCACTGCGTGTTTCGCTAACGTCATGTACATTTCGCTACATTGTATCAATTCAGTGCTAAACAGTGTGAATATGTTGTGTGTCGTTGTGTGTTGTGTGTGTGTGTGTGGTGTGTGCTGTGTTGCTCTATTTCAATATGTGTTGTGTGTTGCCCGAAAATATTACACATCTGCAGGCATGAGTCACTTTTTATTGTTTGAACCTTTAATCCATCTGCTTCTGGATATCTAAAGTACATTAATTTCACATATATTTAATGAATGATTTCAACACCACATCGTGCTCAAAAAATATTTTTATTATTGCTATTCAAAGATAATCTCATATATATATATATGTGTGTGTATGAGTGTGTGTTTGTGTGTGTTTGTGTTTGGTGTGATGGACGCGGGTGTCTCTATTGCATTGTGTGTGTTTGTGTGTGTGAGTCAGTTTTTTATTTTCATTTCACTAATCTTATTTATTCTGATGCAGCTGTTTGACAATTCTTAAATGATGCTATTCAATCATTTATCAGATATAGGTCATTTTTTTTCATTTCTCTTCCCTTTTACTCCGGATTTCCTTTTGAGTTTTATATTTTCACCGAGAATTTTTATCCACAAACATCAACAAATATATGTTTACGATATTACACTATCCGTTAAATATGTGGCCTGTAAATCTTTTCAGCATACTGTAATTACTTTTAGGTTTCACATTCTTATATCTATATAGTAAGGGGAAGTGTAGGTTAAGTAGATAACGACTGGACGTTACTAACAGCTATACTATTAAGATATATTATTAGCTGCTTATGCGTTGTGCGGTCGTGTGGGCTGTTGTTGTGGCTGGTGGTGTGTTGTCGTGTTGTGGTGGATAGGTGATTACGTATAGTACCTAGTAGATGGCATAGATTATGAATATAGTGGTGTTTAGGAATGGGAATAGTAGTGTTAACGCTCTATCTCCGTGTATGGTTGTGGCTATTGTCGGATATGTAATTCTATCAGGGTTGTTAGGTTAGTTTAATATTAGATCGAGGTTTACGATTAATCGTTATGGGTGTTGAGATAGAACAAGCCCGTTGGAAGTGGAGCTTAAAATTTAAGCATCCAGCATTGCAGTACGGAGCATGGTTTATAGTTATCGTATCTAGAGATTGCAAGATTGTCGTACAGCTGCGGACTAGATGTTTGAGAGTAGAACGCCTTAAGGGAATGCTATCTGAGTGGAAGGATACTGTCGAGGTATGAGGTATTGGATCCGTGGACGAGGTTATCTGGCATGTCGTAGTGAATAGATATATTGATGAATCTGGTCGCTATGGCTAGCAGTCAGGTATGTATGACAGGTTTGAAGTAGACTTTTATTTGTTTTTCCTCAACCTTAACCTCTGGATATATGTGCGCTTCCAACGATCGTTCTTATAAGAGCCGCACGATCAGTCTGGGTAAGCGTGTTAATCGACGCTGGTAGTGACAGAGGTAGGTGTAGCATGTGCGCGTATAAGTAGTAAGTTGCGATCCTAATGAATGAGATCGTTGTGAGCATACAATGGTTTAGTGTAGAGTTACGTGTTGTGTGTGCATAGATGAAGAGTAGCACAGTCGTATAAGTAACTGAGTAAGATATGCGCCTGTCTTTGTGCGTCGGCTCGAGCAGTCATCATGAGAGCGTGACGCATGTTGACAGTTGGGAGAAGGTGCGCTGTTTGGCGCTTGAGCGAATCTATGCACGGATGTTAGCAGCGTGTGGTCAAGTCTCGCTGGATAGACAAGGGAGCGCGCGATATCGGTTGAAGAAGGCACCACTATATGTTTGTGGCGACCGATAGGGGCAATGATTTGCCCCCGCGCGGCCACAAAGTCTTGGGAGAAACATGTTCAATAATGGTTGTCGGTGAATGTTGTATAGACTAGTGACTGCATCCGAGCAGAGATATTTGACCTCCGAACTCCCCTCTGCTTATGACGTCGCCGCGTCAGGGAAGTCTTATAGTGAGAGGTATGCTTTCGGTGGCTGTCTGTGTGAGATGTTAGAAGACACGTATGCCGTGACAGGGTACTTCCAAAAGCCAGTTATCGCCAGAATTAAAGGTAGTTGTTTGATACGCCCTTACCAGGTAGATACTGTTAACATCAGCTTGCCCTGCAGGTTCTGCCGGTAGCAAGGTGAAGCGTGTGATCCGAGCGCTAAGTTGGCGGTTGATTTTTGGTAGAGAAACTTCAAACTGATTGTAAGTGGTTAAAATTAACCACGAAGTGTCTGATTGATTTCGTTTTAACAATCCATTAATAAATGTTGTAGTTTAGCCTAAAAAGGTCTCTTGTTTTTTCGCTATGGTTCTTTATGAAACTGTTAGACATTTATGTTCGTACACATGTATAGTCTAGGCAAATACTAGTCGTAATTTTTACACATGTTCATTGACGAATGCCGTACGAATATTCTTTTATTATGCAGTTACTGTGAGTACACCGTCATTTATTAATGTGGCACAATTACACTCATACTCACTAGAAATATCACTGTTATAACTAACATACTAATATATGTGTATATAGAAATATTATATATGTTAATAAACTATATATAGTTAGATTTTATATCAGTAAATGCAGATGTTGTCCTCTCTGGTGAAGCCCATGGGACTCGGTGTACGTTTGGAACCCGACCCTGTGAGACAAAGGAGATGAAGAAGAGTTTACTTGTAAGGTTACGTTTGTCGGCTGACGCGTGGATTGTTACTCATAAATGTGCCTGTGTAATTGACCAGTTATGAAGTACTACAATCTAAAAGTAAATAATCTCTCAATACTAGATATATAGTTTTTGTAGGTGGAGGCAACGAAAGTGGTAATATTATTGTCGTAGAAATGGATCACGCGGCGAAGAATGGGTGCTTCAATCGGCGGCCATAGTTATCTTGTGGTGCACTCTTCAGATAGCGCGCAATTAAAGTATTTGGAGTCGGTATGGAATGTTACACTATGACTAGGCCATCCACCAGCTCATAGGAGGGGTTAGAGATGTAGTAGTTGACCGTTAGCTCTGAGCGTTGTTGGTCTAGTGTAACGCTTGGCCTGTCAGGGGAGAGGACATTCTGAATAACGCTGATGGACTCCGTACTTTAAGTAAGATGTTGGCCATTGTGATCGCAATCCTAACCTCGTGCTGGAGTGGAGTCGCGGTAAATACTATGACGAGGTTGATGTATCAGTAATTAAATGTATTCCGCACTTTTGGTGTTTAGATGGAGCTGAGCTCATTGTGGATTAATTTAATAGGACAGGAACGATAAGCTAGTCTGCTGAGAACCAGCTACCGCGAAGACGGTGTCATGATAACGTCCGCAGGAATGACAGTGAACCATTAATGGAAAGAAATGTTTACGGAGTGAAACTTGCGGAGAATGAGAGAGAAGATACAAATATCTTGGATAATTGTTACTGGCCATCGGAAGTCAAGCGTCTGGGACTTCGGCTTCGCGGACCGGTAAGAGTATAAAGTTGGCTTTGATTCGTCATCGACGCTGGCAGGGGAGCTCTCGTCCTGGTTTAAAAGGGTGGTGTAGGGTGGGGTGTTAACTGTTCCGCTCCTCTGAAAATGAGGAAGTACGAAGGGCATCATCGTCTCATTTTTGCGACTAGTGGTTACTGACAGTGAAGCTTTCGGTTTTTGTACTTTGTCGGTCTGGCTCCCAATCGTTAAAGAAAACATTCGGTTATGTCAACTCGCGACCGGGTGAGAGGGTCAGGAAAAAATTTACAGAATTTGCCGAAGCTGGAGCAGAACTAGTGGCTCTTAGAACCTGGATGGTTGGAAAGCCAGTGTTTAGATGGAGTAAGATAAATCTAAAGTTAAAAGCTGTTAAACCCGCCTAAGAAATTTGATCTAGTGTCACTTGTACTCGAAGGTGAGGAGGATTGGGCGATGAGATGATATGGGTGATAAGTGGGCTACCTGTGGGAACACTTTGTAGGCCAATCTTGGAGAAGGAAGACCTACCACGACATATTGCTAGTGGACCCGATACATACAGGAAAAATTGTAGTACTTATATGGCAATAATTTGGGAAGACGCGCGTCGGTGTAATGGTTAAAGTCATGGGAGAAGGATGGTGTGGACCTGCTGTCGTCCATGGAGTTCGATAGCGATTTACTGGAACGTGGGTAATATGTGGCCATTTGGTGCACGAGTTATAAGCGCTAAATGCCGGCTTATTGAGAGAAGGTATGGAAAATCGCTAGCGTGCTCCTCCAGCTAGTGGGTATGATAGCGCCGGAGGGCGGCACGACGTGGGTCGGCTCTTTGGTCTGTATAGACCTAGTGAGCTAGGTACCAGTATTCTGCAGGGGAAGAGGGGGTTGAAGATACTCTGTGACGTATGTGACAAACCTGTTAAACTCCGCTTAAGAAATTGACTTGTGGCTCGTGATACCGATGCTCGGTGAGTGGAGGAGTTTGGTAAAATGATATAGTCTGGGCGAATTAAATGAAAGAGGAGAGACTTCTTGGCAGTTTTCGTGACAAGGTACGACTCACGTAATCCGAGAGATGGAAAATCTAAAATTCAGATTAATGACTGAGTTCGTAAGATTTGTGCACGCATATGCGTATGCGAATAAAAGATGAAATATGAACAGTTAAGCATCAACTTTTGTTGACAGAGGGAAACATGCAAGACGTTTCATTCTGGTTTTCTCACACTTTATTGCTCAGCTATTATTTATTATTCAAAATCTAAATATTTCTAGAGAAACTGTAAGACAATGGAGGAATCAGAATGATTGTCAAATAGATCTGAAAACTAATAAAATCGCGTGGAGTTGATGTGCAGCTCTGGCTATGGAAAGTAATCAACCTCTGGTGGAGGACGCAAGAACCAAAGATGATTATAAAGATTAATCGTTTTCATCAATATGATAAATGTAGACGAACAGACAAACCCACTCTTCCCCTTTGGTTTGGGGGGTTTATTTAGCTTTCAATTATTTATCGGTACGTGTGTGGGGGTACTCGCCGCTCCTCCCATAACAAGTTAGAGAGGGATACAGATGTGACACTCTGAATTCGAGGAAAAGAGAACGAATATATGTTGCAGTATTTCTTTTTGTTCTACTGTCTATAGAAGCGTATATACCAGGCTGGTGCCAAGGGATGTAAGCAGACGAAAAGAGAATAAGCGAAAGAATGATTGCCCTGCACAGTCGATACTGCTTGCTCCGCTCTGTGAGGCCTGGGGCTGTAGACACAAGCATTGGACTAATCTACAAAGTTCAGCGGGCACCCGTTGGACGTTGGTAGCGTATATCCGTGAAGCGGGCGGTTCAGTGCGGATTATGTTCGTGGACTGAGCAGTCCAAGACATAAGTAAAGAATTGCAGCGGATTAGTTCTACGCTTAAATGTACTGTCTAAGACAGACGGTTGGAGAAGCCCCCCTTGCCAAATCAAATTCTGTATCGTAAGCGACAGTGGGAGTTGAAATTGGAATTTAGGCGAGCAGTTTCTAGCTTATTCTTCTTGGAGGAATATCTGCCTCATTTAATAGGAGCGATATGTCCTTCAAGAGGAATATTTTTCTGGGTGTTTATGGTTACGTGTTAGGGCTAATAGCAAAGACGTGCCTGTGAAAGGAATATACAAGTGTTTGAGTTCGTTTACACTAAAACAAGGAAACACACAGATAAATGTGTCGTTTTAGACTATTCTGAGTGCATCAAATAAGTTTCTGTTTTTGGAGAGTCGTATCATGTTCATGATAGCTGCTAGATTTTCAAAACAATCATGTTTTTTCCATTCTTGTTCCTATGAGAAGCTTTTTTTGAAGATTACTTCATGTAGAAGAAGGAAATATCTAGTTTTTTTAAGGAAATTCAATGGTCATATGTACTAATTACAAATAATCAGCGTTTTTTTGAACCATTCGAGATGTTTGGTTGATTGTGGGGTTTTTGCTTTTAATGGTATAAATCGCCTAACCTTTCATGGGTTATTTACTGTTTAAATCACCTTATAGAAAGAATATAGAAGTATGTTTCTATTTACGCATATCTTTGTCATTTGCCGTAGAAAGTTTATAGCTGTAGATTTTCAGATCTAGATTTCAATATTAGTCTGCGTGTATGTACTAGATGAGAAACACTTCTTTGAAAGACATTTCCTAAGAGGAATGAGAGATTTAGCTTTTGCAAAGGAAACCATGTCATTTATACAATATATTAATAAAATATATTTTTGGAATTCATCAGACGTAAGAAGTATGACAACTCTAGCATATCTAAAGGCAAACAATGTTTGTGTTTACTATTTGTTAATAGTCCAACTATTGCTGGAAGAATTTGGTTTAAAGGAGGAAGACCCGGAGACAATTGAGTGTATTTTTAGAACGGATTGCCTCAGGATTATAGTGGGAGTTCCTCACATAAAGCACCCCACAATGGACAATAAAAGGAGTGGCACTGGAATGCCAAATAAAATCAAATGACACTATCAAGAAAAATAAGGGAAGTAGTTTGTTCATGTGCAACGCAAAGACAATTCTAAGACAGCTCTCATATAATAAGAACGTTGCCTACAGTAAATCAGGGTAGGATCATCAAAACTATTGAATGACCTAATAAAAAAAACTACCTCTGTTAAGTGGAAGAAAAATAAGGGTGAACTTTAGGTTTGTGTGGACAAATATGTTCAAGGAAACATAAAGATAATAAACACTGAATATATAGATATATTTGAGAATTATAATACATAATGGTAGCTGAAGGTTTGTGTGGCAGTCCATTTCAGATGCAGAACAATTCCCTTTGTCTAGCGCTTGTAAAAAAGGGGGTAGACTCCCTCGCTGTCCGTCTGATACTGACAATAGGCCACTCCGCTGAGTTTAATTTGCTTTATAATATAGCAACAATATTATCAATATTAATAATACTATTAATACAAGGTGTGTCAAAATATGTATCGAGACTTTTTGTATTTTTGACACACATTGTATTCTGAAAAAATACTTTTATTATTCATTTTTTTTTTTCAGAATACAACGTATGTCAAAACGTACCAAGTCTCAAGCTGTTCTAACAGAGATAGAAATGAAGAATGAATGGACATTTTTTCAGAATGCAAGGTGTGTCAAAAATACAAAAATATCAATACTTTTTTGACACCTTATATATATATATATATATGTATG
>CM042146.1:86466908-86494408 GCA_023376005.1 Doryteuthis pealeii | reverse complement strand
AGGGTACAAAACATATAAATGATTTATTTAAAAAATGATTTATTGTTTAATCAGTCGTTTCTAGTTCAATTCTATAAGATAGCGACTGGCTTTTGACCTACTGCTCTAAATTCCCTAAATATCAAAATGATTTATCTAATAGAAATATCGAGAAATTGGAGATAGCTTTTTTTATTATAAATTTCCTAAAACATAAATAACAAAAACTAAAAACCTATTCCAACTTCTCTTTATTAAACAAACTTTATTAGGGTGGTTTACTCTTGAGATACTATTGTTATCGTATTTTTAACCAAACTAAACAATATGGCAAAACACATCCTGTACCACAGCCAGATAGCAGGCTTATTTATTATATAATCTAAACGTAGCGGGCGGAGTAGCCTATTGTCGGAATCAGTCGGGCAGCGAGTGAATCTATACTCTTTTCACTAGCGCTAGACCAGTGTGATTTTTTTTTGCGTTTGAGGTGGAGTGCCATACCTAGAATCAGCTCCCCACTTTCTCACACATATCCAAGCCCTGCTACTCATGTGCTGAGTTAGCGAAGGTCTGTATCGAACCCATGACTTGTTGTAGTCATTCATAATGTATCGTATAAATGTAGGGGTATGTAAGGGCGCATAATTAGGAACATTTAGACATAAAGTAAGTTGTTTTTGATTTTGAGGTTTGTTTTAGTTTTAGTCTTTGTTTTTATTCGACAAACGGCTGGTATCATACGAAGAAGATTAAAAAAAACTATACATACTCTTGATTTATGGAAGCCAAGCTCATCGTGGCCGAATTGATAGAAGATTTTCAGAACTTTTTCTATTCAAATAAAGTCATATTATTAATGTAATCTGAGTCCTTCTGCTCAATAATAATGAACAAACCACTAGCGGTTTAAACTAGGATGGTGGTAGCTGCTGTAAGCGGTTTAAAGTAGGCAAAGAGTTAAAGCACTATTTATGTATTAAGTATATCTTTTTTAAGATAATGCACGTGAGAAGAATAAACTTCTTAATGTCAAAAAGCAAGGAGGGTTTAAACATACAATAATAAAATACCTGCCTATGACACATAAAAATGACAATTATTATTTATCAATACTTTTATGATCTTAACCATTCAAAGAACTTTTTTTTATTGGAAAGTTTACACCTTGAGGTGTCAGTTTCTAAATGCCAATATGCATTTGTTTATAGATTTTCACTTAAAAACAATTCACTCTTTTCATGTCCAACAATTTATCATGTTTGGCGTAGTCGGGATACATACCTTTCTCTCCACACATTATCTGCCGTTATGTTAACTATCTTTATACACGACCTGGAGTCGCCGTAGCTTAGAAGCTAATGTACAGGACTGAAACTTGTAGTAAGCGAGTTCGAACTCCAGTTGCATTATAATGTTGTCCCAACAGAAACATTATACACAAATACACACAATTATATATATATATATATATAATATATATATATATATATATTATATATATATATATATATATATATATATATATATATATATATATATGCATGTAAGTATGGTAGCGGTGAGAGTTTCTTGCCAATGAGATTTTCAAAACACTTGTTTTGAAAATCAATACGTTGAAAAACTGTAACCCACGAGATCAAGCCGATGTTGAGTTCTTGTCCACGCTACACTAACTTAGATATACACAATCTACCAATGATATTGAGCACTGTTTACTTATACACATTGCATATACACATACACTATATATATATATAAGTTAAAAGAAAGGAAATGAATCCGACAGTATGAGTATGAAAAGGTGGAAAGAAAACATCACACAATGCTGTTAAAGAGACAATTTATAATATAATCAAAGCTATGATTATATTATAATTGTTTTTCTCTTTAACATCATGTGTGATGTTTTCATTCCACCTTTTCATATATATATATATATATATATATATATATATATATATATCTTTCTTAGGTTTCCCCGGCACCAGAGACAAGAGAATATTTATATTTTTGACTTCCTAAAAATCTGCACTTATTGACGTTGCAGTCAGATAGTGAAAAGACAAATCTAATGTCATTTACATGGTACAACTTCATCGACAAGCAGTTTAGAATATGATACTGACGACGATAATAGAAACAAAGACACACAAAACGACAAGATAACTTTTTTATGTACTAAATCACCATAGTTCGGTCTTATACAAATATTATCCAACAGGCGTAGCATTGTGGTGTAATTGTTCAGAAGCTAATCTTGAAAATACATTAATGTTGAATAGGACTTAGAGCCTACCGTTACAAACGGCCTATATATATATATATATATATATATATATTATATATAATATATATATATATATATATATATATTATATATATAATATATATATATCGTAAAGAAAAACCTTTGGTGTTGCTACACCAGTTCCACCCTTACATTAAAAAAGATTGTCAAACAGTTAGAAAGGATTGAACAAAAACTCGTCCGACGGAATCGTCAGTAGAGTTCAACAGAACACGTTTAAAGAAAAATGCTGCCAAAGTACACTTATATATAATATAATATATATAGTATATATATATATATATATATATATATTATAGATCCTTTTGAAGAAAAAAATTGTGTATATATATATATATATATATAATATATATATATAATATAATATATATATATATAATATATACTTTTTTCTTTAAACAGATTTCTAATCGACGGTCCTTTCTTTTCTCTAAAAATAATATATTGCAATAATTATTTTTTCATAAATCTTATAGATAATTTAGATTTTTAATAGATAATTTAGAAGTTCACGCAAATACTTATACCGGGACAACTTGGTTGGTGAAGCAAAATTTTAAAAAAATACCTTGAAACAATACCAGGTAACCAAGCTGATATGAAAACAAATAGCAGTTATTAAAGGAACATGCTCCATCCAAAAATGATCCTTAGGATACAAATTACAATTTATGGAGGAATCAAGTGATAGTCCCGGGCCGAGGTCCCTGGCTCCTAGAAATTGTTAAAGGAAAATAAAAAAGCGATATATATATATATATATATATATATATAATATATTATATATTTATATATAGAGAGAGAGAGAGAGAGAGAGAGAAAGAGAGAGAGAGAGAGAGAGGAGAGAGAGAGAGTAGAATGATCTACACAATTTTTGCCCATTTTGCTTAGCAAAACCTATAGAATAATGAAAAGAATATTAAAACTGATCAGTTAAAAGTTACTTTATATTCTTTTTAAATAATTATTTTTTTAAAGCACTGTTATTTCTCCCGTTCGTCGATTCATTCATTTTGGTAAAGGCATTATATAGATACGTTTCCTGAATTTTACTCACAATGTAATCTTGAACTGTGGATATATGAGCTTTAGATAATAAGTACCATCTTAACGGGTCCTCCAAAAACACGTCTTTGAGTTATTCAGACACAGTACACAATATTTCAACTTATTTCTGCGCGAATCCTTGTGGCGTAGTAGATAACCAGTTGCACAATCGTAGCTACCGAGTTTGAAATACAGTCACGTTATTGCCTTCCCTTTCGTATTTAATAACATTGGGAAAGGTACGAATCCCCTTATTATCCAGCTAGGGGTTAAATAGTACAACTGTTATTCTTCCAGAAGCATTGTGTTTGTTATTAAAAAAAACAAAAAACAAAAACTATCCGATCTTGGTTGTATCATATTCACATTTCACCTATTTTACTTTCCAGTTACTGTCATATTGATAATCAATAACCATTATTTGATAGAAACACTTGAAACCATACAACTGTGTACGAATTATTTGTATGATATAGGAAAACTTGAAATTGATTATATTTTATACAATACAGTGCTATTTTTTTAACGTAACCAAAAATAGGATAAGCTGGATTTATAATATTGATATGATGACAGAATTCAAGAAATATAATTTCTATAAAGAAAGTCATTTGCAAAACTTTTTGCTTCATAAAGAATTTTAAGCTTAGTTCTAGCGGGCCTTCCCACCAAGCATCAACGGCACCTCGTCTAACATAGTTAAAGACTGGATTTATTTTCTGACGCCTGCAGCCCTCCGTAGAAGAATGCTGATGGACACAGCCATTTAAAAAATAAAAAACGCACTGAGGAGCTTGCCTTTGTGAGGTCCTCACATTAAACGGACCTTGTATAACATACTAGCACCATGGGAGTTTTGTTAGCTGTTTGGCTATGTTTGACCCTCGAGACGTCAATTAACCAAGTTCAGGCTCAGAAGTTCAAACTCCGAGGGTTGCTTCTATTGTCTAAAAGGAATTAGGGTATGGTTCGTTTAGCCGACACGTGAGAGCCCCTATAGAAGGAATGCTGATAGGACTGGATTATCTTTCACGTGCTCCCAGAGTTTCAATTTCTGGGTGTCCACACATTAAAACCAAACTTTTGTACACCCCTTCACCGTTGAGGTTAGCAAAACTTTAGAGGCTAGACGTCTCTGTATTGAAATCGGGTTTAGCAAAATCTTCGTAACAATTACTTCTGATCGAACTTTAAAATGAATATTGTATATCAAAATCTAAATATCACACTAATCCCCCCCCCAGCTTTGGATTAAAAAAGTACCACATCAATCCTCTTGTACAATGGATTTGCATTAAAATAACCCAGTATGTTTCATATGTCATTAAAAACCATCAGATATATACAATGGCCAGTCCCTTTGGCGTAGTGGCTAAAACGTACTAAGCAGTGACCATCGTAGACATCGAGTTCGAAAAACTAATCGTGGTATTACGTTCACTTTCCGACTAATAACCTTGGGAAAGTATGAAACCCCTTATCCTTTCACTATGGGTAAAAATAGTATCCCTACTGTTCTTCATTAAATATTTTTATCATTACCTAATCTGGAAAGTTTGATATGCCATTAATCAAAGATCAATGTAGAGATGCTGATAGGTTACGCGTCTTGCATCCCTACGCACAAAAAATCTTAAAGGACGCAGTAAAAATCCTATTCAATGTGTGCCCAGTGTTTTCTTTTTCTTTCCTCACATTCAAGCCAACTCTATATACATATTAATAGTTTCTTAGAAACGAATTACACAGATATGTAACAAGTTAGGAGTTAGACGGCTTTAGTGTTTTCCCCAGATCATATATAAAAAATCCAAACAATTATTAAGAAAATTTATTGGGACCCCACAGATTTTTACCCGGGACGCATTCAAACCAATATGTTGCGCCCAGACGCACTAAATCACAACGACTATCAGTATCACTGCAATGGTTACCGAAAATACAGCGAAATAAAAGTCAATTTATCCGTGCCACAAATCTGGTTAGAAATCATGTAGAAATCGCGGAAAATAGTGGCTTGTATTCAATGATAAAAACGCTTGTTGTATATTCCATGCTCGTCGGTGAATGAAAACTGCAGAGAGTGTTAGTATCATGGCTTATACGTTTCCGTGGCAGTAATGATGATTAAAGTTGTACGCGATGAGAGAGCTCAGAGAATAGACAAAGTGACCGTAAGTAGACAAGAGCTTATCGTATCTAATTATAAATTGCGTAGGAACGAAGAGAATGGGGATCAAATCTTTTTATTACTGACAGCTTTCGGAGGGAATCTTTTCAATTAAAGAAAATAAATTCGGTAGAAGCAGATCAGCCAAGAAAAGATCATGGATGTTCTAGAGAGCTTTAGAGGCGAGGATACAATGTTTCCCAGTGCTATGTTAAAACATTTGACGCTATTTAAATTCCTTACTAGATAGTTCCCGCAAAAAGTAAGAAAATTCCGTGAGGGTAAGTTCCTCTTGATTATCTATTGCATTCAAGACGAATCAGTCAAATAACAGAGCTAGTGGCTAAATGCTGGACTGCGACATCATAGTAAACGGGTTCGAAACTCCAGTCACAATTACTTACGTTACTTTAGGATTTATAATCATGGGTAAGCTTATGAACTCCCACATCCCTCAGCAATTGGTTAAATAGTAACCCAACTATCATAAGGATTGGTTTTGCATTGAATAACCAGGAAGGTTGTATGGACATTAAAGCAAAGACACAAACCACATCAAACCAAAACACAAGGTTTCACATTGCAACGCCATCCAATTCATCCAGCACCAGTTGAAAGAAAATACGCCTAGACGGGTTACAGAAAAACTAGTAAATAAATGGCTTCCATCATTCAGCTAGACAAAGACACGCAGACCTACCACTATATCTCGCTCTCTCTGCTATATATATATATATATATAATATATATATAATGACTCAATAGAAAACTATCTATATTATATAATGTTTCTATTGACTCCATCTATATATATATATTCTTATTATAAAGTGGAGATTGTGTGTTTTCCTGTCTGTAACCGAAAACTATATTCCTACTCAACGTCAAAATTCCCTTAGTTATGACATCACATTCTCCCTGATTTTATTTTTACCTAAACCTCAATTATTAATTAAAATTGTCTTAACATTATTAATACTGTTAAACTATGTCTTACATACTAACAACATGCAATTATTATTTATAATATACAACAAAAATAGCGCTTACATGTGAACGGAAGGCTAATTTGCATATTAAATTAAAAAATTCGAATTTAATAAATATGTGCTTAGTATTATTTGATTTCTAACGTTGTTTTATTTAATGGATAATAAGCAAAAATTCTCTCAATGAATCTTAAATGAAATCTGATTAACAAGCATTAAAAAACTTCATTTTAATTCTTTTACTGCCTCTATATAACTAAATACTTAAAGTATTAAGAAAAAATAACAATGAAAGACGAGAGTGATGGAAGAGTAAGTTTCAGTTTGTTCCATTTTTTTTATACTATACCCCTCTGTTTCAAATCTTTATTATACTCCCTCTGTTCAAATCTTTTTTATCTTATTCTTATTTATTCATTAGCTCTTGCTATTTAATACAATATTTTATTACATTAAAAACTTAAATATCTCGCACCCGGAGGTGCATATATTGCAGTAATATATAATATATATATAATATATTTATTATAATAATATAATATATATATATATATATATATAATGGGCTCAATAGAAACATTAATATATAATTGCATTAAACAGATATTATGATATGAGTGTGTGTGTTACATATATATAATGGATTCAACAGAAATCATTATATCATATTACATATGTAATAGACTCAACCGAGTGTTACACACACACACACACACCACATTGCACCACAACACACATGCACACACACACACATAATTAACGTATGTACGTCTATGTGGGGGTGTGTTGTGTGTTGTTGTACTATACCTCTTGAAATCCCGTTATTCAGATTTTCATGCGTACACACAATCTTCGCGCCGAAAGAGAAAAGAAATGGCTTGGTAACCATAATGTTAAGGTAAAAAGCATCCCATAATAAAAGTAACCGCTGTTTCACGGAGCGTTAGGGAATACACCACTGCACCTCTGCCAGAGGGCGTAAGACTACACCACAAATGGCGCACCCCGGGCATGCTCAAGAATGCCAGGGAATCCATGACATACCAACACCTCCACTTAGGCCCTTTACTTAGGCTAATGGGCGTCGAGAGGCCATCTCCATCATTTCGCTGGTTCACGTCCAGCCCTAGCATCTATATGATATGCCCAACCCTATTTCACTTATAGGCAATGCCCAACTCCTTTTTATCAATGGGTACTAGAAAAGCCAGTGGCTTAAGTCCTTTCATGTTCCGGAATGACGTTAAACCTCTATCTGATGTGAGGTTCCCAGTGTTGCGAGTTTGCGGAATGTGGTGCACCCTTTAACAAAATTGTCTCCCTGACCACACTATCCGGATGGGTACTACATGTTAGTGTCCCATTTTCGGCGTTAAAACTAAAAAAAAATGTTTATTAAAAACTAATTTATTTCCAAATCTTTTCGACATTAAATGACCCTCGGGATAAAATATGCCGTTAAAAAACCAAAACAAAACAAAAGTGAAAATATTGAAAAAACAATCTCTTGTATGAGCGCGATATTACAACATATATTGTCTGAAAAGAAAAAAAAGATGTTATATGGGAATACCGTCGGAACATAATAATTGCTTAAAAAAAAGTAGAATCAACAGTAAGTGAAGTCCGGGAATGCGCTATATATTTTAGTATCAATCAAACAGCGAGGTGAATCTTTACCGTGTCGCTTTCGCAGACAAGGATTGTTCGCTGAGGCGCCTTTCAGTAACCGAATTTCAGCGAAAGAATCAACTTCAAAAATAATTCGACAGAATTATCCGAAGATCCTTTCTCAGAGAATCGTGGAGTAGACTTCTGTTGCTTATTTCGTTTCCTTAAACATCTCAATCACCACTTTCATATGTTCATTATAAGCAAAATCATTCGGATTCTTTTTTTTCACAACTGACAAAAACTTGACGCGTTCACCCCCTCTCTCTTCTCTCCCCTCTCCTCTCTCCTCTCTCTCTCTCTCTCTCTCTTCCTCTATCTCTCCTCTAACCAATTCGGCTGACATGTGACCCAAAAAAGAAACAGAATAATTAAAAGAAATTATAAATTCAGTCTTGACAAGGGTTAGCCGACCTGACCCACTATTTGGTTAAATGAATAAGCATTAAAAAAAAAACACAATGTGTAAACCAATTAACATTGTTTTTTTATTTATCTGATATGTTGTTTATCTAATATTTTCCATGCATTCCAATACAACCCAAAATGTTTCCCAAACTACATAACATATTCTTATATAATGGAAATTGTGGGTTTGTCCGTCTGTAACCGAAACTATATTACAATCAAGTCACCAATTCCTTTTGTTATTTACACCACATTCTCCATATTTTATTTTTTTAAATTTAACACTCAATTATTAATAAAATTATTTTATATCATTAAGACTGTTGACCATATCTACAAACTATTAAATGCAATTGTTATTTATAATACAACAAAACGTGTTTACAGTGTGAATAGAAAGGCTAATTTGCAATATTTGATTCTTAAAAATTGTTTTCAATTAAATATATGCTTAGCATTATAAAAATTTCTAATTGTTTGCTTTATCTTGCATGAATATGACCAAACATCTCTTCAATAAAACTTTTTAAAAATCCCATTAACAAAGAATGAAATAACTGTAATATTATCTTTACTTCCTATTTAACTAAAATAGTTAATTTATAAAATTTATCAATGAAAAGGCGGGAGTAAGGAAAATGATGAAGAGGTTAGCTTTCAAAGTTTTTCTATTTTTCAATCATAACCCCCTCTCTTTCAAATCTTTTATTTGCATTCTTATTCAGTTTCATTAGACTTCTAATTTAACCATGATATTATTATTATTAAAACTTAAATACTTGCACCCGGAGGTGCAAATAATTTGCTAGATCTATTAAAGAAACATACGTGGGACTCCTTAAGATCAGCATATTTTGATCTCTTCTTAGTATACTATATATATATAATATATACTATATATATATATTTTATATATATATAATATATACGTATATATTTTATATATATATATATAGTGCGTGGTGTGTGTGTGTGTGTGTGTTGTGTGTGTGTGTTCGTATTGTTATTTAAGATATATTATTTTCTAAGTTGTTTTTAAAACGAGAGTTAATGTTTTGTTAATATTTATTATTCCCAAGATAATTTTCCTCGTCCAGAAGCCGAGAGCCAACTATTTTTTACACACCTAATTTTCAAGACATTATTTTACTTTTTTCCAGGGAAAACCCCAAAAGTGAGCTCTATCGTTTCTTGCACGAACATAAATTATCCTTCTTCATTCAAATAGATAATCTGAATAGAAAATAAAATAATAGGCAGCACTATAATCATCTGCCAGCAGGAACTTCATTCTTCACGCTCCGCTCTATCAATCCTTCTTCTTGCGATGATGAAAAAGTAAAAAGAATCTGGTCATCTCTTTAGGAATTCAATAGAGAAGATATGCCTCACCACAGTTTCTTCAAAGATCACCTGTTGAAGCTATTTCCGTGGCATCTCCCCATCCGCCTGGGGTTGAGCACTTTGGAGGGGATTTCGCTGATGACTACCAACTAAAGCGTAAACGCAACACTCTCCTATAAAAGGGATGGAGCACTCTATGGCGGCCTTTACATACATACAGATGTGTGTATGAAAACAGTTAAAATCCCCTTCGCATTCTGTGGGTGATGATGGCCGAGCGGTTAAGCTGTCCGACTGCTGCTGAATCGATTGGAGTTCTATCCTGGCTCTAGGTAGCTCACAAAATGTCTAGCCACATTGAAGATATTTAATAAGTCGAAACACGTGTCTGTGGATGACTATATATATATATATTAATATATAATATAATATATATATAATATATATATAATATATTACCAGTAGGATGGGACACAAGTCAGTTACCTTTTCGGAGTTAAACCGGTTTGAATTCAGAGCTTTCCTTCTCCTAAACTGCTGGCCATACCGAGGTTGAAATACCCAGCCTCCCCTCTATTTACACATAGCAGGAGTGGGAATGGTTGGACATATGCCTTTCCCGAGACTATTAGCGATATGAAATCAAACAGCCTCATACAGGAATTGAACTCGTTTCATCGTATCCATTTTCTACGACGATAACCATCACACACACACATACACACACATATATATATGTATATATATATATATATACATATATATATATATATATATATTGTGTGTGTGTGTGTGTGTGTGAATTATATTTTACTTTGGCACAGTAAGTTTGGAAACTTAAATGTTTTTGTGAACTTTGTAACATAAGTGTATATGAAGCTTGTGTAATATACCCTTGTCTAATACAAGAGAGAGAGAGAGAGAGAGAGAGAGAGAGAGAGAGAGAGAGAGAGACATGCAGAGTAGAGATGGGATGAGGGGTCTTACTTCTTACTCTCTGCTTCTACTGCTTCTATTTCGTCGGTCGCCATATTCTTCAGTGCTTATTTATCGGGCTGATATCTTCGGGTTGATTCTTCCACTTTTTAGGCCTGATCATTACTTGTTTAAATGAATCAACAAGTCTCTGTTGTTTTTATTAATTATTTTATAAACCAACCCAGCCCATAAATGATCTGCGCGGATCGAGAGTGACATCTCGAGAGCCTACAACATCGTCCACTGTCGGCAAGTGACTAGTCGCATCTAAACTAAAACTTCTCACACCTGTAATCGCGTGCTTCAAAAGTGGTCAAGTCGAGATAATCATTAATCAATCATTACCCTAACGGTTATGGAAATTCCCAATTTAACTCCCTCCGATTTTGAATCTAACGAAATCTCATTCTTACTACCGTACGTACATAATTCATTGACTATCAATGAATTATGTAACAGTCGCCAGAAATTAAAATTTTATCTTACGCCGCAAATAAAAATATCGAACCAATGACAGCTCGGAACTCCAAAACCTTGTAAGTTGAGGCAAAGGTCAAATGTATATCTGTATATTGATATTGTTCATATAGTTGGAGCGTGTTTTTCTCCCTTATTTATATTCATTTTAGTCTTTGTCTTTCTTTCTTTCTTTCTTCTTGAGTATCAGATATCACCAAATTTCACCCTGGAGGTAGATAATCACCCTGTAATTTGGTAGTAGATTGAACTAGGTCATCTAATTTAAGGATTACATTAAGATCATATAGAGGAGAAACTCTTAAAGTAGTTTTGTCTAACCAGAAGAAAGTCCCTTTGGTTTGAATTAAGAGTTTTCCTTCTCCTAGACCGGTTGCCATTGCTTGGCTAAAGAGCCCAGTCTGTCATACTATTTGCTCAGAGATACCTGAATAGTTGGATTTGTACCTTTCCAAAGTGTATTTGCGGTATGTGAAATGTAAACAGCAGCGTCTAGGATTTAAACTCGTCTCCATTATATATAGTAGTACAAAATTAAAAACATCCTCCGAGCGATGTAAAAATAGATTTTGAAACATATTTCCTGAGGGGTGGGAGTAAAAAGTTCAATGTAAGCCAGTTTGTACACTAAGTAAGTAAAATCATCATATTCATTAAAGGATTAAAAAATAAAACAATTTGAAATGTAAACTTTAAATATGTATTAAAATAAAACAAACTATATATAGATATATAATACCAGTCATGTATTTATTAAAACTTATTTTTTTAAATAATGAGGACTGTCTAATGTTGCATGTTCAAATTTTGAGTGTATTTATTCTATGTTATGACGATTTTCGGTAAAGTGCCGTAAGCAGTGACGTAATTTTTGTTACAGACAAAAATGGGAAGCGAATCTCCATTAATAATAGATATAAGTCCTCCACAGACTCTGTGTTTCGACGTTTCGCGTTACTTCGGTGTGAGGAGACACAACAACTACCTCTGACCAGGAGCGAAACCCGACTGATTTTTCTTCGGCTCGATTCGTTAACCTCCCGGCCATTTGACAGTTGCTGTTATGGGGGGGGGGTTAAAATATTAGATACGTACTTTTGTCTATATATTTTATGATCAAAGAGATCCAGTCTATAAACAGCAGACGATCATTGCTTTATGCTGGCAGTGAAAGTTAATTTAAGTCGCCCCTAGATAGCTCTACCGGATTTAGGGAGCATATAAGAAGTCATCCATAGACACCGTTTTTCGACGTTTCGCGTCTCTTCGGTGTGGCTAGACATAACAACTACCGCTGACCAGGAGCGAAACCCGACTGAATTTTCCTCAGCCCGATTTGTTAACCTCTCTATGATTTAATAGCTGCTCTTAAAGGGTGATGTTTAAACTATTGAATACATACTTTTGTCTATATATTTTACGATCACCATATATATATATATATATATATAATATAATATATATATATATATGTGTGTGTGTGTTGGTGTGTGTGTGTGTGTGTGTGGAGGGAAAGAGAGAATGAAATAAAACATTGCACAACTGTGTACAATAATAATTATATTGATTTTCCTAGGTTGTCAGTTCTAATACAATAGTATTCGAACAGAATAGAGCCATAAAAAAAATGCACTGTTCGTTTAAATGATAGATGCGGAAGAATTTTAAATTGATATTATTTTTTTTTGGTTATCCTATTATGGACCTGTTAGTTTTTCTACATTCTGGCTTAGCATGTATGCAGGTAAAAAGGATTTTTTTGTGGGAACCAAGATTCGCAGTTATTATTGTAATTATATTAAGTCCGTCAAAGGTGAGAACATAAAATAAAATGGATAGCCTTAACTGTGACAGATGCTAAATCACTATTAGTTATACATACATCTTTAAAAACAATATATATATATATATATAATATATATATTATATATGTATATATATTTAGAGAGTGGGGGGAGAGAGAGAATGAAGAGTGAAAATTGTTTACTGAATTGTGCAGCTTTTGGAACATAATTGTGAATGGTGGGTTTGTATCTTAGAGGCAGCGTTTGTCATGAAAATGTTTTTTTTTAAACACCTGTATTCTATTGTTAATCTTAGGATTGAATACCCTTCGCGTCGCGCCGTGGGAAGTGTGCAAGTCACATCAGCAAAAATGTCCGTATTATGTATACATGAACATGTACCATACACCAAAATGAAGCTGGTGCTCAGTGGATCCCATCCCTACTTCTCCACATAGTCACCGTTTCTCACACAGCAATTTTCCACCTTTGAATGAGAGCCTGTACCCCTGCCCCGTAAAATTCTGTTGACTGTTCTTTGAGTCACTGCTTCACTACAGATTTTACTTCCTCGTCTCTGAAATAATGTTTGCCTCAGACTATCATCTCATCGGCCTCATTAAATAGTGTTTGAGAGGCAGACATTATTCTAGTGACGTGGCTCAAATAACAGTCAACAGAATGTTTCGGGGCAGGGATACAAGCTCTCATTCGAAGGCGGAACATTGGTATTGAGAGAAACAACGACTATGTGGAGAAGTAGGGATGTGATCCACAGAGGACAAGCTTCATTTTGATGTATGATACATGTTTCTGTGTTGGTAATTATACCTGTCCTAAACAAAATGGCATTACTTTTTTTCTCTCTCCCGAGTGTTTTATTAGTTATTATCATCATGCTTAACATGTCGCGCTGTTAACATGGATTTCAAAGTTCCTCCGCACGGCATCCATAATCCCTACAGAGCTGATTAATGTTTTTGTTTTTTTAGTCAACCTACACAAAATGGCATTACTTTTTGACTCACCCTCGTAATGCTAAGGTAATTTGGTCCCATTCATTAAGAAATTGAAGAAACATTTTTTTATTAGTTTTAGTTTTACGCATCCAGAATAGTAATGAAGATACAAATAAGAAAGATGCGCATGAAAGTGTTTTAATAGAAATGAAATACAGTCCGTTTTACCGACTTGGTAATATCCTTTAGTTATATTGATTGTACCCAGTTATTTATTGGCATGTATGTAATTTATGGAAATCTTTGGCCCCGGGTCCTAAGAACAATATATCTCGGCTGTCTTTGACTTGTGTAATGTGTCAGCGGCAGAAAATTGTTTTGTATATATATCAATGGACCAAAGGTCTTTGTTCCCCTAAAGAAGAGCGTCCATGGGCGGAATAAGACTATCTTCTTACGGTAATCTTAGAGAAAATGAAATGTATTCATGCTTTCTTTCCTGGTGACTATGTTTTGGATTGGTTTGATTCCTGTGTTTAATGGCATATAAACCTGCGTGGGTTATTTAATGCCAAAATCAACCAGGTAGAAGACCATAGTGGTACTATTTAACCCATAGATTTCAAGGTGGGGAGATACATAACTTTCTCAAAAGTATTAGTCTAAAAGGGAAACGTAATGAAATTCGAACTCACTTGATATGATGTTGCAGTCCAGCACGTTAGCCATTACTCCATGAGGACTCTCCCGTTGTGAATATAGGAATGTACTTCAATCTACAAACTAGCTGAAGTACTCGTTTACACAGGTTTCGTTGCTTTCTATGTTTAATGGCGTATCAAACTTCGTGGATTATTTCATGCCAAATACATCCGTATAGTAGGCCAGTTATGGTACTGTTTAACCCATAGATGTAAAGATGAAGAATTACATAACTTTCCAAAGGTTATTAGTCAAGAAGTGACAGCAATAACATGACTAGAGTTCGAACTCGCTAACTACGGTGTCGGAGCCCAGCACGTTAGTCATTACGCTGCCGGGACTCTTACATTGTGACTCTGGGAACTACTTGTGTCGCCCCTTAGCTCTCATTCGGGAAAGTCATCTCGTAGCCAAGAGCACTTAATATAATTATCAGTTTAGCACGTTCGGTCTGTCTAGGAACTACAAGGTTTCTGGTTTAATACCGACCATAGCCCACAGGGATCTGCGTGGTAAAGAAAGGAGCTGATGGTAAGCGAGGCGCTCCAACCCAGACGCATAAACAATCTCCTTGGTCTAGAGCTAGTGAAAAGGGGATATACTTCCTGTTTAATACCGACTTTAGGCCAGCCTGACGACTTTACCTATAATGCTATAAACTAATTTAATTTTGTGCACTTCATATAATTTCAACTGTATATTTTCTTTTAACATTATGAAGTTGATCTAACAACATTTTCTTTCCTGAAAAATAAAGATAATGGCATCTTCCATTTTTTTATTTTCCTATGGCTATTTCCGGTCTCTGACAACCAAGACATTTAAAAAAAACTTAATTTTATCATGCAATTGCTGTCCGAGCAAGGACGCTAACCTTCAACAACATAAATTAAAGTAAGTTAGGTCCTACAAAAGGGAGTGTCCTAGGCATTACACTAAATAACATCTAATGGTGAGGCTCCATATCAAAAGATCTTATGAGCATGGAGTTGCATTCATTGCCATTACTCCTACGTCCACCCTGATCCGGAGTGGTAATACCTGTTAGGGCACATCTATGGGTAAAATATACCCTTTTTCAATTTATTTCCATTAGATAGGAGTACTTGATATATATATATATATATATATATATATATATATATATATATATATATATATACCATCTTCTTCGCACGAGCAGGATGCAAAACAAGGTCAATTTCTTAAGCGGAGTTTACTTTCGCCTAGACTGGTTACCCAGCCAGAGATAAGAGCCAATTCTTCCCTGTTATTTACCCATAGCTGGAAGGGGTGTAGTTGGAGGCATGCCTTTCCCAAAGGTATTAGTGCTACGTGAAATGCAAACAGCCTCATCCAGAATTTGAACTCGGGTCGACGAGTCAATTTCCTACGACTTTGACACTTACCCCACGCGCCTCCAACTTGTGTGAAAAAAACTCATTAGAAACTACACATTTAACATAAAATTAAACATAAACGTACAATTTACATAATTCCCAAACTATCAGACATAAAATAACCCCAGACGGCTTGATATGCCTTTAAAATTAATTGATAAATAAATCAATCAATCAAAATTACATAGGTTGGTGCTATGTCTTTTTTTATTTTGTAATAAAATGTGAACATGTTTTAGGAATACATATTTAGCCAGTTAGCGTCAATACTACCCCAGCAGGTAGTGTGTTTTCTTCAGCTAGTGTACTTTCATCTGAATTTCTCAGCGAAAGAATAGTTCGATTAGATTGAGAAAGGTAAAAAAAGGGGTAATAATGGTCTATTTATTCTTTCCTGGTTCGTCACACGACGCGTATCCTTGATTTAATTCTATACCATATATTAGAAGAAAGGGCGACATTCTTCGAAATATGTTAGCATCACATAACCATGACAGAACCCTTAATCCACAATAAATCCCGATGAAGGATTCTTATTAGCGATCTTTACGATATTGGAACATGCAACCGCATGCATGCCTCGCCTCTTTGTCGACATTCAGAATTAGGAATGTGATTTTTTTAACGAAAATATCAAACGTACGTCATGCGTCCTTCTTTAGCAATCAAGATAAATTTAGTGTTAAAAAGAAAAGAGAAAGACTGGCTTGTACTTATCTTTGTAGAATCCAGGCGATAAATAGAAGTATTTTTCTTTTTCTTTCCTTTTTCTTTTCTTTTCTTTTTTTTAATTCCTGCTTGCAAGATATCATCGTTCATTTTGAAATAGATTGGACATCTTGTTAGTGTCTTTTGATCGTATCTTGTCGTTTTTCTAACAGCACAAATCGATATTTAATGAAGTGAGTGAAGGCAAAATGTTGTGTTTTAAAGAAAGAAAGTGTCACAGCGATGGGGTAATGTGCGGAAATGAAGAAGAAGAAGAAGAAGAAGAAGAAGAAGAATTGTGTAGTAAGAGGTAAGAGGTAAGAAGTAGAAGAATTGTAAAGAAGAATCAAATGATAATAATAATAATAATAATAATAATTAATAATAATAATAAGAAGAAGAAGAAGAAGAAGAAGAAGAAGAAGAAGAAGAAGAAGAAGAAGAAGAAAGAAAGAACTGAAGACAAAAGAATACAAAAAGATGAAGATGACTATAAGGAATTAGAAGTAAAATGCAAGATGATGATAAAAATAGAAGTATAAAGGAAAACATAGGAAGAGAATGGTTAAAAAAAGACGAGGGTGAAAAACAATGTTTGATGTTGAAGGAAAGGGCTGATAATGAAAGCATAGGCTGAAGAAATATTAGGTTGTAGAAGAAGAAGAAGAAGAAGAAGAAGAAGAAGAACAAGAACAAGAAGAAGAACAAGAAGAAGAACAAGAAGAACAAGAACAACAAGAACAAGAACAAGAAGAACAAGAACAAGAACAAGAAGGAGAATAACAAGAAGACTATGGATAAGAAAGGGAGGAAACTTGATGCTAATGTTAGGTGGGTACGAGAGAGTAATATTTAAATGAAGAAACGATCAACAGCCTGTAAAATTAAAATTAAAATCAGCAATATTATACACGAAGAAAAATTTAATGAAAATGTGGATAGATATATAGATAGATATACATATATGTAGAATATATAAAAAAGTATTCCCAAATATATAAATTTGTTATATATAAGTCGACGTTAGAAAGTTTCGGTTTTTATTAAATCTTCATTAGATGGAAAAATTGTCTAAACTGTGACGGAAATCATTTCAACAGAAAACAAGAGATGCGAAAGTATTAGAGATGAAGTGGTTAATTTTCCGTTAGCGGCGTTTTTCTAATGTCACGTATATATATATATATATATATTATATATATATATATATTATATATATATATATATATATAGTTGTTGGTTGTAGGCTATCACAGAACAAATGAACAACCACTAGCAACAACTTCAGTTCTAGTAATCTTCTGTACAAGGGATCTTTATCCTGAAATATTAAGAATTAAGAATAAATCACAGGTTAAAAAACAACACCACAGTTACCTTCTTTTTTTTTTACACTTGCATTGTGACAGCCTTCAAAACCAACCAACAAACCAATATAAACACAATGCTTCAAGCAAATTACAAAACCTATATATATATATATATATATATAATATATATATATATATATATATATTTCAAGCTTCCTAATGATTTTTGGATCATACAATCTTGAAGGCATTAATGATTTCTGCGAAAGGCCCATTATTATCTGATCGAGTACTTTTGATTCGTATCTGGACGATTATCAAGTTAGACTATGTGTGCCTTTCATTATTAAAACTGTTTCAGTAATGTTAAGTATATTCAATGTAACTGTTTTCTTTTTTTAGCGTCACCTTAGTGCGAAAAACAAAACACTTGATATCGATCACCTATATATATATATATATATATATATATATATATATATATATATATATATATATATATACATCTGTGAATAAAAAAGGCCTTAAATAACATGGGTATCATGGTTATGGACCATTTCCACTCGTGAGTATGCCCACGAGCTTCTTCAAACCACTGATATCTTTTATTTAGCTATTTAGGCTAAATAAAAGATATCAGTGGTCTGAAGAAGCTCGTGAGCGTACTCACGAGTGGAAATGGTCCATAACCACGATACCCATGGTATTTAAGGCCTTTTTATTCACAAATAACTTTGCTCGGTTTACAATAATTAAACATTGAGCTCTCATACGGAACCTGAACTCTGCAACAAACTACTGGTAGAGAATAGAACCAGCCTAGAATCACCTTACCAAGAAACTTGGTACCGCACCAAAGTATATATATATATATATATATATATATATATATATATGTGTGTGTGGTGTGTGTGTGTGTGTGTGTGTGTGTGTCCCCGCACGATTAGGATGCGAAACATGATTAATTTCTTAGGTTGAGTTTAAGTTTTATATTCAGTTTCCATTCTCCCTAGAATGATCGCCATGCAAAGGTTAAAGAGTCCAGTCCGCTCTACTATTTTGCTAATAACGAAGGGTGGGGATAATAGTTGGATGTATTCCCCTGGATAATAGGGCTATGTAGAAATGCAAACAGCCTCGTCCAGAATTTAAACTCGTCTCGCTGTGCCCATTTCCTTCGATGATAAACATTACACCATGCGCCTTCCATGACCCTTCCATCGTGGAACTGTCTTGCCTCTAGTCAATTCTGAAAATCTATCGATCGTTATAACCGTCCTGTAAAACTAATTAATAGGTTTGGTACCCACGTTTATTACTTGATGCTTTGCTTTTTAAGTCAATTCTGAAAATCTATCGATCGTTATAACCGTCCGGTAAAACTAATTAATAGGTTTGGTACCCACGTTTATTATTTGATACTTTGCTTTTTAAGTCAATTCTGAAAATCTATCGATCGTTATAACCGTCCGGTAAAACTAATTAATAGGTTTGGTACCCACGTTTATTATTGATACTTTGCTTTTTAAGTCAATTCTGAAAATCTATCGATCGTTATAACCGTCCGGTAAAACTAATTAATAGGTTTGGTACCCACGTTTATTATTTGATGCTTTGCCTTTTGAAGTTGATTAGGCCGGCCTTTTCCGTGGTGTTCCAACCGGCATTTCCTGAATTATTCTGAAGGATAAAACTTTGAATTTTCGCCGGTTCCATAGTAGCTCCCCTAAGGGATTTCTAAACTTTTCGAACATCAAAACACATCCCACTGTTTCTGTCGTTTTCAGAAAACAAGATATAAAAAAGAAATAAAAATAAGTTGTTTATTTATTTATTTATTTTTTACTTCTTTCTGTTCATGTAACATCCTTCAGCGATCTTTGGTGATTCAAACACGTTAATTTTCCTATTTCATTCAGCTCACACGCTGGCACAAAATATTTGATCTCTCAGCACCCCCATAGGTGTTTGACCTCGGAGTCAAAACCTTTTATCAGACTCCGTATACGACGACGCATTACATTTACAAAATGCGCTAATCGTTCACTAGAGGATTTTGAAGCAACTCATTTTTCTACATTCCCTGTTTGAACGGATTCCATTTGGATTCCACTGAACAGAGATACATATTCCAACAGTAGATCCATTTTATATCGCATTGTTGAAAGTAATTTAGGATCTATCCAATATTATCTTCGATTAGTATTCTCATTATATTGCATAGCGGCCTTTCTTATTTTTATTATATACTTATCTCTTCTATGTTGTTTATGTCTATGTATGGATCTGGTCTGGCTTCACTGTTTTTATTATCTTTTATCTTGAGTCTTTCATTCTTGGGATTTCTTCTCGTCTTTGCTTGTTATTGCTTTTAATCACGAAAAGAAGACTATGTTGTTTTTCTTAGACGTCTTAAGTCTCAGGTGAAACAATCAGGCATGGATAAATGGCCTCGGTGGACCAGACGCCATTTTGCGTTCGTCCCGTTCCATCAACTAGCCAAATCTGATTTTCTAAACTAACTTTCTATTCTCACACTCGGCTGTAGCCAATGAGAGCCGAGGTAAATGAAAGGTTAAGTTCTGTTAATCACTTATAGTGTATTCATTCCACTTCCATCCCGTCCTTCGGGTAGGAGGTCCGGTGTGCTTCGGCCACTGGATCGGTGTGTTTGAATTAATAGCGTCGATCCCAGGGGGATATACCTCCCAGGCCATACCTGCCCCCTTGATTTAAAGGGACAGGGCTGGGTTTATTGCCCAGCGCCTGAGGCGCCATCCTTAAGGGGGAAATGCCGAAGGGATCGACGCAATTTTTGTTCTTTTCCACCCATGAGTTTCGGCTTGTGGGCGGGCCCACGTTAAAACGACGCCTTGTGCCCAGCCCATACAAGTGGGGTATGAGGCAAATACCCACTTATAGTGTATTCATCTATGATTCAGAAAGTACCGTTATTTTCAAGTTCTACATTACGGTACATAATTTATAGGCACCTATCAATTATGTAACAGTAATGAATTATGTTTTTGTAGTAGTAAGTAAGTGTGTTTGTAAATGTCGAAGAAGAACTCGCACCGACAAATAATTGTTTCTATAATTTAATGCTCATCTTAATTTTGTTTTTCTATGCTTATAAAAGATTGACTACAATTGATTTCGTTTGGTTTCTTTGTTTAATGGCCAGCCATGTTGGCTGGGGACTGTAGAATACACTCTCCCACAATGCACTATCTGTTGGCCGTGGATGTCGATCCATGATTTTAAAGTATGGAATCCTTGGGGCTGAGCAGTATAGGATATGAAGCACTCCACTTTGATCCTTAGTTAGGCAAGAAGGGCGGTCAGACACACCCGCTCTAGTCGTCCAATGATTAGAGTGGTAGGAAATGGACTCGTCGACCGGAGTTCTATTCCTAGACGAAACCTTTTTGTATTTCACATGGCGCTAATACGCTTGGGAAAGGTATGATTCCAATTCTCTCTCCAGCAATGGGTAAAATAGCAAGGCAGGCTGGGCTCTTTAACCATGGGTTGGTAACAAGTCTAGGAGAAGGAAAACTGTGAATTCAAACCTGTTAACTTCCGCTTAAGAAATTGACTCTTTGCCGCATCCTTATATATATATATATATATATATATATATATATATATATATATATGGTGTGCTAGAATGAGGGTCTTAGTATCCTGGGTATGATGCCAATCTGCTTCTAGAGGGGAAATCCCACTTCTAGAGCTCTGGAGGGTGTTAAGTACCCATTCATCGCCATTACTACCAGGTTTACGCTGACCCGGAGTGTGAGGACTTTAGGACCTCATCTATGGTTCAAAGAGACTAAAAAACGAGTTTTAATAAATGTTTCAAAGGAAATTGAGTTCGGAGAAAGGGGTTGATATACAGTGAAATCCTACCAAACATAATACATGAAAGAAAACAACAACAAAATCCAACCAAAGCAGCGTAGACACGTACGTCAGCTAGTTTATAGATACAATTATATTCTCTTTACAATTAATAATGTTGATATCTAAATAACACACCTAACAAGTAATATGAGAGATTTATTTATGTTTCTAAAACTGGCAACGCTAAGTCACTTTAAAAAAAAAAATTGGCACAGTCAATCTTCCCTCATATTTTACCGATATTTAACTTTCTGCCAGACGCCACTAAGCGCGGTAAATGTCTGCAATTATCAGATAAATAATAATCGCTGCTATAATTATTTAAGCTATTGATAATATTCACTTATGGTTATTTAGTTGTGTCGCTGAGGCTTAAAATGCATTGAATATATCCCTGGCGAGGGGTAAGACACCTCAACAATTGTTTTTTTAAATACTGCCAGGACACGCTGAAAGCACAGGTTCCTGTTAGTCTACCGAAATTAAGCAGCAGTTAGCCTCTTCAATATTTCATTAAGAGACTAAGTAAACAACAGCAGGAACTGTAGGCATTACTAATCCTTTCTTTATCAAAATGATTCGGCATTAAATGACCCGAAAAGTGTTGATATACCGTAAAACCCAAAAACTCCCCACCCACCCCAAAAAAGAAAGAGGTATCCTGAATATGGAAATAAACTGGGGAGAACAAAATATGCCTTAATTGCTCTTAGTTTTCTATTACTTCCAGGTCCACTCTGACCCGGAGTGTTAGAACGTCTTTAGGTCCCATCAATGGGTCAAATTGATATATTTTATTCGTATTCGACAGGACATGTGCAAAACAAATTATTACTTCGTAAATCTGAACGTAGATAAATACAATTCCCTGACCTCTTGGCACAAAATAACCCTTGATTGGTTAACATGATATTAGAATCAAACATAATCAATAATGAGCATTAATTAGTATCTCGTATTTATTCTGTCAACAATCCGTATGGATAATTAGACATCTTTGTCCAGACCCCATTTCTTATTTAAACAGCATTTTTCTAAGTTTCACTGTGAGACATTGACAATGTCTATTGTTTGTAAGCCGTAGAGAATAACATGACTTACATTGATACGATGAGTATCAACACAGAACAAAATGGAAAAAAATAGTCTTTCAACTGGGGGGGGGGGTCAACATTGAAAAGCCTGATTTTTACCTGAGCTTAAATACTAACCATTAATGTCAATGAGAAATATGCAACTATTCTAGCCACCAAGCAAGCCTAATATGTATGTATTGGTATTATTATGCGTTTCTGTGCGGATTCCATTGTCATGTTGTATCGTTTCAATTTATGTTGTATTTCTCTCAATTCCATATGAATCTTCTTGGATAATGTTATATTATAAACATACATTAATATACCGTGGTACTTTGACTTATAATTCTAGTAAAAAAGCTCAAACAAACCCTGATATTTGGCTAGATTGAACTTTAAGTCCTATTTGAGAAATACAGCTTCTCTATAGCATCATCACTATTATTGTCTACCATGACTAGGGAATACATTTCACATTGAAAACTTTAAATTTTTATTATTAGATTTTTGTAGCTTTAACATTTTTCAGACAAAACAGAACTATATTGACTATAAAAAAATCAGTCTTTTAGTAGAAGGTTGGTATTCAGATTTCTTCCTACTACGTTTACTGAAGCTAGCATATCCAATTTATCCTAGACAGTGAACTATCGTGGTTTAATGTATAGTAAGCTAGTCTCTCTGATTCATTACAACTAAATAGCGAGTTAAATCCTCGCTGGATGCCCAATAGCTGCAATCTTATGTCACATCCCACCCGTGGCAAACGGTTTGAGTTAAAACCTAACCAGTCTACCCTACTATTTTAGCAACAACTTGTAGGAGTAGGGAGTACTACTGAATAGAGAGTTAAATATATGGAGGCGCGTAGGCTAGTGATTAGAGTCGTGGAAAATGGACTCGTCTATTCGAGTTCAATTCCTTGACGAAGCTGTTGGCATTTCATATAGCGCTAATACCCTTGGGAAAGGTATGAAACCATATATTCACCCTCCAGCTATGGGTTAAATAGTAGGGCAGACAGGGCTCTTTAACCTTGGGTAGGTAACCAGTCTAGGAGAGGGATAACTCTGAATTCAAAATTCCTGAGGTCAGTCGTTGATTGGGTTCGTGGCATTCCTTGATGTACCAATTCTTTCCTATCGACTGTACCAAAAAAGTGGGAAATAGTCCTACACATCCTACCCGTGGCAAACGGTTTGAGTAAAAACCTAACCAGTCTACCCTACTATTTTAGCAACAACTTGTAGGAGTAGGGAGTACTACTGAATAGAGAGTTAAATCGCTCGATGCGAATACTGGCAACCTTGTATCACATCCTATTCGTGGTGAACATATCTAACACGTCTACCCTACTATTTTAGCAACAACTTGTAGGAGTATGGAGTACTGCTCAATAGCGAGTTAAATCCTCGCTGGCAGCCTTATGCCACATAGTAATCCTGCCGACCGATTTGGACAAATACCTAACCATTCCACTCAACTATTTAGCAAGAAATTGAAGGAGCATGTAGATATATTTTTGATTTCGAAAGAGAATTAGTATGAAGCCAATGCTAACTGCTCTAGTCGGGATTTGAACCGGCTTATCGATACCATATTAATTAGCAATAATGATTTAGCTAACTGCAGCCCCAATATAATCTTTTCTTTTTATCATCGAAAGGAATATAACCGGAGAATAAAGTAAAATGAGTGGAAAATAATCTGATCAAGACGAACTATTATATCAACTCTTACATCATATCTTTTGTTTTGAAATGTCTATGCCATAAAATATCCAACTGTATGTTGTAAATGTTCTGCAGCTTTTCTTTTTTTAGTTCTGTAATAAAACATATTAATCTAATATATATATATATATATATATATATATATATATATATATATATATATATATATATATATATATATATATATATATATATATCAGGAAAATAGAAATAAATCCAACGTAATATAAGTATACACACACATACACACACAGACGTATATATATATATATATATATATATATATATATATATATATATATATATATATATATATATATATATATATATATGGTGAGCCAAAAGTAAGTAAGCACTTTTAAGTAGTAAAACTAGTAAGATTTTTATAAAGTGATAAGAAAACTAGATGTTATTTATTTTTTAATTTTTCTCAACTAGTTTTCAGTTTAGGTTATCTCCAGCAGAATATGTCATTGCGAAAAAATGTTTTTGGAATGTTTTAAGAACCCGTTCTAAAAAGTTTTCAAGTCAAAAAAGGCGCTGAAAGTGTACTAATAAAATGACATATCCATTTGTTGAGTGTAAACCATTTTTTGTTTAATTTCGCTTGGCTTTTAAAAATCTAAATGATGAATTATTGAAAGCTGCACAAAAACACACACACACACACACACACACACACACAACACACACACACACACACACATATATATATATATATATATATATATATATATATATATATATATATATATATATACATATGGGTGTGTGTATATATTTGTACATATATGTGTGTGTAGATGGAAAACCTGATATATATATATATATTATATATATATATATATATATATATATACAAAGGCACGCACATGCACATTCAGACACATGCACAGACACACACTCAAACGCACTCATAACACACACACACACACATACACACACACACACACATATATATATATATATATATATATATATATATGTGTGTGTGTGTGTGTGTGTGTGTTTTTCTGTGTGTGTGTGCGTGCATGTATGTGTGTGTGCTAGCTCATAATTTTTGGAAAATAAAATACTTTTATTATTATTCTAAAGAAAGACAGGTTTTTATATTTTTGTGTTACTATGAATTCTATATATTTGTTAAAAACCAGCACTGCGCATGCGTTTTTTTAAAGATTAGTACACTGAGCTCACTTTTATTGCAGCAATAATCGCCGGCCTAACGATAGACAGTACTTGCTTATTGTCGAGGAGTTGTTAACTTTTATAAGCCCCTTGTTCCAGGTTTTATTTTATAATGATTTTTATTTTAACTGACAAAAAATTTTCTGACTAGAATCTATTCCTGTCCAATTCTATTTACACAGGTTAAACTGCAATGCTTATATTCGGTTATACCTATTCTGACGCACAATAGCAACCTTATAAATCGACACCTAACACAAACATTTAAATGTTTGCTAATAATCTGGCATTAACTTGGTGCAAACAGGATTTTCACCTCGCTGTTAAGCATGTAACAACTGTGAGTATTGTTTTCTAAACAATACTTTGTCCTTAAATGCATTAATACATCATTGGAGACACCTAGTGTCAGTATCAGCTGGACAAAGAGGGCGTCCACTCATCCCTAGTATTAGACAGGGATATTTTTTGCGTCTAGGTTAGAACGCCACACGTACCAGCAGCTTTCACGGTTTAGCTCAGTCGACAGAGAATCCACCTTGGAACCGCAAGGTTCCGGGTTCGATACTGTTCCTTTCCAACTCAGTAGCCACAGCTTAGGTATGTGGAATAAATTGACGAGCTAACGGGCTCCGACGCTGAGACAAAAAGAAATCTACCTGATCTAGCGCAAATAAAAAGGGGATAGACTTCCTCGCTCTTCGGCTAATACCAACAATAAACTACTTCCTTACTTTACTTTTATTTTTACATCCTTGGATACACTAACAGTGAACGTTTGGTTAGGAAAGACAAACAAATGAACAATGCACATATTAATGTTTAATATATACGACGTAACAAAACAATATACTATGCATATGTGTTCCATAGAGATAAAGTCTACATAATATTCCACGAACACACAAAGTGCAAAAATAAGAACAAGATTAATACCTGTCTTCAGTGGTTTTCATTACGAGGTGCAATTAAATTCCATACCGATATTGTAGGCACATTAGCCTCTATATTGTTCTACGAACAGAATAGAAAAACGCCCTTTTCATTCGACAATGGTCGAAGAAGGCAGGTCATATCGATTCCAAGAACGGGTACAAATTGAAAGATTTAACTCTGCCTACTTAAATCTGCTCACATCGGGTCTTCCACTCCAGTGCGATCCTACTGTAAATTGCTGTCAGTGGCTCTCGAACGTTTCACTCGTTTCCACTGAAAAGCCACAATGATACCGTTAATAAATAGACTCTTGTGCAGTCTAGGTATGTGGGTGCACATATCGTGAGCTCCTTGCTGAAGTTGTAAAATATTATAACTTAGTATCTAAAATATATGGAAATATGTTTAATAACCCATTAGAATA